>VDFB02105785.1:533277481-533327640 GCA_007258455.2 Sequoia sempervirens | reverse complement strand
CACAGCTTCTTTATTGGTAATTCTAATAACTTATATTTGGAGCATACATAGCATAATTGTTTGCTGATCTTGTTTGGTATGTTTTCATACTTTATGATTATATGCATTTCATAGATACATTAGTTTGCTTTGTCTTAATATATTATGTGTGTTATTTAATTCATATTGTTCTGAAAGCCAATTTCATATGTGCAAATCTTTTCTCAGGTTAATGGCACCCCCTTCTGGGTGAGCACCTCTGATAACCATGTAATTAGACTTGGGAGCAAGATAAAATTTTCTGTAAAAAGGTAAAAGCTCCTATTGCATTGAATTAGAGAGAAATATCAATAGGTTTACAAATATGAGTTTCTTTTCCTAGCAGTCTGAATTTTAGGTCTGTTATAATGAAAGATGATTATCTCACAAGTTTCAAGATTTAACTGTCATTCTAGTCTTCTTATTTTTCACAGTTTCTTCTCTGGTCTGAAGTTGAACTATAAGTAAATGTTGTTTGCATAATACTTATGCTAGACAGAGGATAATATTTTTTGTTGTTAAACAATTAAAGTTGGTCGTAAGGTTTTTAAAGGGAATATCTGTGTGAGAATGAAACAATATATAGTGCATATGGTTACCCTTTTAATCTCCTTCTCTTTACCCTTATTTCAGTGGCTGCCTTTCATCCTCGTGTGCATTTTTGTCCACATTTTTACTAGATATTTTCACTTTCTATCTTCAATTCTTCACCTACAACTGGTTTTCAGGCACCTCCAGCAACAGTTTTGTCTATTCCTGCTCAAACAGTTCTGCTCAAATGGGTGACAGAAAATGACATGATCTAGATTTACAAGATGCTGAAGGCCTCTATGCAATTGTCTATGGTTTGGAGTTTGAATGATTTTAGCAGATGAGATGTGGTTACCCTCCAATCACAGTTACAGTCTTACAGATAAGCTGCAAATTGTAGAAAAATCGATTTAGCATTCATTTGTAAACTCAAGTTCCCGAGTTTCTCATCAATGCATAAATTCACGAGTATGGTACCAAAGAATTTATCAATCCATTCATGCAAATTGGCTACAACTCACACAGGTTTGCAATTGTTTTGGGCAAAATGATACGTTTCAACATATCCTCTCCACTCAAGTGTTATCTGCATCAAATAAAGCTTTAATGATTCCAAGAAGAGGTCTTAGCATTATGGCCATGGGTATAAAAAGGATTCCTGTTTTCTGTAATTGCATTTGTTATGACGAAGAATTTCCTACTGGTAGCTCAAAATATTCCTGCTGAGAAGTATCATGAAAGGGCTCTGAGCTACATTCAAAATTAATGACAATGTGGTCATGAGGCTGCATTATAAATTTATAGCAAGCACCTCCAAATCAGGTATTGGGAGTTTGCAATCTACAGGTACATCTTAACATGATTTATTCCTCCTTTTTTGCTGTTTATCAACCTCTGCAGCAAGCTACGGTAAGGCCCCAGATGCTTCCATTGTCACCATTGATTGACAAAACATGGCCAGATATTTGAAGAAAATGGTAGTCTTCTAATGCAATTGAGATTAGCATCCCTTATTTGCCACCCCTTAAGTTGTTCATCTGAGTCCGAGTTTAACAATGTCCAGACGTCTCAAAAAGTTTCCTCTGCTACATGGATTATGGATCCCCCTCCATCCCATCCTTCCCATGGTCATTCCACTGCTTTCACAGTTGAAGCTTCAACATGATCTATAGGATAGGCTGATAATTATTATCAGCCAAGCCATTAAGTGTAGCATCAATCTCTCTGACCAAATGAGTTTTAGAAAAGGGATTCACTAGTCTTTTGCTTGAGAAATTTTTCGTGCAGCTTTTGAAAAGCCAGACAAAACAGTTCCTAAGGATGGACCAGCAGGAGTAGCCTGTGAGGGCAACTATGGAATCTCCAGTGTGCACGTATGCATGGGCCCCAGATATGATACATGGAAGAGGTTTACCTACCAATGCTTTTAGTGTCCAGCCAACCATCTGGAAAGTTTTGTGCATGGAACCATCTAAGGGGATGAGCTTCACGTTCCTGCCCTTCAGCCTCTGTCACCTGAGCCAAGTCCTAATTGGGATCGTAACACAATTGAGAGCAGGACTGTACAGATCCAGAATCAGGGGAAATGCTTCTTCAAAACCTCTTGAATTTTGAGAGGTCTTTTTGAGGCTTTAATGGGATGGGGTCCTTTGAATTTTACTTTCATAATTGCTAGTGACTATAATAACAATTTTTATTTCTATTTTAAGTATTAGCAACTCAGGAAGCCAAAAAAGGCTCTGCTTAAGTACTTCTTATTTAATAACTTTACTGCTCTTAATTTATCCATTTCATGTTTTGGAAGCTTTTTTATTATATTTTCCAGTACAAGGTTCATTTTACTGGAGATTCTATAATATGTTTATTTTAGTATCAGGAGCTCTCATCTTTTCCAAGTCAAAAATTGAGAATTCAAGAAATGCTTTGATTTATCTCTGATCTATATTTCTTTAGTAGCTTCTTTGCTGGATATTTTTCATGAATTGTACCTCCTTTTGTGGTTTACTACTCTGCTCCTTTTCATATAGTGATTGGGGATTGTCATTTCAGTCATTCTCTAATAAACTATATTATGACAACAAAGAAAATAGTGCATATCAGTAGGCATATAATTGTTGTGATATTGCTATCAGGATTCAACCATGTAGTTTTATGAGTCAAACTCATGAGAGATGGGTTCTTGTGAACCACTACTCATGAAACATGGGTCAATGAGTTTGACTCGTAAAACTACACGGTTGAATCCTGATAGCAATATCATGATTCGACATGCTGTGGAAAATGCCTCCTACTTATCATATAATTGTTATTTATTGTTTAGTTAGTGAAATTGTCTCCAAGACCATACTTTCATCCTTTTTAATCACGGAGATTGCAGATCAAAATAAAAACATATTACCTAGGGGGATTCAGACTGAACAATTATTTCTCATAAAAAAATAAAGCCAAAGCATGTTACTGTCGAGGCCTGTCTACTTTTAGTAGATTTGGAAAGCTTTTCTCAAAGAAAGTATGAAAGCTTTTCTCGCTTAGAGTGAAAAAGCTTTTCTTCAGTTATCTGAGATTCACGTACTGTTTACCTTTGATGAGTGGCAACTTTTAGCTGTAGGACTTTAGAACTTGCAGAGAGTACCCACAGGGCTAACTGGTTGATTTTCTTTCTTTCAGCTCATCTCAGTTGTTGGAGGTGTTAAGTGCCTTTTGGAAACTATTAATAGACAGAGAAATGGGTTGACAGGTAAGTAAGATGATATCCATCTTTGTTTGCTACTACTAGGGTGCTCCAATCCTATTACTCTCATACTCGATGATGAGTACAAATTTGAGATCACTAATTACCAATACATGATTCATTTGAGTTCACACTATAACATATGTTGCATACACCAATTTGCAAGAAAAATATTTTCTTATCAACAAGCAAAAAGTGCAGAAGGGAGCTAACTGAAATAATTTAATAAAGTGCATGAAAAAAAATACTAACAAAAGCGCATAGTACTTTCCCTACAATTGTTGGCATTGTGGCCGCCCTTCATTCCAGCAGCTTGAATGAGGTGCTTTCTGGGAATGGAGTGTCATGTCTCCTTTTTGTAATAATCTATTTGATGGACCAAAGTGCCTATTTCCTATATCCCGCATCTCCTTTGGACCAATTTTGTGTATATGTCTTCCTATCCTTTCCCCTTGTGTTATATCCCTAGGGTTTTAACCACTTCAAAATCACCGAGTCAGGGTTAACTTTCTTAACATAATCAGATTTGCAAGGCAACAGCAAACTACAATGAAGCAACAGTGAGCTGAAGTGAGATTACAGAATGGGTCACACACAACAATGAGACAATGTACATCAAATAAACTGATTGTAATTCTCTGATATAAAATCCAGATTTGAATTTAAGATCGTCTGGAGTAGTGTACAGCAATGCAAAAGCTACAGAAACAGGTCTGATTTGAATTTTCTGATATAATTACCAGCTAACAGACCTTACAATAGTACTGTTACAACTTACAACAATCCTTGTACAGACATTCTGTCAATGCCAACCCAGTAATCAGTAGGTGGCGTCTAGGATTTGATGATGACTTGCTATTCCTTGTATGAAGCCCTAACTCCTCCCACGATCTGGCCTCACACTCAATGGATTCAGTTTCCATTAGTCCCGTCACTCTGGATCTGCAACAATTTTCACAAAGTGGCCTCAAATGGCAGCAATCTATGGCCAAACCCTAGGATAGGGAGTGGGAAAGATTTATGACTTCAACTTATCTGATCACTCCATCCAGGTTTGAGCACTGTTCTAGCCCTACGCCACCCTTCTTTAGGCTGTCTATAATGGGTGTGAATGCTTCAGGTCTGCAGTGATCTCCAGAAATGTCACAATCTGCTCCAGCCAGCACCTGGAAAAGTCTCCACATAGCTGTGAACTGCTAAGCTCTTAAATGATAAATCTGATTCCAAAATCAGCATCAAACCCTCCCCACAGTCATAAAACTCACAGGCAATGGCACTCCTCTAATCTGCAACTAACCCTCCAATGTTGACTTGTAAACCTGGTAGCACATAGCTAGGTTATTACATTTTTCTGATCATGAAACAGCAAAAAATGAGAAGACTAAGCAAGATTCCAGATCAAGGTTTCTGTCCTGACTTAGGTAGGCAGCTAGGGTTTGCGTCCCAGTTGACCTGCTTGAGAAGAAAACCTCAAAATCATGCCAAATCTCCTGTTGGATGTGCCCAGCAACCCAAAACAACATATATACCTGTTTGAAAAGGGTGCTAGGGCCCAAACTTTGGCACCACAACCTAAAATTTAAATTTGAACTTATTTTATTTTATTATTAATTTATATTTTATTTTTAAATATTTATTAATTAATATGTTGTAAAAAAGCACCTTTTAGTTCTCTGCTGGCCGACTTAGCCAGGAAGGGACATGACACCTTGTGTTTGTATAAGGTTCTCAAAGTCTTTGAGTTTGAAGGCATGCTTAGTCTTCTAAGTGTTTGCCAGTCCTTGGAGTTCTGGATTTCTTTGTCCAGGCATGCCTTTTGTCTAAGTTTGACCTTTCCTTGGTTCTTGCTAGCCTTTCGGACTTCACAATCCCAACATGCCTTCTTGCTCAACTCCAATTTTCCTTTATACTTGTCAGAATTTTGGACTTACTCCTCCCAACATGTTTTTCCTTCCATCTATACCCTTGACTTGGCTCTCGTTGAGGAGTCAGACTTCCTCATCCGAACATACCTTTCGCCCGTTCCTTGCTGTTGTTCCCTCTCTTGTTGGGACTTCAGAATTCTCTACTCTAGCATCCTTTTCTGCCTAATTCTGCTTCTTGCCAAGCCTTTGCTAGAGAGTTGGACTTCCTCTCACCGGTATGCTTTACTTTTGAACCCTAATCCTTGACTTGTGGTTTGAGTCATACGGTATCGTTTGAGTCATACGGTATCTCCAACACCCCAACTCCAACACTCCTACCACTTCTCATTGTTCATCTCACCTCCCTCCCTACATGACCGGATTGCCATTAATGCTTAGATGGATGATGTATCTTCCATAGGGTTTTGTATGGGTATAAAAGTATCATTTAATAATGGGGACATGGATCCATGTGTACACCTAGGTGTGCAAATAAAGAAGATAATGTCGACCACCATTAATGTGGTAGTTAGGTTTTCAAACCCTACAAGACCCCACGCCATTATTGTGGAGGACAATTGCAGTTTTCAGAGGACATTACCCCATGCCTCCCAAGTACGATCGACCACATGTGCACAATTTTATTTCATTTCAAGGGAAAATGGTGTTGGATAAGTATGGGCTTTCTTAGTCATGTACTAGTGATGGGATTGAAGCCATTGTTGCAGATTTTCAACATCTTTTTCGGTGTATAATGGGCCAAAAGACAAGATGAAAAATATTTAGAAACCCTAATTGGAAAATTGTTCCAAGTACTTGTGTTCAAATGCCTAGATTCGAGAACAAAAACTTGTGGATCTATTGGAGGTTGAAGGATGAAAACCTTGGAGATCTTAGGTGCCAATGGATAAAAACCAGGGTTACCCCAAGTTTCCGGGAGGGGGACTGTAAAGAACCGAACTAATTTTTTTTGTTTTTTCCAATTACAATTACAATCAACACGCACCCGTTAAGGTTAGTTTGAAAACCAAAACGATGAGGAAATAACTCTAACCAAGAATGTGCCCATGACGGACGAACATATGGTCAGAGGATCTGATACAATGTAGAACTGTAAGGAGCTCTAACCAAGAATGCATCTAGGAAAGACGAGCATATGGTCAGAGGATCTTATGCATGCTGAGCTGAAAGTAACTCTAACCAAGAATGTGCCGAGAGATGGCGAGCATATGGTCAGAGGATCCCTATGAACTGCTATCTGAAGTAACTCTAACCAAGAATGTGCCAAGCTTGGCAAGCATATGGTCAGAGGATCCCTAGGTTGCAACTAATAAATTACAATGACTTAGCAAGATAAATAAATGGCTGGCAGTACTACTGAATAGCCTTACAATGAAGATAAAATCCTGCAAGCACACTGAATTAATGAGATTATCAAGCTGCAACTGAATAGAATATCTTTCAAGTAACAAATATGACTTTCAATGCTCAATCCCAGCCCAAAGGACACTTTTCTTAATTCTGATATATCAGACCAGCAATTGAAATATGTCAACCAGCAACCCTAGAACTCACCAAAATACTCACAACTCACTCAATACTTGCCAGAATGACATGAGACTCGATGCAAATGAATGCTAGGATGATGACAATGAAATCTAGACTGAGAAATGACTAACAACATGCAATATTTTTTTTATGCACACTTCCCAAGACAGCCCAGAGTGGTACAGCCAAGAAGAAGGGCGATTTTTCCATATAAAATTCTAGACACCATTAAAAATTCTGAAAATTCCCAAGAAGGGTCACCCCAAGCTGGAAATCACAAAGGAAAACTACCCAGAATGATAATATTTTTATTTCATGAAATATGAGCAATTCTTACAATCAGCTATGATATTCAACAACTCCAAAATATGTCTAAAATGCAAGGAAACTGAACTAATATGCTAGGAAACTCAAATGCAATGCTAAAACCACTCAACTACAATCCACTTCTCAACTAGTTGCTATTTTTCAAGCAAGAAGATGAGCCTTTGCTAGGAGGTATGCTTTCCTCGGAGCGAGTGCCTGAAGACAATCCAGCAGCATAATAGTATGGTAGACAAAAGATTCCAAATGAAGAGCTGAGGCCTGAATATAAAGACTTGAGGAGAACCTTCTAAGGTGGCGTCCTTTTTCTCATAATATAATATTTCACTTTTTATAAAAATAAATCTTTCCTTCAAGTAGGTGTCCCCCTTCTCCAACCCATAATTTGGCCTTAAAATATAAATTATCTCTTAATGAGGCATTTACCCATAAAGCCCCCTTTTCAAAACAACATAAAGTTATAATGCTAGGCCAAGGGGGGGTTATAATATTAAGATATAACATTATAATGTGAAAATACTTATCTCTCCATAAAAATTGCACCAAAAGGCCAAAAATCCCAATACCAACTGAACTGGCTGAAGAAGAGAGCCAATCGCACTGTAGCCAACAGGACCACTGTCAGAAATAGAATTTACTAAAAATAGTAAATTCATGAAGTTGCTCAAAACACCAAACAGACTATACCATTGCGGAGATCTCTAAAAACCCAAAAAGAATCCGCAATCCAATTTCCAAACTTCAAGCAACCACCTCCTCAAAAATAGGAAACCCTAATTTCACCCTCCGAGTAGCCTACGGGTCTTTGGAATAGGCCAACGGTCAACTGAATCAATCACAATTGAGAAGGGGACATTTCAGGGATGGCGGGACGAGTCCCCGAGTTTCCAATTTTTTGAGGCCAAATTTAGGGATGGTAGGGGACGGCTATATAAAAATATAGGGAAAATTTGAAAAATATGGGAAAATTTTAAATATTCAATAGATAACATGGATAAGGCATGCATAATATACATTATAGAACATTAACATATAACATTTGTGTTCAACATTATTCCAATACTCGATACGCATTCAAAATTAACATACACGAATCATGAAACAACCTCCAAGTTATAATTTATCAAGTAAAACTTATATCAAAATGCCCGAAGGCTACATTGCTGCCATATAGTTTTGAAGTTTGCTATGAAAATTAAAATACAATATCGTATGTCAATAATGAATACGGAATAAACAAAGAGCATTGCTGCCCCTAATCATCTCTCAGAACTACATCAAAATTAGAGTCATCCTCTAAGTCATTGCCACTGTGATGCTCTTCCTCAACCAATGGAACCCCAACTAAACCCTCAGCTGTCTCCTCATCTACCTAGGCCACGTCCTTAGGATCGATATCCAACCGTAGAGTTGGAGTCTGTTGATACTTCGGAGTTTGCCGATTTTGAAACCGAAGAGCACTATGAACGACCACTAGCTTTTCCACTCGTTTAGAGGTAAGTCTATTCCTCTTGAGGGAGTGGATAAAGCTATATGTGGACCAATTCCTCTCTGTAATAGAGGAACTGGCAACCTGTGCAAGAAGGCGAGTAGCAAGTGTCTTCAACTGCGGTGTATCCCTCCCATGATAGGTCCACCATCCAACAGGGTTCAATTGAGCTAATATAGCTCTATCCAACCTCGCTTGTGGTTTACTCAAGTTTGGGCCATTAAGATTTGCAAAGTCTAGGAATTGTGACTGAAGTAGTGAAGCTTGGTCTGTTGGATAAATTTTTTCAATGGCCTGTGTGAACCCATCTAAAACCTCAGCATCATCACATGGAGGCACCCTACCAGCCCTTGGTGCATACCATTTTGGATTTAGAGCAAAAGCAACCATATGAAGCAGGGTGTTCATTGTATTCCACCTCTATGTCTCAATGGGCCTAATGTGTTGCTCATATAAATCCAAAGTGGGGTTCTTTGCCGAAATAACTTGTTTGATCTTCCCAAGCATATTGTCAAATGTCTCATATATCTCTCCAAGAGTAGTAGAGTCTATATCAGCATATTTGATGACATCTACAATAGGCGAGATGAAGGAGCAAATATATCTGCAAAATGCAAACAAAAAGTTCAAAATAATTAGTTGACAAGTTAATTGACATGTTAGAAACTTCAAAAGTTGGAACATTGGACAATAAAATTAAAATATTAAAATCAGAAATTTAATATGAAAATCAGCCATCTAATATGTCTTACCTCACATTGGCCCATCAATCGTCATCGAGGATCTTTTGTTTGATGGTCTTTCCTTGAACAAAACTTGCATTAGGCCATCTAGTCCACTCTGCATTGACCATCATCAGTTGTAGGGGCTCATGCACCTCAAACATCCTCTCCAACAAGATGAAGTATGTGGCATATCTACATTCATTGATTCGATGATTCATTAAAAAATAAAAATTTAAAACAAAATCAAATTATGAATACAAATTGGAAGTGAAACAAAATGAAGTAAATGGCATACCTTGTCTCAACAAGTTGAGAAACTTGTTTGAAATTTTGCTGAAGAGAGCGAGGTGTGGTGATTGCAAATGAACATCTGAATATCTCTAGCTTCTGCCACCGTTTGCTTCACCCAATCCAACTTCCCTATGTCTTTCAATGCATGAATTCAACATGGGGTCCAAAATATGTGCCTGTAAGTACCCTCCACCATCAACCCAGCCGATTTGCACACACGTGCTGAATCGGTGATCACTTGCACCACATTTGCAGCCCCAACCTCCTCTATAGCATCTCTCAAAATGGAAAACTGGAAGTCTGCATCCTTACATCTCCCCGAACAATCTACGACTCTAAGAAAATAAGAACCAGCAGGGCATGTGACTATGACATTATGAGTGGCCGACGTCTACAATTAGTCCACCCATCCATCACTATAGAGCACCCCGTCCTCATCCATGTTTGCCTCATCTCCTCCATTAACACATGGAGTACTCTTTGTCTAGGAGAGTGGTGCATAGCTTATGATCTCCAGGGGGTATGAATGAAGGACCAACAATGGCTATGTCTTTCACCATTTGTTTGAAATAAGAAGAACGGGCCACATGAAATGGAATTGCATGGGCAAAAAAGAATTTGGCAATGGAGGATTCAGTGGCTTCTCATGCTTGGTTATTAAACATGGACTCAACTGAGGCTGCCTTTTCACTACCAATCACCTTCCTCTCTCCTCTTAAGACAACTCCACTACTACCAACCGTGGAAGGACTAGGAGTAGGCATAGATGATTGTGAACTTGGGAAAGAAGGAGACCCACCTTGAACCCCACCATCCAATTCCATTTGAATTTTTTGGCACTCTAAAAATAGCTCATCTATCAATGCAGGACACACTCTAACTCCATGGCCCATCTCACCCAAAAAATGAGACCTAACTCTTGTGTAGCTGCCCCGAAATTCCTTTTCACAAACATTGCAAAACAAACCCTACTCCTCCCTGAATTTCTTTGTCTTTCACCCATGGCTATAACATATCAAAGGAATGGTTTTTTTTTGTCTAATGGATGTTTTGCATAGACTTCCATGGTTTTGGTATTGGTTGATGAAGGAGGGCATTGGATTGGGTTTCTTTGCTCTCTAGTTCTCCTACCACCCCCACCACTTTCCCTTCTAGTTTGCATTTCAACTTCACTATCACTCCCAGCCTCACTGCTGCTCATGTTTTTTATTTTTAGGATGCAAGTTTCAACTGAAAATGCAAAAAAATAAAAAAATTCAGACAATGTATGCTTCACATTTTGCAAAAATATGAAAAAAAAAAAAAAATAGGGAAAGGAAATGCATACCTCTTTGGTGGATTTGCACTCCCAACAACACTATTTCAACTTCCTCTCCTCCTTCAAGCTGCTGCTCCTTCTCCTTCAATGGCTGCAACTTCTTTTGCTCTCAAACCCTTGGCTGCTCAAACAAACAAAATGCATAAAATGAGGTTAGAGAGGCCCTTTTTTCTTCATAAAGGAGTCAAAATCAATGGGGTCCACACATGCCACGTAGGTAGGGGCATTCTTTTTTTTTTTTTTTATGTTATTTTTTTCATTTTAAAAGCTCTCAAGACGTGGGGGATGGTCGAGGGACGGCTCAGGCGTCCCTTAGCCGTCCCTGGGATTGGTCAGCCATCCCCCATCGGGTCAACGGCATCCCACCATTTTGGGGATGTTTCCTGAAAATTTTGCAAAAAAGGGGATGGTCCCCTGCCATCCCCATGCCGCCCCCTAGTACTTGGGATATCCCGGGGACAAGGACGGGGCAATTTGGGGGGGGGGGGACGCGTCCCCAGGTTTCCTTGATAAGAAACCTATTGTCTGAAGAAGCTATCTCATTTAGAGGTTGTGATAGAGCTTTCATGGTCGCATATTGTAGCTGTACCTAGTTTGTATCATCTACAACTTGTTGATTCTAGTAGCATGGTTTTGGGTTGTTACTTGTTATTGTTACAATATCTCTTGATGTATTGTTAGATTTATATTATATTGTTTGTTTATTAGTGTTGCAGTAGTAGCATATTGCAATGTGTTGCAATTCCATTTAGTATAATAGAAGTTTGGTAGTTTATCATACATCCAGTGAACCCAACTTGAGTTCTGGGTGATCTTTGCTAATGCTTAAAATTGTGTCTTGTAATCTGGGTTTTACCAAGTTTGGGTAAATGTATTACACACTTGATAATTTTATAGCGTTTTATACATTTTGTGAACCCAATTATTGCGGGTTAAGCACTGTAAATTCGGTATAATCTCAGTTGCTGTTTATGCCATTGTATCTATTGTTTTGTAGTATTCTACAAGGTATTTGCAGACTTGATTAAATAGGAAAAGTTATGCGACTTGTTTACATCTTGTGGACTCAATTTGAATCAGGGTATCAATGAATGCAAAAATAATGAAGAAAGTTTGGGTTTGTTAGTTCGGGTAAATTACATTAGAGTTTGAGTGATATTGTGTAAATGCAAAAGGGAAATTTCTGAGTTTTGGCAAGAGTTTGGTAAAATAGTTTAATAAGAAATTAATTTGTCCAAAATTATTTGTCAGGACATTATAGAGACTATCAACCCTTTTACAGCAAACTTGATTGAGAAACACTGTTGCCTTTATAAATTAAGAATCAGATATACAATGAGATTAGAAAGAAATTCAGATGTACAATGAAATTATAAATGAATTTCAATTATGATATCGCCCCACTCAAGAGTCCTTTGCACCTTTTTAACATGTAACGTGCACAGCTACCCCTCTACCTAACTGCTGAACCGTCTACCTGTAGTTATGTGGTAACTTATTAGACTCCAGCAAGGCTCCTTGCTAGGATCAAATTCCAATAATATTCCTTGCCAGTAAACAACTTTTGAACCCTTTTCTACTTATTATTATTGCTTGTGCATAGTAGTGCATAGTACTGTCATAAACACGATTGTGTAATATAAAGTCTAGGTGTCATGTGGCTTTCAGTCCCAAGGTTTTTGGGTTTTACTTTTCAGTGAATGGACAAGTTTATGGGTTGGGAATGAAATGCTTGAGTCTCTTGCCTATTGAATTTTTAATAAAATTGCTTGGCCTCTGAACATTCTTTCTAGCTGTCAAGAATGATTATTTGAAAATAAATGCCATTGCTTATGCTTGCCGAGTCAGAAGCCTACAATAAAAAGAAACACTTACAAAAAAAGGTTTTTAGGCTTCTCTCCTATCAACTATCATGCTTGTTAAATTCTTAACCTTATGTATAATGATTATCAGTGGTAACTTTTTCAGTTTTTGGTATCTTGCCAATACTAGTTGGAGGGGTACTATGGGCAAGTTCCTTTTCACTGTGTCCACTCATCTAACGAGGTGTAAGGAAATATGCAGTTTTAAATTCTCAAAGCACCGTTATTCACAATTCATCATCTTTGGGGCTATTCTAGGTTTATATTGGGTAGCCTGCTTTATGGAAAAGATGCTACTACATGGATATCTACATGTCATGAAAAGAACTAAAAGAAATATAATGCATGCAGTCTGACCATAATAGGATAATATGTTCAAAGGTGTCAATGTCTTGTCACTTGTGTGTCATTTGTCAAGAGATAGTAAATTTGAGCAATTTTCTTAATTATAAAAAACTATGACTTAGTCCATTGAGCTGGATTGACTAGTTGAAACTGAGTATTGCCAAACAAAAGGTCCTGCTTAAAACAAAAGTGGTATGAGAGCCTAAAATAATTAGAAGAAGAGTTTGACCTCTGAAATAGTTGCTCAAAGTTAACCAAGGTTTCATAACTCCCTTGGTAAAATTAAAAAGAGCATTTACCCATAGCAGAAACAGGAAGTATAATCTAGTAGGGATAAATTGTGTTTAGGCTTTGGAAGGATATGAGGCTGCAAGCTTCGACATTGAAAAAGCTTAACAATGTTTATCAGAGGATGGATTCTGGAATTTTTCTGTGCAAGTTACAGGATGCACAAACTTTTTTCATTTAATTTAGATATTGACAAAAAGGTTTTGACCAATAGAAACTCAAATATCATCTTGCATTTTTTAATTTGTGACAATGATGAATGAGATTTCCAGACAACATATGGTAAACCAAGCAGCTAGTGTAGTGACCAATTTCGTACAAGATAACCTGCTCCAAGCAGTTGCTTTCTGAATGATTATCAAAATGGAGAGCTCCTTCCCTCTAACTTGGGAAAATGCAAAAGATAATTATCCACAATCAACAAATCTATATCTTACAATTAAGAATTAACTGAAAGATATCAGAATAATAGAGACAGTAATGCAATATGGAATAATCTTAAAATGCTACAAGAAACGACAAAATTGTGGTTAGGGAGTTCATTTGGATTTTCATTCAACTGTTATTTGTAGGCGAGTTAAGATTCATCCATACTATTGGGATTTAGATAATTCAAGGCATAAAACTGCAAAAGAAAGGAAAATAATTAATAATTCTAAGTGATGTGACAAATCATTATATATCAAAAATTCACGTGAGATGGGATGCATTTAAAGTTTAAACATGGTAGCAAAAATATTTCTCCGGAGCAAATATTAATGGGGAAAAGATCAGGAAAAAATGAGGTTAGGGTGCACTAATTAAAATTTTATGGTCGAAATTGTTGTCCAATAAAACAGTATAAAGATGAGCAGGATTGACCGAAATGCAGATTTTATAGGACCAAAATTGCTATTTTTTCGTTTTTTTTTAAAACTCTTGATTCTCCCAAAAATTGGGATCAAATCATGCTTTGTTGTCCAAAAAACTGGAGATGTTTTGGGGAAAAGATTGGCAGCAAGGCTGAGTGGAGATAAAAATCAGAATAAATTTTGGTCTTTTAAAGATTTTTGCAACTATGAAATTCAATATGAGCTTCACCAGAATATTGAAAAAAAAATGAGGTGATACTTCGTTTAGTTTATGATGTTGGGAAATTAGCTACACTGTTTGAATTGACTGTTGAGTTCACAGTGTGGGTGCTATGTAACTAGATGCATGAAAAAGAGAGAATCCTAAAATCAATCGATACTGCCTCAAGCAAGGTGGCAAACCATCAAATGTTTTAACAATTTAGTCATGACAGGATTTTAAATAACCTTTATCTAAAAATAAGAAAAATTCTGTTTATGATTCGTTTAGTTTATGATGCTGGCAATAATGAATTATGGAAATTGACATGGCTCTATTACATATACTTTCTTCTTTACATTAGGGGAAAAATTAAATGCTAAAATGTACAGGTCTAGCATTTTCTTTATGTGACGCTGATATATGCTGATGCATATTTTCAATGTAATGTATTTTTTGATACTTTTTAATTTGTAGCGTGCAAGAGGAGTCCTTTCTGGACATCTGTGGGTCTTTGAAGCTTCCAAATACTGGCTGTGTCAACTGGCTAATATCGTCATTGGAGGATATTCCATCTTTGGATTTGGAGAGGTTTGGGATTTCAATTTCCTCATTAAATTTATTTTCATGATCATGTTGTTATGCCCCCTATATTTGTAACATAGTCAAGGCCCTTTCCAATGATCCATATTAGGATACTTTGACTACCATTCACTGGTTATTTGCAGGTTTTATGAATATTTTCTTTGACTCGTAAATATTTATATTCAATTCAGGTTTGATTTCTTTTCTCTGCAATTCACATTTTCCAGGTTTCATGGTTAGGTTTGACTGTGAAGTGCAGGAAAAAGCAAAAGAATGAGAAGAAAAGAGAAAAGATAATAGAAAATACGGGTGATGAAGTTAAAGATGATGGCTCAGCTAGGAAAGAGCTTCGTGTAGATTATATTAGTGAAAGGGAATACAAACAGAAATCAAAAAGTAAAAGAAACGATAGAGATACTGAAGTCAGAGATGGAAGCAAAGAGAGTAAAGAGTTTTCTGCAGATCATTTATATGAAAGAGATCACAAGCACAAATCCAAAAGAAAATTAAATGCAGATACTGAAGCCAAAGATGGTGGCACGGTTAGTAATGAGTTTACTGCAGATCATTTTCATGAAACAGAGCATAAGCATAAATCGAAAAGAAAAAGAGACAATAAAGATGCAGTTATGTAATTTTTATTTGTAAATTGTATGATGTCAGGAAATCACTTCGAGAGGTTTCTCTGATTTTTATTCCCTTATTATTTGATATAATATCAACAAGATTTTGAAAGGAAAATAATTTGAAGCTCTTTGAGTTTCCAAGACTTGTGCTATACCATTAAGTTTTGTATAACTTGTAGCTGTAACTTGAATTAGTGGATTACCTTTTATGTGAGTTTAGTCTTTGGAAGCCCTGTTAGATGTGGCATGGATGGCCTCTAGAGCACAAACATTTGATAACATAATGAAATTGAACATTATCAATAATAAAGGTGTTCGACTGAATCGAAAATGCAGCTTTTATATAATATTGTCCAATACCTTGTACAGGAAAAAGATATAACTGCAATTTTTCTCTGAACTTTGGATGGAATCACAAACCGTTATATTGTTAATATGGATTTCATTGATCCCAATCCTTCCCAACTTTTCTTTGAATGTGGATTGTTGGGCAGATGTGCATCACATATTTTATTTTGGCCACAAGTATCAAATCGTACTCGGACAATGTTTCTGTATTATTCCTTCCTTTGACTTTCTTTGTTGCAGCAAAAAACGAACAGAATCTGCATAGCTTTAGATTTCTCAACAAACAACATGCCTTTGAGAAAGAGGCGTATGCCTGGAGTATTATTTCTTGTGAAGAATATAATCTTAGTTTAGTTGCATAGGTACGAAACTATAGAAAAGAAAATCAATGACAATTTTGCTTTTTTGTGCTAAGCTGCTCATAATCGATGCGACCTTCCTCAATAATCTGAACAATTGTAAGAATTATGGGCCTCCAGCTTTGGTCATTTTCTCACATCCATCTCTCTAATAACCGCTGACATCACATTGAAAATGGTGAACATACACAAAATAACAAGCACCTACGATTTCACCAAATTGATAACAGTATACTATTTTAGAATTTATTGTGATAATTTTACATTGATAGGTTTTAAGGGCAGCGGAGGTGGTAAAGCTCAAGATTGAAGGGAGAAGATGACATAGCCCACCCTATTGAATAAAGGGAGCAAAGTTTCATTTTTCTCCTTGTTACTTCTTTTCTTTCACTACCACCAACATATTGGCATTCTCTCCTATTGTTAGTAAATTTTTTCTTTGATTAATCATGGACATGGCTTAACAAGCTAACATGGTATCATAGTTTAGAGTTTGAAAACACCACATATTATGGTCCTTTGTTGTTCAGGGGGGATTTGGGAAGGAAGGTAGAAGATGGACATTGCTCATCCCATTGAACAAAATGGGCAAAGGTTAATTTCACTCCTTGTTACTTGTTTCCTTCCAATACCACCAACATATTGGCATTCTCTTCTGTTACAAGTAGGCTTTTTTTTCCCCTTGATTGATCATGGACATAGGTTAATAAGCTAACACAATATCAAAGTTTAGAGTTTGAGAACACTTCACATTATAGTCCTTTGTTGCTATAGACAAAAAAAGATTGGTAAATCACTTTATGTAATTGGCTGAATTGTATGTTCTATGAAGGATAAAGTTTTTTACAAAAGGAGATCCAATTGAATTTTTGGGAAAATGACCTTGTCTAACTAAATATTTGTAATTTTGCAAAGTGTGAGACTATAGGAGTTAATTGAAAATAATTGAACTTGTGATGCTTTCTTACCACTATATTTTGTTTCTGTAAATGAAATAGGGTTTCTAAAGGAACCCTAATGAATGTTTATCATTTTTAATTTTGTATTCATATTTGGATTCTTTGCAAAATTTTAGTAGGGGACTCTTTTTGGTTCATAAGAAAACGAGTCCTCAATTACATTAGAAAATTAATCTTCTAGGGCTAGGTCTTGGAGCAATTGGATAGGTCACAAGCAAGGCTAAGCATGAGAAAGAAAAATGTCGAGCACACAATTATGGTTGTATCCATTATGAACACTAAGATATCCTAAAAAGTAAGAAACATAAAAGAACAATTAATCCAAGTCTACACAAGCATGCACCTTATATTACAACTAAAGGAATGCAAACAAATGAAAGAAGCAATGAACCCTTGCTACTATAGACCTTTGATGACCATAGGTGATTGCTCTATGTGATTGATGTAGGTTGCTTGAGAATTTGGTACCCTAACTTTGTTGCATCCCATCTCCTTCAAAATGGCTTGGGAGATGCTTGATTTATAGATTTTTGGTTGGATATGATTTGATCTTGTAGATGGAGGGTTAGGATTGAATCTCATGTAGGAGAGAACAAACAAATGACAAGTGGCATCATGTGAGTGATGCACATGGTTATGCAAGGATTAAGGGAAGATGTTTAAGTGAATACTGAAAATAGTTCTTTTTGGAGATGTGCATTTGGAGCCTTGTGTAAAGTTGACTTTGGAGAAATGCGCAAATGATTATTAGTTGATAAAATTGATTAGCTTATTCAACTAATGATGAGGGGGATATTAGGGAAATTAAATAAATATTGGTGCATTTATTTATTTTGGAAAATGTTGGGGAAGATGATTCATTTAATCAAATAAATGTGATTTATTCAATTAAAGTGGGAACATTAGGAGAAAGGGAGAAGTTGGTTAAGTTAATTGAATAAAAGGAGGTGATTTCAATTAATACTAGAAGAGCAATTTGATGGATACATGTGATTGGTTGGTTAAATTAATTGAATAAATAAAGGTAATTTATTCAATTAATGCTAGAAGAACGCCCAGACAGGTATGTGATATATTTGAAGTCAAAAGTGGTGATATTAGGTGTTGTTAGGATGTGGTCAATTTTAGGTGTCCACATCCATAATTGAATGATAAAAGTTAAGAGTAAAGATATAATTTGTAGATACATCTACAACTAAGGGCACAAAAGGTGAAGGTAGAATAGGTAAGGCTTTTGACTATAGCTCAACAATATTTTATTGAGCTCATGAACTAGCTCATTATGTGGATTGTACATGGTGAAGGTATTATTCCTGGGAGAGGTTGCAAGATTTGACACCCCTAGATAACTTTGGTGCTATGTCATTAAGGTTGTGGATGCCATCAGTAGTGTGTGGCTTGTTTGTATGGTTTTATTTTTTTGTTTTGTTTAAGTGGATGACACATGTCAAAGTGTTTAGGCCAAAGTTTTAAGGTTATTTATGAAAAATTTACCTAATCAATAAGTCATTCAACATAATTTGTCTAGTTACTCTGTGTGGTCATGGACTCTTCTGATTGCATTGGCTCATGTGGCGTAGGCCTTCATTGTTCACTTGCCTTTGGTGGCATTATAGGGTCTAGTCGAGATAACTCCATTGACCTTTGTAGAAATGATGGGTTCAAGGACCCTTCTAATTTCCATGTAGGCATTATGTTTTTGGTTCTCGTGCTCCTTTGCTCAACAAATGTCCTACTCAACAAAAAATTTGGTCCCTTCCCTACTCATAATCCTCCTTGTCATGGTTTATGGACATGGCATGATAAAAAGATGAAGACTTCAATCTTCACTGGGGTTTGATTTGTAGATTTAAAATTTGTGGATTTCTCTTCTCAATTTACACAATTAAGTTTTGGAATCTTGGAAGCCTCTCATTAGTGGTAAGCTCAGGCTATTTCCTTGGGCCAAGGGTTTTTTCATAGTGACATTTACCTCTTTAGTGTAAAGGGACTTAGTGCTTGATGATAGGTTATGGACATGGGGATAGAATTGCCTCTTACTCAAGCCTTAAGTGATCTCCTTCAACCCCCTCTTCGAGCCTCTCAATATTAGACTAGTTTGGGTTAGGATGTCAAATCTTCCTCTCCAATTTTGGGAAGACTCTTGCTATGAGGCCATTGACAATGTGATTGGTAGCTTCTTGAAGGTTGACTTTACTACTTCTTACATGGGTCACTCTATGTATGCTTGTATTTTTGTGGACATAGATATCTCCAAGGATTTTCAAAAGGATATTATCTTGATGGTGGGGGATAGTTCTTGGTCTCAACTACTTGACTATGTGGATCTCCCCTTTAGATGTGGATACTATTTTTCCATCAATCACTTACCTTCAAAATTTCCACTCTCTAGATGCAAGGGCACAACTATATGGTGAAAAAATGTTCACAATGATCACTTGACTATTGATGCCTTTGACCCTCTAATTGGTGGTTCTTCTCAAGATTATGCACCTTCTCAAGATTTTGGGTCATCTCTTCCCATTCTGCCTATAGCAAGTCATGTTCTCAAAGGGGGTTCTCATGTGGTTGATGTAGCTCTAGAGAGCCCCATTCCTTTGGCTCCCATTGGTGTTGCTTAGCTTCTCATTTCTATTGTTCTTGCTTTTCTCTTGATTATAGTGTGGCATCCATCTACTTGTGAGGCGGTTGATCATTAGTTGGCATCTCCTACAAGAAGGTTCTTTATTTGCATTATATCCATGGATGGTCCTTTGTGGGGGCATCCCCCCTTCTCCTAGGTACAAGGATTTAGAAGATAATATCTCCTAGAAAATTATTCAAAGATAGAAGAAAGGTTGTCCTAAATCCATCTCCCAATTACACAATAGAGTTAAGGGTGTGAGGTTGAATAGAGTAGGGTCTAGAATTTTTTAGTTTCGATCCTTGGGTATTGTTTTGTGCTTGGCAACTTGGTTGCAGTTGTGTCTGATCTTTCTTAATTGTAGTTGCATTATTTGTGCTCCATCTAGATCTTGTTGTGTAGGATTTGTGCTATTCTTTTTAATGTACAAGGTTTATTGTCCCTTCAAAACCAACTTATCTTAATAAAAAACATAATTAGTCTAGTTAGTGCATAATTAGTAGAGTAGTATGAATAAACTATTTAGATAGTGAACATCAACAAAGTCAATTAGGACAACCTTGGTAGTACATAGTCAGTAAGGTACTCTAATCAACACATAGCCAATCAATCTAAGTGTAGCATATGGTGAAATCAGGTACATTCTCACCAATTTTAGTTTTCTTATTTTTTGAATTTACATATTTTGGTAAGGTTAAATTTGAAGACCTTACATTTGCATTAGTCAAATGAGGGTGGAACACAACTAATAGTCATGAATTTTATGGAGAGAGGTTGCTTTTATATCCAAGGGATTGTGACAATTTTCTCATGGATCTAAAAATGTTCCTATTTTAGAGGGAAGCTTGATTCTCAACTCAATTAGGTGGTTCAATTTTTTGGGATTATGTTGATCCATATAAAATTTGAGTTTCATTTGGTGTAGTAAAAAAGTACCTTGTAGATGTTTGAGATTGTTGTACAAGGATAAAGTAACAAAGATGTTCAATTTGAATGACAATCTTTATAAACTTGGTCCTCTATACTTTAGGATGAATGAAGACTACATAGCTCCTGCAACATGTCTTTTTTGAGTCTAGTGTGCATGGAGAAGAATAAATAAGAGGATGATGAAATCATTTAATTGTTCTTTCCAATCTAGAGATGTCAAATGCTAAGTTTCTCTCCATCTCCTCCACTAGAGATGTAATATGGTGGGATGGTAAGTCTTTGAATTTGGTTGCCAATAGTGATCTATTAGAGAAAAAAAACCAAATGTTATCTTGTTAATTGTATGGCCTCTCTATTGTTTGATTAAATTGGTGCTATAGGTAGACACAATATTCAAAGGATGGATTCCTAATTGAACAATTCATCTTCTATGAGAGGCTGCATTTTATCAACCAAGACTTTGTAAGATCTTGTTATTGCTGACGCTATATGTGAATTCATGGATTATACACAACCTATATCAATGAGTATAGGTGATTTACACATGTACATAAAATGGTAAAAATTGGAAAAGGAAATGAAACGTTAACTGGAAAAATAAAGGAACTAACATTAACTGTTACTTGTGCTACATGTACTTATCACTTAAGACTATGACTACTAACTTCTAAGATTGAACTACAACTAATCACCCTCGGAGTATGAAACAAAGCTACATAATATAATTCAATTACATAATCATGAATTCTACATGCATGTAATTGGAAACTATTTTAATTCAACAATGCATGAACTAATCTAATTATAGAAAAACAAAGTGTATAACAATACCTCAAATGACCCTTGCTTTAGTTGCTACTTCCACAAAATATTTCAACACTTACTACTTAATCAATAAATCATGATGCTAAATTAACTCCTTTATTGCATGGAAACTCTGAACTCTGACAAGAATCTACTCAAGACTTCTCATTCAAAAATACATGTAATTTATTCAACTGATAACAAAAAACTAATAATGATTAACCATCCACTGGAACTATCAAAAACTAAAATAGATAATTAGACAACTAGTAACTGGATTTTCTCCTCACAACAAATCTCACTATATAGGGTTCATGAGGAGTCTTGTTCATCCTACGATTGAAAACAAAACCATAATGTATTTTCCCACTCTCCCTCAAGAATAGGGAGAGGACTTAGTCTTTGTAACAAAAAACAATAATTGCAAAACAAAAGAGAATTTAAATTGAAACTTTGCCCTAATGGTATGACAAAGACATGCTTCACAACATCATGGGTTTCCCTACTCAAAGCATACTCCTTCCTGTCATCTTATTCAATGTGCTTGTGGTGACTCACAATTGACAATTCAATGGTCACCTCCGTTCTTCTTTGGAACTGTCACGCTTTAAACATTCTGGCCTTTCCCCTACAACTGCCCGTTGTCCTTATGCTACAGGCTAGAAATCTAGTTGTTGCGGGTTATAGTTCTTCTAGTTGTAAGAGGTTAGTTTCATCCTAAAGAATACACATCATTAACAACCATAAATTAATAATGGAATCATACTAAATTTCATGAACATTCATACATTCATACATACAAATCTATGTTGGGTGAAAATTATGTAATCCATTTAACAGATTACAAAACTTGATTTCAGCCACAACTATGTGAGATACAATCTCTCCTCTCAGAAAGGGGAGGCACCATTCTTACTACTTATTGAAACTAAGTAAAACTAATTACGTATTCACAATGATGTGCACTATGATTAAGAGATGGGGGTGTGTCACATTCATAATTATCTCTTTTTTTAGAGAATACGTTTTACAATGCTTCATGGTTTTAAGTTCTTGATTCGATACAACTTCAAACTAAAAACAAAAGTAGTAATTCCAATATTCCTATCTTGACAAAGAAAAGACTAAGAATACTAGCATGATAACGATAAATGACAAAACAAGAAAATCTCACGAAGGTACAAAGTCGTTATGTAGCTTTCACCAATGAATCATTTGAGATATGTAACTAACGTCATATTAGAAGCACAAAGTCTTCTAGATACTTCATGATAGATCCACGAACAACATGAATAAATACAACCACAAAGTCTTGTAAAGAATACACCAATAGTATTCAATCAATATCACAAATTCAAGTAAAAAGTGTAACTCAAAGTTTACACAAATTTACTCAAATACCTTTAGATCTCAATCACTAATCACTACCAATTTCAATCAAATCCCAAAGATAATCGATTCCAACACAAAGTTTGGTATGCAACTCACTTCTTTATTGATCAAAATAGATTCACAAAGATGAACACAAAGTTTCATGTATTTGCTTCTCAAATGGGCAACACTTCGTTGCAAAAGATAAAAGATAATAATTACAAAAGAATCATCTTTTACTTATAGATGGGAGAGGAGAGCGAATCTAGGAAAATCTCACCTAACAAGTTGAATTATTAAAAAATGTTGTCCATAAATATAGGAGAACATATTTGTTTTACATGTAATTACATTTTGCAAAATGACATGTAAAATCCCAAAACTTATTTACATAAAGCATGAAAAATGCTAAAACTGGGAAATCTAATCCAAGGAAAAATTTGGCCTTCTTCAACATCTTTCTCCATGAAAACTTGATGATGATGCACACTTCATCACACTCTGGCATTGGAGTGTACCTTGGAGATGACATAGATTCTTGAGATTAACTCCTTCGATGAGATTGAAAACTTTCCGATGCCTTTCAAATTTAAAATAAGTTGGAAATCCATCATTTTGTTCATTGAAGCTATTGAGAAAGCTTCTTCTTCAAATTCTTCTTGGCGCTAAAAATTAATGCTTCAAAATATTAAAGGACTTGGGGTAGTTTCATGTAAAAGTGGTGAAAAACAAAGCTTTTGCATGAAATATGTAAGAGCGGTGAAAAACAAAGCTCCTACATGTGACTTGTGGTTTGAGATGTAGAAGTGCTAAAAACCCTCGCTCCTACATGTGCTAGAAAATGACTAAGGCATGAAATATGTAAGAGCGGTGAAAAAAAAAGCTCCTACATGTGACTTGTGGTTTGAGATGTAGAAGCGCTAAAAAACCCTACTCCTACATGTGTCAGAAAATGACTAAGGCATGAAATATGTAAGAGAGATGAAAAACAAAGCTCCTACATGTGACTTGTGGTTTGAGATGTAGAAGCGCTAAAAAACCCCACTCTGACATGAAATATGTAAGAGTGGTGAAAAATAGAGCTCCTACATGTGACTTGTGGTTTGAGATGTAGAAGCGCTTAAAAACCCCGCTCCTACATGTGCCAGAAAATGACTAAGGCATGAAATATGTAAGAGTGGTGAAAAATAGAGCTCCTACATGTGACTTGTGGTTTGAGTTGTAGAAGCACTAAAAAAGCCCGCTCCTACATGTTTCATAAAATAACTAAGGCATGAAATATGTAAGGGCGGTGAAAAATAGAGCTCCTACATGTAATATGTAAAAGCACTAAAAATCAACGATCCTACATGTGCAAAAAATTTTCTAACTCCCAAAACTAAATTTTCACAACTTGGTTTAAAATGTGAATTTTGACAAACTAACAAAGGTTAATGCTCAAAATGAATTTTTGAGGATGGGGGATCACGCACGAGAACCAATGCAATTTTCCTCATTTTACGTTCTTAGAGTATGTGAGCCACAAAACAAACAAGTTTCATAGGGGTTATCCCTTGAATTAAGCACATTGAATTCGAGGATAACAACTGGCTCCAACTAGGGAGCTTCCTTAGATCATTCTTTGAAACAAAGGAAGGGAGAAGAACTCTAGAATCCAAGTGCCTTTATCCATCCATTAGGCAACACAGTCAAGCATGACTGACACAAAGAAAATCTATAAAACAAGACAAACTTATGCAAATGCACTTATTTAAAAGGTAAAAACCTACCTAATTAAAACTAGCCATCAATGGAACCTTTTCAAATGAAATTGTTCACAGGTTCAACAAAATAGTTGCCTTTCTTCAACAACTTGCAATCCCTTCCATGATCATTAGTAGCTACATGTAAATGAAGTTGAGGCACTGCTTCTTAAAAGAGATGAATAGGTTCAACTACCTCTAAAAATATATCAGATATATTACTGCTCCAAAATGAATCATTGAATGCAGGCTGCTCCTATGCATCTACAATACATCTTTAGTTGCATCCTCAAGTTTATCTTCATGCTTAGGTACAAGTGGAACCTTTGTCTTCCCATTGGCCTCCAACCAAGCAAGATGTCTTATGGTACATCCCCTCGATCGGTCAAAGACTGAATGCTTCTTACCAGTTGCTACTTGAACAACTGATCATCAACCATGCCAACCTCATGCAAATTGGAATGATATCCTTCATGCGATTTAGATGAAGATATGACTACACTGCATACCTCAATATGTTGTTCGCCATCTTCAGAATTGGGAAAATTTGAATTATTTATAAGAACGTCCTCATCATTCCTTTGGGAAGTTCTTTTATGCATCACATGTTCAAGTTCACGACCTCGAAACATGGATGCATTATTTTCAACTTGATTGAGACCTTCGTGCATATCCATCTTTTCAAATCTCAAGACAAGATTGTCTTCATTCACTTGAACTTCAGAAAAATGACATTCATCCTTCTGCTTTTCATCAATGGCTTTCTGAGACTGCATAAACTAGAATTGGGAGTCATTAGCTATGTTTGCTTCCTTTTCCTAGAAGAGAATAGCAAGATCACTTGGATTGGAGTTAGGATGCTTCACTACTGATTTTACTAATGGTTCCTCAAGAGCAAGCCCCTTCAGAGGTGAAGATAACTTGTGTTGATTCCCAACAACAAAATTATGAGAAACATTTGAAAATGACCTCCTTGGTACATCCTTGCGAGGCACATAAAACACACCGTGAGCTAGTTTCTCTTTGAGGACAAGTAGCTCATTTTCCAACCTTTACACCATAGGATTTGTCCTTATGATGGAAGAAAATAACTCCAAAGAAGGGCTTTCTTTAGATTCATTTGATTCAATTTTTATTTTCCCAACAAGAATGAGATCATCTTCAATTTCTGTCGCCTTTGCATAATTCCAAGAGTAGTTGGGGCTGCTCTTCTCAATAGGAAACCAACCTTGGGAACTTGAGCATTTACAAAGAAACATTTCAAATTCTCAGCTATAGGTTGAGCAACAGTTGGAATTCTTCATATCAACTTGTTGAAGTGAGCAATGAACTTGCACATAGGCATGTGAGATTCCTTCTTCAATTGGGTGAGTTGAGCCAACAAAGCATGAGTGTCTTCAGGAGGTTTGAACCTTTCTTCAAAGTTGGCTATGGTAGTTTCCCAGTTTGTGATGGTACTTGGCGCTAGATGATAAAACCAATCTGCAACGACACCTTGGAGAGTCTTCACAAATAGCCTTATAGATACATCTTCGTGTTCAACACCATGAACTCCACAAGTGATGTAGAAAGCAGCAACGTGTTCGTCAGGATGTTGTTGTCCATCACCAAAGAACTTGGGAAAGTTATTCCACAAGCCTTTAGGAAGAGAATGTAGGGGTAGAGCTAGACTCAACAAACCAAAAGCATTTCCCTAAGGACCTTGAGCAACCATTTACATGTCCTTGGTGAAAGCTTGAAAAAATTACAAGAAAATAAATTACAATGAAAAAAGACACGGGTATACTTCAAAAGAAAGTGTGAGGATTTCAAATGCATATCGTGTCCCCAGTGGATTCGCCAAAAAACTTTGGGGTGAAAATTATGTAATCCCTATAACAGATTACAAAACTTGATTTCAACCACAACTGTGTGAGATACAATCTCCCCTCTTAGAAAGGGGAGGTGCCCTTCTTACTGCTTATTGAAACTAAGTAAAACTAATTAAGTATTCACAATGATTTACATTGATTAAGAGATGGGGGTGTGTCACATTCATAATTCTCTCTTTTTTCAAAGAATATGTTTTACAATGCTTCACGGTTTTAAGTTGTTGATTCGATACAACTTCAAACTAAAAATAAAAGCAGTAATTCCAATATTCCTATCTTGACAAAGCAAAGACTATGAATACTAGCATGGTAACGATAAATGATAAAACAAGAAAAGCTTAGGAAGGTACAAAGTCGTTCCGTAGCTTTCACCAATGAATCCTTTGAGATATGTAACTAGCGTCATATTAGAAGCACAAAGTCTTCTAGATACTCCACGATAGATCCACAAACAACATGAATAAATACAAGAACAAAGTCTTGTAAAGAATTCACCAATAGTATTCAATTAGTATCACAAATTCAAGTAAAAAGTGTAACTCAAAGTTTACACAGATTTATTCAAAGCCCTTTAGATCTCAATCAATAATCACTGCCAATTTCAATCAAATCCAAAAGATAATCAATTCCAACACAAAGTTTGGTATGCAACTCACTTCTTTATTGATCAAAATATATTCACAAATATGAACACAAAGTTTCATGTATTTTCTTCTCAAATGGGCAGCACTTTGTTGCAAAAGATAAAAGATAACAATTAAAAAAGAATCCTCTCTTACTTATAGATGGGAGAGGAGAGCAAATCTAGGAAAAGTAGATGAGCGAATCTAGGAAAATCTCACCTAACTAGTTGACTTATTCAAAAATGTTGTCCATAAATGTAGGAGAACACATTTTTTTTACAGGTAATTACATTTTGCAAAATGACATTTAAAATGTCAAAACTTATTTACATAAAGCATGAAAAATGCTAAAATTGGGAAATATAATCTAAGGAAAAATTTGGCCTTCTTCAACATATTTCTCCATGAAAACTTGATGATGACGTGCACTTCATCACTGTCTAGCATTGGAGTGTACTTTAGAGATGATGAGGATTCTTGAGATTAACTCCTCTGATGAGATTGAAGATTTTTCGATGCTTTTCAAATCTAAAATAAGACGGAAATCCATCATTTTGTTCATTGAAGCTATTGAGAAAGCTTCATCTTCAAATTCTTCTTGGTGCTAAAAGTCGGTGCTTTAGCATATTAAAGGACTTGGGTAGTTTCATGTAAAAGTGGTGAAAAATGGAGCTTTTGCATGAAATATGTAAGAGCGGTGAATAACAAAGCTTCTGCATGAAATATGTAAGAGGAGTGAAAAACATAGTTCCTACATGTGACTTGTGGTTTGAGATGTAGAAGCACTAAAAAAACCCACTCCTACTTGTGCTAGAAATTGACTAAGGCATGAAATATGTAAGAGCGGTGAAAAATAGAGCTCCTACATGTGACTTGTGGTTTGAGATGTAGAAGTGCTAAAAAACCATGCTCCTACATGTGATAGAAAATGACTAAGGTGTGAAATATGTAAGAGTGGTGAAAAATAGAGCTCCTACATGTGACTTGTGGCTTGAGATGTAGAAGCGCTAAAAAACCCTGCTCCTACATGTGCCAAAAAATGACTAATACATGAAATATGTAAGAGCGGTGAAAAATAGAGCTCCTACATGAGACTTGTGGTTTGAGATGTAGAAGCTCTAAAAAATCCCACTCCTACATGTGCCAGAAAATGACTAAGGCATGAAATATGTAAGAGAGGTGAAAAACAAAGCTCCTACATGTAATATGTAAAAACACTAAAAATCAATGGTCCTACACGTGCAAAAATTTTCTAACTCCCAAAACTGAATTTTCACAACTTGGTTTAAAATGTGAATTTTGATGAACTAACAAAGGTTAATGCTTAGAATGACCTTTTGAGGATGGGGGACCATGCACGAGGACCAATGCAATTTTCCTCGTTTTACGTTCTTAGAGTATGTGGGCTACAAAATAGACAAGTTTTGTAGGGGTTATCCTTAGAATTGAGTGAGATGAATTCGAGGATAACAATGTCAACATATCATAACTATATTTTCACATGCTAAAGTTTGGTTTAAGATGCATAAAAGGTATAAAATATGTATAAGTCTTAGGATTGTTTGTGAACTTTGGCAGATTGAAAAAAGACATAAAATTAATGGAGGAGACTAGCCATAAAATGAGCCCATCACTCCCCCCAACTAAACTTTTGATTTTCCTCAAGAAAATTTCAAGGCCGAAGGTTATACTACAAAGCTATCTCCTTGAAATCAACTATAATTCCAACTCCTTTGACTTGCTTTAGACAATAGGCTTTCTTATCTAAGAGCTTTGCCAATCTTTTGTTTTTTGTTGCTTCTTCTTCCCCTCGTTTCTTCCTTATCTAGTGTGGTACTAGAAACAAGAGGATAGGAGGATGGAAGAGAAATGGAAACCAGACAACTCCATTGTTTATTGCAATATCTAAGTACTTGTGAGACCTACAAATGATAGCTACATAGTTATAAATAGAGTGTGGCTCCTTTCTTTTTAACTTTGGAAAAATTTCTTCCCGTCATTTTTGAACAAATTTAAAGGCTTCATTAATAATCCTTGTGGCTAATCCCTTCAACCTTACATATTCATGTTTTTGATATCCATTATTGTCTTTCCAACACCTCTATAATTCAAGAGATCTAACCATTGATCTATGTTTGCATTAGGATCCACTGATTCTTTCTTGAGCTGTAACGTAATAGATTTTCCTTTTCATGGTATTCTTGTAGAATTGTGCCCCTTTGATGCTCATTTATAACATAAGAGGCCAATGCTCTTATTTGGAGATCACCTACAAACATTAATGGATTCCAATAAATGTCATCTGAAAGAACATAATTGTGTACAGATAGAACTCATATAATTAATCTTGCATGTCTGGTATGGAATTGAAGAAAGTATCTAAAAGCAAAAATTTCTTGTTCATGGCCACAAGAAGATCACTAATCAATTGGATTAATTAAAAACACAAAAAAGTTTCCTATAAGAATAAAGCATGAACTCTAGCAGGTGGCTTGCAATTTATTAATTGTGTTGCCTTGTCTGCTATTTCTTCAATATTTACCTTTAAATTTTTTACTTCTACTTCTTTCTTTTCTAGTGCCTTGATGTGGTTGGAAATAATTTCATCTCTCGCCTTTTCCCATTCTTTCTTTCCTCTGGGAATTCAGGTGTTCTCTTCCATAGTTCAACACCTAGGGACACTACAATTGGTCCAGTGGGGGTTTTAATCTAAGGAATTGAGCCTTGGGATACTAGTTATTTCCCTTCTACCTCTACCATGGCAAGCTATGCCAGTATGTCCAATTTTGACCCATGCTCAAACTTGTGGAGCCTCTCCTCCAACTCTTTAATCTTGCTCACTTTCCTTTTGTTGGTATGTCTTTAACAATTCGACCAACTGCTTTATTCTTTGTATTACTTCTTGCAATTCCTTATTAACATTTATTTCTTCAATAAAAATTTCCTCACCCCTCTCCAAAAATTGCTCATCTCCCATTTCACTTGTGTATTCACAACCCTCTGAAACAAGGCTTTTTGGAGATCTCCTCATTTTATTGGCTACAAAAATATCTTTTGAATTTGATAAAAGTGGTAGTAAAATACAATTTAACTATACAACTAGTATATTCACTATTGAAATGAGAGAAAAAATAAGATTTCTCTCAAATTAAAATTTAGTCATTTATATTACTCTCCAAACTATTACAAAGTATTGGCATTATAAGGCCTTTTTTCCCGTATGTAACTAATCACAGGAATATAACTTCCAAAACCTAATTTATTTATGAAATTAACAATAGCATGTTAATTTATTTATTTAACTATTTTATTTAACTATTTTATGTCATGTACTAAATTCTAACACCCCACTTAGTACTGACATAAAGGAAAAATAGAAATTAGTACACATATTCTTCATCACTTGAAGTGTGGTCCTTTCCTTCAATTATCAAAGCGTTATCTTGCAACTTTCCACCAAGAAGATCTCATGCTCTCTATTTGCAATTCAGTACTACATGCCCTATCTTTTTACAATAGAAACATGTGCCACTTGCATGTTTGAACTTTGTCATTTTTTTGGATTTTTTGTAAGAAGTACTAGATTTGTTTTGTGCAGTCAATACAACTTCTTCTTCTGAAACATGTTTGTTTCTTTCATCAAGCAATGTGGATAAAATACTTTCTAGACTTGCATTGATTTTGCTTAAGGTGAATACTTTGTGAGACATACTATTTAAACATATGGCTTTTGTATTATTTTCCTTTATTTCTTCATTTATACCAACCACCTGATTTATCAAAGAACCAAATTTACTGATATGAGACACTATATCTTCACCTTCTTCCATTTTCAAACCATACAAATTTTGCTTCATAGTTATTTTTGCACTATCAACTTTTGATCCAAACAAAGTGTTCAATGTTTCCCAAATTTCCTTAGAAGACTTTTAAAAATCTACATGATGCAAATAAGGTTTAGATAAACTAAGACCAATTATAGCTGGAATGCTTTTTTATCTTTTACCTTCCATTTTTAAAGTTCAAATGTATCTGTTGGCTTTAGCACTGTACCATCAACACTTTCCCATAGATCACTTTCAATTAACAATAATTGAATCTAAATTTACAATTAAATACAAAGTTGTTGATGCAATGACAACAATCGGTTCACTTGTGGAAATGCCAAGTAATGCTGCCTATTGTGAGTTCTTGGTGGAACCTCTTTTGGAACTTGCTTACAATATACCAAATTATGAAATGATTTGTCTTATTGTTGGTCTTAATTCTCAATGGTATGGGGATGTTTATACCTATCTCTAGGATAACACACTACCACCAAATCTATCTAATAAATCCCGTAAAACCTTTATTTGTTAAGCTTCCTGATACATAGTCTTAGCCGATACCCTTGACCATTGAGGTCTCGATGGTACTTTACTCTGATGTCTTGAGCACGACGAGGTCCAAACTGCTTTATGAGAAGTACATGAAGGCATATGTGGGGCACATTCTAGTGGTCCTACCTTAGCCGATAAACTCTTGCGTATGGGTTATTATTGGCCTACAATGGAAAAAGGATGCTTATCAGTTTGTTAAAACAACATAGTCAATGCTTTCTTATCTTTTTCCCCTCTTTGAGACAATGTAGCTTGTCGCATTGTTTCAAAGAAAAAGATTGATGAACTAATACATGCCCCAGAGATATCCTGGTAAGGATTATGATAAGAATTATATGCCCCCTCGAGAGACTGATCAAATAGATTGTAAGAAGATTAATCTCTTGATAGATGTATAGAAAATGATTAGATACCTGATATTGCACAAGTGATAAAGCAGTGATGTATATTTGATGGAAATACACAGTTGATGGGCATAACTAAACAATTGATGGAAATGATCAGAATAGCTAGGTTGATGAGCTGATTAAGATGATTGAGAATGATGATTACTCAAGACAAGTTGATGCAATGATTGTTTGACTGATTGATTAAGGGGACATGATATTTTGAGAAGCAAATTGATTGATTTAAGAGACATATCAGTTGGATAAAACAATTGATTGATTTCTCTATGACAAGAAAGATGAAGAAAAAGAAATGCAAGAAATGGTAGATGGAAGAAACACAAGATGGAAGAAAATGAAGGTGACGAAGCCTCTTGTGCCTTTTAAGCGCTTTTATCATCATAAAGCTTATTATGTCACAAATTAGTATAAGCGTCTAGATAAAATGAACATCTAGACAACTTGAATACTATTTGCATTTTTATTTAGTAATGAAGTATAAGCATCTAGGTATAAAAACCTTAGATGACCTAAATACTTATTGCATGGAAGACACTATCAGACAAGGAATGCTCTCATCCACATTAGACTCATAGGTTCTCAATGGTTTTAGACAACCATGTCCTAAGATGAGTCATCCTGTGAATAAGAAACAATCCACAAACAACAAACAAGTGAACATGCCCCATTCTCGCCTTTCTAGTCCAAGACATCTTGGAGAAGCTAAAAGACATGTCACCAAAAAGAAAATCATAAAATAAGTAAAGATCAACAAACAAATAGGCATCATGCTTTGATATAGAACTGATTCTTGGTACAGTTTTATGCATCTGATTGGATTTGAAAGATGAATAGATAGGTATGTTAGAATGTTTGCTTGATTGCCAATCCTATCGCAGTTTGATTTTGTTGAAGTTCAAAGCTATGTGATGATCTGAAAGTGTCACTAGTTTTTTGGAATTTTTGATTTTTTAAGGAATTTTTTCAGGACATTTTATGTTTTTTTTGGATTTCTTCAGGACATTTTATGATTTTTTTGGATTTCTTCTGGACATTTTATGATTTTTTTGAATTTTTCCAAGACATTTTATGATATTTTTTGAATTTTTTCATGACATTTTATGATTTTTTTGGATTTTTTCAAGACATTTTATGATTTTTTTTGGATTTTTTCTTGACATTTTATGATTTTTAAAATTTTTTAGGACATTTTATGATTTAAATTTTTTTTTTTTAGGACATCTTATGATTTTTTAAAATTTTTTTAGGACATTTTATGATTTTTTTGGATATTTTGAGTACATTTTATGATTTTTTCAGGACATTTTACGATGGAAAGAGACAAATCACAAGCGAGTAGACAAACAAAGAGGGTAATTCCTCTGACTGCAAGATGCTCAATATCCTTACCCATAGCTAAGGTTAAGGAAATGCCCTAGTGAGGGATAGGACCAACCTAGTATGCATGACAAAGTGAGCGAGCGAGGGGAATGTCAAACAATTCACAAGCCATGGTGAGTGTGAAAATGACACTATGAAGTGGAGGGTGAATTAAAATGGGATGAAAAGATCAAGTAAAGCTCTAAAGGAAAGAGGAGCAAAGCTCTTACACATGGTGTCGATTTCTCGATTTTCACCATGGTACTTGCTCAAGGCGCCATCAAAGTGGTTTTCACCATTGAACGAATTGATTTCTCTTTACTTTTTTCATCATCTTTTTTTTTGTATTTTTTTTAGGACTTTTTTCCATTTTTTTTGTATTTTTTCAAGACTTTTTTTCCATTTTTTTGTATTTTTTTAGGACTTTTTTCCATTTTTTTGTATTTTTTCAAGACTTTGAAAATATTGTACCCTTTGAAGCATTTAGGTATAAAACTTGCAAATGTGCATACTATTGATGGGATCACTAAGAAATTCACCTTCCGGAGTAGATAACTGGTATGCCCCAGATCCATACACAACAGTTATAATGTATGGACCCAACCAGTTAGGCTCAAATTTACCCTTCTTTTCTTTGTCTTGTTGATTGCAAGGATTTTCACAAAGGACAAGATCCCCAACCTCAAATGTAGGTGGTTTCACTTTTTGATTATAACTTTGGCACATCTGCTACTGGTATGCTCTAAGATGATTGAAATCAGTCTATCTTCATTCATCCAATAGTTCCAACTCCTATAGACGGGAAACTCAATATTCTTCATCACTGATTTGATTGCGCAAAGAGACATTTAAAGAGGACAACTTGAGCTCAATGGGAAAGATGGTCTCAGATCCATAAATAAGGGAATATGGGGTAGCACTTGTGGGAGTGTGAACACTCGTGCGGTAAGCCCACAAGGCAAGATTTAGTTGAATATTCCAATCTCGACCAACTTCATTGACCATCTTTTTAAGAATTTTGAGAATGGTTTTGTTAGAGGCCTTAGCCTGGCCATTACCTTGAGGATAGTAAGGTGTGGAAAAATGATGTTGTATATGGAATTTCTCACAGAGTTCATGGAAATTCTAATTTTTGAATGAATGACCATTATCTGTGATGATGGATAGAGGAATGCCATAACAACAGATGATGTAGTTCAATAGGAAAGTGGTTATTTGTTTTCCAGTGATATGAGTGAGAGGAACAACTTCAATCCATTTTGTGAAATAGTCTATGGCGACGGGAACAAATTTATGACCATTGGATGAAGGTGGTTGGATCTTGGCCACGAGATCGAGTCCCCACTGATAAAAGGGCCATGGTGTAGCAAGAGACTGCAATTCCTGTGCAAGAGCATGTATCAAGTCTACATGCTTTTTCCATTGCTTTCATTTTTAAACAAACTAATAAGTATCCTTTTCCATTGTAGGCCAATAATAACCCATACACACGAGTTTCTTGGCTAAGGTAGGACCACTAGAATGTGCCCCACATATACCTTCATGTACTTCTCATAAAGTAGTTTGGACCACGTCGTGCTCAAGACATCGGAGTTAAGTACCATCAAGACCTCATCGGTAAAGGGTATCGACTAAGATTACGTATCATGAAGCTTGACAAATAAAGTTTTTACGAGATTTATTGGATATATTTGGTGGTAGGGTGTTATCCTGGAGATAGGTATAAATATCCCCATACCATTGAGAATTAGGACCAGCAATAAGATATATCATTTCAGATTGTGGTATATTGTAAGCAAGTTCCAAAAGAGGTTCCACCAAGAACTCATAGTAGGCAACATTACTTGGCATTTCCACAAGTGAACCGATTGTTGCCATTGCATTAGTAGCTTTGTTGTTATCTCAGGGAATTTTCTCAAAAGAGATTGATGTGAAATAGGCCTTGAAGTCATCCACCATTCTTTTGTAAGACATCAATTTTTCATCTTTGGTTTTATAGTCATCATTGACTTGTCTGATCACTAGTTGAGAGTCACCAAGAACATGCAACTCAAGGATCTTCCATTGCACAACTTATACAAAGCCCAAAAAGTAATGCCTCATATTCTGCCATATTGTTGGTACATGGAAACTATATCTTGTAAGCTTTAGGTATAAAATCCCCTTATGGAGTGAGAAAGAGAATGCCAACACCAGAACTACCTTGAGTGAAGGAGCCATCAAAATATAAAGTCCACATATGTGTAGATTCCATGTTGAAAATTGATTCATCATAAAAGTTTGTAATAAGAGGATTATTATCTATCATAGGAGCATCAACGACTTGATCTACTATAGCTTGTCTTTTGATTTCTTTTCATTCTATGTATTCAATATCAAACTCGCTAAGAATCATCACCCATTTAGCCAATCATCTTGTGAGTGCTACTTTGATCAAGAGGTACTTAAGACGATAAATTTTTGCAATGAGCTTTGTCTGATGTGTAATTCTGTAATGTCACAACTTTTGTGATGAGAAAACTACAACAAGGCATGCTCTTTCAATAGAACTATAATTAAGCTCATATCCCACTAGAGTGCGACTAATGTAATAGATTGCACATTCTTTTCCTTTAGAATCATGTTGTGCCAAAAGTGCCCCCAATATTGTGGTGGTCGTGGATCTATACAGAGTAGAGGCTTGTCATATGTAGGAGGTACTAATACTGGCGGTGTCATAAGATATTAATTGATTTTTTGAAAAGCTTGTTCACACTGGCCATCCCATCTAAATGGAACATTCTTGTGTAAAGGTACTAAAAGGGTTGACATTTATCTGCAAGTTGTGCTATAAAATGACAGATAGATTGAAGTTTTCCTTGTAGTGATCTCAGTTGACTGATATTCTTAGGTGGAGGAATTTCAAGTATAGCCTTTATTTTTGTAGGATCAACTTCAATTCCTTTAGATGAGACAATGTATCCAAGGAGTTTTCTAGAGGTTACCCTGAAGGCACATTTCTTTGGATTCAACCGAACCTTGTATTGTTCTAATCTTGTGAAAATTTTATCCATGATCTCTAGATGTCTAGCTCTCATGTAAGATTTTCCCAACAAATCATCTACATAGTCTTCCAAATAGGTATTCATTATATCATGAAAGATAGTGGTGATTGCATTTGGTAGGTAGCTTCAACGTTCTTCGACCCAAAGGGCATGACATTCTAATAGAAGGTTCCCCAAGGACAAGTGAATGATGTCTTAATTTGATCTTTAGGAGCAATTTTAATTTGATTGTAGCCTAAGAAACCATCCATGAGGGATAAAATTTTGTGCCTTGCTGTCAAATCCACTATCATGTCAATGTTTGGAAGTAGGACGTCATCATTAGGAAAATCTTTGTTTAAATATTTGAAGTTTGTGCAAACTCGGAAGCCCCCGTTAGGTTTTGAAACTGGTACTAAATTTGAAATCCAATTAGCATAGTCAATAGGTCTTATAAATCCCACATCTAGCAACTTTTGTAATTCAAATTTTATCAATAGAGCAATATGCAGGTGCATTTTCCTCAACTTTTGTTTAATAGGTTTTTCCCCCGGTGGAAAAGACAAGTGATGCATTACTAGATCTGGATCAAGTCCTAGAATATCTGCATAGGACCACACAAAGTTAACTTGTCTTTCCTTGTAAAATTGTATATGCTCATTCTCTCTTCAAGTGTTAATGATTATGCTAGATAAATTATCTTTGGTTTTTCTTTTGTGCCCAGATTTGTTGGTACTATCTTCTCCACCAACATAGATGATTTTTCATGATATATTGCTAAGGGAAGTGTGTCAATAATTCCATCCTCGAGCACCTCAAAGAGTTTTTCACCCTTGGATACATCCTTTATTTTTAATTTTTTCGGGTCTAATAGTGTCCCAAAGTGGTTTTCACTAGAAGACCTATATATATTTTCAATAATTTTGCAACTGAAAGGCTTGGCACCCCCCCAAAGTAAGCTGCATTGTTGAGTTCTATGATGAACCCTACTTTATGATCCTCAAGAGGTGTGTCATCTTGTGCTCCCAAAATTTTTATAATTGCCTCATCATTTTGAAATACATCCAGTTGTGGTGGTCCCTTTTGATCAAAATCGATGAGTTCAGGTGAACTAGGGGTAAAGGATCATGATTCAAATCAATATTTTGAATGGATTCAAGGGTAGAAATATTATGATCGGGTTTAGGGGTAGGGACACTATCATAATCATAAATGTCAATGAAGTCATTTATTGCACTTTCCTCATTTGTTTGTGTAGCATTAGAAGACTCTACTTCCTTACTTGAAGTACACATGGTACTCTTGAGGTCTTATCTTTCTGCACATCATATCCTAAACTAGGGACTTTTTGCGTACAAGTAGGTTGTGTTGGTTCCAATATACCCTGTTTCTGTAAGCCAAGAGGACTTTTATTGTCATATCCCATTTGTTTCGTAGGATCAAATCCTTTACCATATTGTTCAACAGGTATCTTTATTTTAGTTTGTTCCTTTTTTGTATCTTCATCTTTATATAATCATTTTTAGGAGATCAACTTCTTCTATTTCATTATAGAGGGCTCCCCATTTTTTGAAAGTAGTTGATTTACAAATCATTGTAGTATCTGCATCTGATGTGGTCTTAGCCATCTGTGGTTTTCCATAGGTGTGGGGAGATAAAGGTAGCTTTCCAATGCAAAGGGCACGATTCAAGGTTTATTCCCCTACTCCTTGTTCTTTTACTTGTATTTTGATCTCAGCTTCATTGGATTTTGAGGAGGATGCTTTTAAGTACTCAGGATCAACATATGCTTGGGAAGGAAATGCTTCACAGTTTCTTGGGATTGTGCTTTCAGTTTTAGGACTTAGATTATGGCAATACATGAAAGGGTTGGGATCTCCTTGTATGGTGCTTTCAACACCATTGTGTGGGAATTTAATGCACTGATCGTATGTAGAAGGTACTGCTTGCATTGCATGAATCCAAGGTCTTCCAAGGAGGATATTATAGGTCAGTGAGAGATCAAGGACTTGGAAAACCACATCCTTTACCACAGAGCCAACTCTAATTGGTAGAGTAACTGGTCCTTTAGACGAGCGTTCCTCTTCATTATATGCCTTTATTGTAATATTTTTATTTGGATCAACTGCATTTTTAGAGAATCCTAATTTTGTGATCAATTATTGAGTACAAATATTAAAGCCTTCTCCCCTATCTATCAAAACTCGCTTGATCTTAACATTATGGATGAGGACATCAATGTGTAAAGCCATGTTAAGCAGTTGTCGAAGGGATGAATCATCATTTTCAGTAAAAGTGAGATTATGAGGAGAGGTGATGTGTCCCAATATAGCTTGAAATTGATCTACATGTAGGTTTGTAGGCATTGTAGCAGTAGCAAGCGCTTTGTCTAAGATAGCTTTATGCTCAGGAGATAGGCATAACAATTCAAGTATAGAAATTTGCGTGGGAATTTTTCCTAAGTGCTCTATGAGGTTGTATTGAGAAGTTGGTGTAGCGGGTTTTGCATTAGGACCTTTAAGGGTAATGGTTCCTTTGCGGGTAGTAACCTTGAAATTAGGTTCTTTTCCTTTTATGATGAAAGTGTTGACATGATTATTGACCGCACTGATGTTATGCATGGTATAATCATACTTAGCAGTAGTATAATTTACACCATCACCAGATTCAAGGGCCTTTCCTTTATCCTTTTCATGCTTAGGGAGAGGGTTCTTAAACACCCCACGATCAGAGTTACTAGAAGGAGTGTGCCCGTCAACTACTATCTTACCGTCATTAATAAGGTATTGTATTAAATGTTGAAGTTTATTGTAGCTATTAGTCTTATGTCCTTTGTGTCTATGATAGTCACAAAAGTGATCCTCATTCTACCACGAGTTTGACTTGTGGATTATATTCCTTTATTTTAGGTAGTGTTATAATATTATTTTCAAGAAGTTCTTTTAATGTGGATTCAAGTGATTGTCCCAATGGTGTAAAATTTCGTTTAGGGAAACTTCTTTGTTTTTCTTTTCCTTTATTTGAAGATGGACCTTTGAGATTGTAAACAAGTGATGATGTTTTAGTTTTTTTTACATCAACAACTCCATCATTGACTACATTCTTGTTCTTTTCCCAAAAAGGTGTCTTGTTGTTTGAATTCTATTTTTGATCTTTGTCATTATTAAGTTTAATAGTTCCATCATTGATAAGGGTTTGTTCAATTCGAAATCCCATTTCTATGGCTTCATCAAAGGAATCCAATCATTTGAGGCAAAGTTCCCTTCTAATTTCTTTGTTCAAAACTTGACAAAAGAGGTCAACCAATTCTTGATTAGGAATGGCATAATGCAATCATTTTGTTAAATGTCTCCATCTTTGTAAAAATGACACAAAATATTCACCTTGTTTTTGTTTGGTGTTGAAAAGGTTTGTCATGGTCACTTGGTTGCAATTGAAACTATAAATGGATACAAATTTATCAACCAATTCTTGAAAGGATTTGATGGTCGGGGGTAATCATGAAAACCATTCCATAACTTCTCCTCCTAGACTACGAGGGAATAATCTCATAAGGTATGTTTCATCAACTGCAAATTCCATGGTAGTGGCACAAAATTGTCTTAAATGGTTCTTAGGATCTCCTTTTCCATTGTATTTGTAAAGTTTTGGTATGTCCTAGTGGTTAGGAAAAGGTGGCATTGGTATGCTCGGATCGAAGGGATAAGGACATATATCTTCAATGGAGAATTTGTGAGTCAATGTTTTACCGTTCTTGAGAGTATCCAATTCTTGTCTCAATGTTCTAAGCTCATCCAAAATAGGATCATTTGTAGGTGCAGGTTTTGATGTCTTTGAAGATCTCTTTTAACCAGGTTGTAGATAAAAGGGCTTGTGATCCTTGATCCTACCATTTTTGTTTGTTTTGGGATGCTTAGATTCACTAGATTTAGGTTGGTCATTCATTGTGAGTAATGATATGTCAAAATTGAGAGGCATTTTGATTCCTTCATCAACAAGGGCCTTGAAGTATTGTTGTGGGTTATGTTTGACTACCTCCATAAGAATTTTAGTGAATCTATTATCATTAAGAGCTTCATTTATGGTGGATTGTATTATTTATTCACTATTAGTTTCACTTGTTTCACTATTTGTAACACTAATGTGATCTTCCTCATCAAAGTATTTTCCCCAAGGGTTCCCTTCCTTCTAAAACATTTTTTCTCTTGTCCTAGGGATCATAGGTGGTTGTTCTGATTTTCAACTGAAGGTAATGCATGAGACCTAAGACTAGGTTGCAATGAAAAGGATATGATTCTAAGATGGGATATGAAAATGGTATGGTATGATATGACAAGCTAAGAATGCAAGAGCTAAAAGGAAACTCTAGGTCCAAAAGTTGGTTATGATTTTAAGGCTTTACTTGTGTTATGATGGATAGACACAAGGATAAATGATCAAGAGAGGGTAAGTAGGAGATGATGGACTCCAAAAGGATTTCCCTACTCAAGGATAATGGTATGTTCCCTAACTCAAGGATGATGAACCTTAAGTGATGTGGGTGATAGATAGCCAATGGTTTGATTTCAAGACCTAGGAAGAGTAGCCTAAGTGCAAGCTAAGGGTTTTATTTGATCGATGATGAATATGCAAAGGGATAAATTATTGGAACATGCAAAGGTTAGGTGAGATGGTCTTGATATGCAAAGGGTTTGAACATGCAAGAACTAGGTGGAATGATATATGTTTGCAAGGACTATGTAATGTGACCTATGTATGCAAAACTAGGAATATGCAAGGACTAGGATGAAAGGGATATGAATATGTAAGGACCATGAATATGCAAGGATTAGGTGAAATGAAAGGACTAGGTGGAATGCAATGTCTAGGTGGAATGAAAGGACTAGGATGAAATGCAAGGACTAGGTGGAATACAAGGATTGAAAGATCAGAATTGAAGGATGATGGCCCCAAGAAATCTAAGTGATAGGTTCATGTTGAAAGTTTGTGTTGTTGGACCTTTTGATGTTTGCAAAGTTTGAGATGTTGCAAGTTACTAGGTGTGATGTTTGTTTGAGGTCTATTTTTGAACACACACATAAGACATAGTAGACAAAGTGTTTGATTTTAACAATACAAGCACAAATCCTAAGGTTGGCCAGGAATATATTTGCTCGATTCTGCGTGGGTTTTCCCAACCACACCTATTCTTGGCAGATGAATCCAAAATATTGGCCACATGGGCTCCCCCTTACAATGCACTCACTTCTTGGGTCAACCAAGATTCTAACCCCCATAAATCTCCCATGGCAGGTTGATCACCTTTACTAAGAACTACGAGAATGTGGATGCCTTCACAATGACTATTGTTGCGCTAGCAAATAGATGGGATTTTGGAAACTACACAAAGGTTTTTAGTTTGGGACCCTTGTTCGAGTGGCCACACATGGGGAAAGATTAGCTCCGATAAGGAGGAACTTCAGCTTGAAGAGGTTACACTCAATAGGGTTTTGGGGAGCTCACTTGTTTGTGTGACACATCCACACTCGTAATCCTAAGTTTTCCATTAGGATTCACATTTATATACTAGTCGGGGGTGGCTTGGCTAAAGAGTTCCATTTCTAGTTTGAGTCGCCTTGGGGTGAGTACTTTTTCCCACCAAGGAAGGCCCAAGTCCTAGAGTTAATAATTGTTTCTCTTGCACCCAAGATTGCACAAGTGCACAAGGGGAGAGGATATTTCAATTATTGAATCGTGGTGACACATAAAATAGATGGGTTTGGTTTCTAATCACCAAGTTTGCACAAGGTGAGAGCATACTCCCTACCATCCCTTCAAGCACAATAAACAGTGTTCATTGAACCCCTAGTTAAGCCTATGCGAGAGAAGACAATTGTTCATTTTTAATGCACCAATTAAAATGTTTTCTAATCTAAAAGACAATTGGTTTCAAAATCATGTCTTCGACAAATGTCCTGCATCACAATCTCATTAGTAGTTTCATGCCTCCTTTCTTCGACAAATATATGTTTTGATTTTCAAATCTCCATCAAATGAACCTGCAAAAGAAACCAAATTAACAAAATTAGTCACAAAACTACAACTAAACCAAAATGAAAACTAACATAAATCCTAACAAAATTAATTTAATTTAAATTATTTATGAATCTAAACTAAAAATAAAATAAAATAAATTAACTCTAAGATTAATTCTAAATCTAAAACTAAATTAGAATTAAAAATTAAAACCTAAATCTAAAGTTAAATTTAAAATCTAAATCTAAAATTAAAGCTTAAATCTAAATCTAAATCTAGTTTAATTCTAAACTAAAATTTAAAATCTACACTAAAAGAAAAGAAATCTAAAATCTAAAATATAAACTACATTAGTAAAAATTAAACTAAATTAAATTAGTAACTAAAAATCGAGACTAAATTAGAAATAATCTAACTAAATGAGAAATTAGAAACTAAATTAAAGCTAAATTAAAAAGTTAAAAATATAAATTAAAATCTAAAATAAAACTTGATTAAAAATCTATTTTAAATCTAAGATTAAAAAAATCTAAAATAAATAAAAAAATACTTCTAAATTTAAAGTGCATCTAAATTAAAATTAATCTAAAAAGTGTTGGAAATAGGATGCCATTTAATTGCAAATCCTAAACATTAATTATTTCATGTATCTAAAGTTATTGGAATGTGTTCAACAACACTAAGATTAGGATGAGATTAATTATTTGGATGAAATAAATCATGAAATTGACATTTGTAGTTATTCCTAAATAATAGGAGCATGTGGGTGCACACATGGTAAGGTGACACTCACCTTGAGTTTAGTTAACTATTTGGAGAAAGAGATAACACTTCTAAATGGATGTAAAGATCCTAGGAGTTAGGGTTTGATGTTTGCATGCATGAAGTTTAGTTTAGTTTAGTTCAAATCAATTATGGTTCAGTTATCTTCAATCGCATAGTGCATGTTGCATGCATGTTGGTTATTTTGAGTTGCATGTAGTTAGCTTCACTTAACTTGGAATGCATGGCTAATAACTTGAGTTGTATGAAAGATAACATGGACTACCTCTAGTTAACAGGGGATGACCATTCTTGCATGAATGGTGTTGAGTAAATGTTTCAGTTAACAAGAAATCACTTGGAGCCAACTTGGGTGCCCAAGATTCTTTCTTGGATTTACCTCTTTTGCATGTTGAGATATTTCTGAAGGCTCAGTTAAGTAGGATTACTAATGGGGGCCAACTTTGAGGAAGAGCTTTGGGATTATCACCAAAGTGAAGGATGAGTTGTAGCTTCAGTTTGGGATGCCCAAATGGATGAAGCACATGTTTTAACATTGTTCTTCATGAGATAACCCTATTTGCATGAGATATTGCAGACCTTTTAGGGATAGGGCTTGTGCATTGTAATTGTAACTCATATTGAGTTTACAAAGTTGATTAAGCCTATATATCTCAAGCAAGTTGAATAGAGTTAGGAGAGTTTTTTTATTGCAGGTTGTGAAGAAGATTGGTGAAGGCAGAAGAAGCATTCTCAAGAAAGAATTGGAGCTATTGTAATTCAAAGATTAAATAATAGAATAATTCTTGGTGGAGTTTTTTCTCGAAAGGGTTTCTCCACGTTACTTCTTGTGTAATATTTCTAATATCCTATCTAGTTCTTCTATCAACTTCTATCAACATTCTACAACAGTAAAATGGATTAATCAAGATAATCACCCACAAAGAATATATGTAACAAAGAAAAAGCTTATTTAGATCAACAATATTAAAGTTTTATAGAGTATTAAGCTAAGAAAATACCTCAGTTTTCAACAAAAAACTAATCTAAAATTAAAAATTAATCTAATCTAAATTAAAAACTAATTTAAATTAAAAACTAATGTAAATTAAAATTCAATCTAAATTAAGAATCTAAGATTAAAAACTAACTAATCTAAATTAAGAGTTAATCCAAATTTTAAAACTAATCTAGATTAAAAATTAATCTAAAACTAAAATTTAATCTAAAGTTAATGAAAGATTAATCTAAAACTAAATTAAAAGCTGGTCTAAAACTAAATTAATTAGTCTAAAACTAAGTTAAAATTAGTCTAAAAAACTAAATTAAGATTAATCTAAAAGCTAAATTAAAATTGATCTAAAACTAAATTGAAATTAATCTAAAAAACTAAATTAAAACTAATCTAAAACTCTAAATTAATTAACAAAAGCTATTTAAAACTAAATTAAAAAGTTAAAAAACAAAACTTACATTAAAAAACTAAATTTAAAAATTAGAATCTAAACTTAAATTAAAAACTAGAATTTAAAATTTAAACTTAAACTAAAAACTTAATTTAAAAGCCTAAATTGAAAACCAAAACGACATGCAAAACTAAAGCATAGACAGAGCTGATGGATGCTGAAAACTGACTGCATAATTAGAGAATATGTTGAAAATGGAACAATTGCTAGTGCGATTGCAGAATTAGAGAATATGCTGAAAATGGAACAATTGTTGGATACATCCAAAATGGCCAGGCTGTGATTGGAGAATATATTCAAAATGGGCAGCATATGTTTCACAAAGGATATGATGATGGAATACTATCTTCACACTTCTCTGCTTGCATTGACTGAAGTAACAATATACAACCAAGAATAACACTTTCAAGATTTCCTACGGTCAAATAAGGTGGAAAAATGCAAGTTCTAAAAGCTTCTTGCGGATATAAAGCATGCAATCTAAGCAAGAAATCTATTTCTCTGACATTATGAGAGGTATGGAAAAGAACAAAATTTCATGCATACAAAGCATATCACAAAATCACAAAATCCAGGTAGCTTTTACAATGCTCAAAGCATCTCACCATCCATAAACCCTCCTTGATCAAATTATAAACAAAAAAAAATAGTCACCCATGATACTTTCAAGCAAATGCATTGGCGTATATTAGAAACTTTCAAGCAAATGCATTTGGTGTATATTAGAAACTTTCAAGCAAATGCCAAAAAAGTGATTTCTTGGAATGCAATGATGGCAAGATACACACAGTATGGATTTTTTTTATTTTTTATTTTTTTTTGAAAAATAAAGGCCTTGAAAGATGGAGCTATCAAAGTGTGGATATCAAAACATAGAGCGTGGATATCAAAACATGCGATTTCTGAATAGAGCATGGATATCAAAGCATACAAGATAGAGGATTTTATTTAGATGTTTCAGTTGCAAATACCCCTGTCAAATGTATATAGAATGCAAAAGCATAGATTCAAAAAAATATATTTTAAACATATTTAATGCAAAACATTTGTGACTGCTGTTAGCAACAACATTGACAAGAATTAGCCTTATTAACAAAAAAAAAATGATAATTTCAGTAGGAAATGATATTATTCACATTGGGTTCACTAGAATGTGGCACTGAAACAAATGATTCTATGAACTAAAATCACTATTCCATAGCACATCAATAGAGTTGTTTCATTCTGAAAATAAAACCATAAAACAAGATATCTAAACTACTCAAAAATAGAAAATGCTTTCATTGAAACTAATATCTATTGCACTCCTATCATTCAAGACTTTGTGCTTATATTTAAAATGCTCCTAGTAAAAGCATATGCACAAAGAGCTATGATGAAGGGAGATTCAAAATGAAAATGAAAATGTTCTAAGTGGGAATGTAAACAAGCTAGATGCTGAAATTGAAATGCAAAGCAAAGATAATGGAAGAAGATGCAAAATTTGTGTAGGGGAAAAATGAGAAGAGAGTCTTGTTTAAATAGGCATCTTTTAGGGTGAATGCAAGTTGTGGAAGGAATGTGGGATAAAATATTGGCTTGGAGGAAAAATACCCCTCATGCATGAGATGGGTAAGATAAAAGATTGAAATGGATAAATGCATTTAGGTGGTAAATGGATAATTTAATGAATATGTGTGATGTTTTAATGATTAAATGAATATGCAAATGCATGAAATGTGTAAATGCATTAATGTATGAATATTTTATAATGGATAAATTATTGTGAAAATGGGTTTAGTGAAAAATGATTATGGTCTTGTAAATGATTTTATGGGATGAATGGATAAATGGATTTACACCAATGGATCAATAATGGATAGAATATTAAATAATTTAATGGAATATGCAAATGATATTTTAGTGATTAATGCATAAATGATAAATGATAAATTCTTAAATGATTTTATGAATAATGCTTATAGATGCCTATAAATGCTTATAATATGAATAAATGGTTATAATATGGAGATATGATTATAAGGGTGACCAATTGAAATATGCAATGGGTAAAAATGATTACGAGGACAATTTTATGTGTCTACACCAGCCAACTGATTTATCAAAGAACAAAATTTATTGATATGAGACACTATATCTTCACCTTCTTCCATTTTCAAACCATACAACTTTTGATTCATAGTTATTTTTACACTATCAACTTTTTATCCAAACAAAGTATTCAATGTTTCCCAGATGTCCTTAGAAGACTTTTAAAAATATACATGATGCAAATAAGGTTTAGATAAACCGAGACCAATTATAACCAATGCTTTCTTATCTTTCACCTTCCATTTTTGAAGTTCAAATGTATTTGTTGGCCTTAGCATTGCACCATCAACAATTTCCTATAGATCTCTTTCAATTAACAATAATTGAATCTAAAATTTCCAACTGTGAAAATCATTTCCATCAAATTTTTCATAAAGGCTTAATTTATCCATTTTGTGTTGAATAAAATGTATCCTTAAATTTTCAGAAATGAAAGGAAAAAATTGTAAAGAGATAAATTCTTCTTTTTGTGCCCTAACCACCTCTTTTCAACATATAAATTTCACCTCATTTTCCGATATTTTTCTTCAACATATTGGAATTGTAAAATTGCATGCCAGGGTGAAAAACATGGAAAGAGAAAAATATCATCTGGGTTCAGATAATTCAGAAGCTGAAGGTCAAGAGGAGAATCACTTGTCATTAAAATCTTCAAAGAACATCAATGGCTAACTTGGTAGGCTTGTAAACACATGACATCTTCCAATGCATTTAGGTTCAATATTACTGGCCTTCGTGTGAAATCTTATTGTATATAATAGATCACCATTCCGAACACTTTCGTTACATCAATCCATGAATCTCCTTCCTCTTGTGATCCTCTTTCAGTGAATTTTTGACTCTTTTATTATCTCCAAAGGCCAATCAACATATAACAAAATACCTCGATACTACATAATATCCATGGTGAAATCAATAGAGTAAAGCCGTGATGAAATCCACAGAAATAATTGGTAGGAAAAAACACAGAATGCCCGATATATAAATTTTAAATTTTAATTTTTTTGGAATGGCAATGATGAACAAAGTGAAGTGTTAAACAATCGAAAGAATGAACACAATGGAGAGACAGAGAAGAAATGTAGATGAATGATGAAATCAAAAAGGGTTTTGCACATAGTCTACATTGCTCACCTCTTGACAAATGCAAGAGTGGTAGAAAACAATAGCAATTGCACGTGGTCTTCACTGTAGTACTATTGTAAACATTGCTGCGAAAAATAAACAAATGAATGGAGAATGATCAAAGAGAGGTCCAAGAAGAAACCCGCTTTAATACCATATTGAAATGAGAGAGAAAAATGAGATTTCTCTCAAATTAAAATTCAGTCATTCACATTACTCTCCAAACTATTACAAAGTATTGGCATTATAAGGTCATTTTTCCTGTATGTAACTAATCACAGGAATATAACTTCCAAAACCTAATTTATTTATTAAATTAACAATAACATGTTAATTTATTTATTTAACTATTTTATTTAACTAATTTATGTCATGTACTAAATTCTAACATTCACATGATCTTCACCAGGGGAATTCTCCTATGATCAAGTATCTGTCTCAATCATAACAATATCCTCTTTCTGATTTTTACTTGTGCCTCTCATTGGCCCTTTCTTGAGATGATGTGACCAACTCCTAGATTGTGTGGGCCTCTTTTTCTCCTTTACAGGTGAAAAAGAAGAAGCTCCACCCTTTCTCTTCTTACCTTCTTGTGGCCTCTTAGAAACAATGGTTTCTTATTTGCTCTCTGCTACAGGCTGCTTGATAGAGGCTACATGCTGTGTTTCCTGCAAACCCTGCTCTTTTGGTTCTCCTATGCTATGGATAGGTGTTGCAATAAGGGAACCAAAGGGAATTCCTTTGACTGGAGCAACAACAGTATGTTCTTCTATTGTTTGTTCTTGGTCTCTATTTTCCTCATTAGGTAATTCAAGGATACTGTTGATTTAAGAAATTCTTCCCAAGAAAGTCTCATATTTTCTTAGTTACATTCTTAGTAAAGAGGAGCCTTAGGGTTTAGTTCCCGTACAAAAATTTGGGAACATTTACATTCCTTTCATGACATAGATGACTTAACAGTTTGAAATGGATTGTGTATATAAATTACTATCGCCCATCACATGTCAAGTATTTAACTATGTAAGAAGGTAGTGAAGCCCAAAGCCAAGGATAAGACAAATGTTTAGTACCTTGTGAGGAATAATCCACATTTTCTCTTGGAAAGGAGAATTAATTTCTTCTTACAATGGCATCCCCCCTAACTGGAAGCTCCTCTCATATTATTGGAAAATTGGATACAGGTATGTGCAGGATCATGATGGGCCAAACAGGCCCTTAAGTGGCAATGAAAATTTAGAACAATTAGAGTTAGGCAACTTGACGTAAAAATTTGAAGAAGTTATCTATATTATTTCAAAAACATGTAAGAATAGATTCTGTGGGAAATTGAATGTAGTTTCTAAACTACTAGGTTTATTTTTTAAAAAACAAAATCTATTTGGTAAAAATTTGAAATTTCAATGCAGTATTACTTAAATTTCAGGAAAAAATTAAGTAGGTGTCTGTCTAACCACCCTAACCATAATAAAATGATAATATTTTTTTTATGAGATTTTATATGTAAGTAGAGGACTCATGTCCTGATGTGACACATATTTTTGTAATTTTTTCCAAGTAAATAATTAATTATGAATTTTTATTACAACTTTTTAAAAATATAAAACTCAGATGTCCACCTTAACTTGGTCAAAATTTCATGAAATTCATTTTTTTAATCCTATAGTATGCAAAGCATAGAATGTGACACATGTTTTGGATTCAAAAAATATGATACCATTTGAAAGTTATAAATGTTTTACAATCATCCTATCAATCAGGACTTTAGTCATAATTCTAATAAAAAATAAATAATAATAATCTATTAAATTCAAAATAAAACATAATTTATATTGGCAAAAAGTTGAGAATCTCCTCTACAAGCCCTTTTCATTTTATCAATTTTGGCTAAAAATAAAGTCGTCAGCCACATGGGCGAAGTCCGGAAAAACAAAGTAAGCTGTTAAACACGCTTTTTGTGTTGACTTTTTAGGATTGGCATCTCCTAACCAAAATACCAAAGCAAACCCAAGCCTATTCCCTAGGCAATGAATTTTGTGTCAGACATATCGAATATCGGATTTAAATCGGATATCCGATTTGAATCGGATATCCAATTTGTTTACATAGCATTTTAAAAAATGTCAAGACTTTATAACATATGATTTAACATATGCAATATATCTCATTTGTAGTTTATAGTTTATTTTAATATATTTAGTTTAGAATATACGATTTGGTTTATATATGATTTCTAAATAGTTTATAGTTTATAGTTTATGTTAATATAT
>VDFB02105785.1:533184999-533277381 GCA_007258455.2 Sequoia sempervirens | reverse complement strand
CACCACTTTGCAACTTTACACTGCTTGCATCTGACAACTTTTCCCTCCTCTAAAAAGTTATCACCACAGGAAAATGCCTCCGAGATAGCAAAAACCGAGAGAGGTCTTGGTAGATGGTCCCAACACGATCACATAGCCTTCGACGGAGTGTCTGTATGCCCCACGGTCTCCGAGAAATAGCCCTTCAAATATTGCTGCCTTTTAGCACTTTGGACTCTTAAGGGAAATCGTCGGTCCAATGTAGCTCGGAGTGATTCAGCGTATTTGGGTAAAGAGAGACCATCCCTAGCGTGAACGTAACCATACCGACGGTTGGAACAGCCCTTGGTTGTAACGGTTATGGAATGAAAAGTTGCACCACTTTGCAACTTTAATTCTTTTGAAGATTGCAATGGCTTTGGCGAGTTGGCGCCTTCGCGTGGGCTTAAACAAAGTTTGGTTTCGTTTCACCAAGTCAATACCGTCCTCTTGAATTCTTAGGAAGTAGATTAGAACTTCTGACCCCTTGTCTCTTTTTTTAGTTTGTTTGATCTGCAACCCAAATAAAAGAGCTTCATTGTCCAAACCTTCATTGTGAATTGAAAAAATTCAATGCTTTAGGTGTGATAAGTTTGGTCACTTTTCCAAACATTGTTCAGATAGACCTAAGCATCAAGCCTCCGTTGCAGATGTAGATGATGTCTCTCCACAGAAGAATGAAGAGCCTTGTTACCATGCAATATAATAAGATCCTTGAAGCCTTGTGCTTACAATAATTATAAAAGGAAATCCCACATAATTATCACATAAGATAATTGTCACATCCCTCCTGTAACCAACTCCCATATGGAAGAAAACCAAATAAATAAATATGATTTTGACTTAATGAAAGTTGGCGGAGGAGACAATTTGAATTTATGAATACACATTTAAGGCTAAGTAGTTCATTATTATTAGGCTAAGTAGTGTTACTGTTTTCTGAATGGTACAAAACAACAAATTTTTAAGATGTATTTTATTGAGCTATTTTTTCCCAAAGTTCTTTTGATGCTTTAAAACTCCAAAATTATTGCCCTGCTTTGACTTACTGATGCTTTACTTTTTTCATGATATTATAGAACATTTTTATGGGTTGTTGGAAAGTCTTCCCTTGGGCTACTGAGTTTGGTTACAAGTGATTCATCCAAGTTATTAATCTCTATCTTGTTCTTATTAGATATAGTCCTCCTTTAATATATTTTATACTGGACTCCAATTGAAGTAGATTATTATATTGTATGAAGCAGAGTTTCATTTTCATGCCACATTGTACTATACCATATACGCTGCATTTTGAATAATGTTTTAGTCAAATTTGAAAGTAGTAACTGGGGTAATGAAATAAATAAAGGAAGGAAAGATTGCAAATTATGTTTGTTTACTTGCTCCTCTTGTTCAACCTGATAGTGACTATAGAATCACAAGCTATGCTAGTAAAAGCAATGGGAAAGAAAGGGGTTAAAAGAGGGAGGCCAACTACATCAAAGAAGGAACCATCACCCTCTCTGGAAAATAATGAAAATACAAGTAATAACATACACAATAAGAACCTAGAAGATCAAAATCAAACGAAAAGGGGTAGAGCAAAGGGGTTGAAAAGAGAACCATATCCTGTTATGGAATATGAAGAAAAGGGAAAGAATGATGGAAACTCTGGTGAATTGGTGGATCGAAAACAACTTTTCAAGTTAAATCACTGTGAAGGTTTTCTTATTACACCTATTTTCTTGAATCTCATAAGCTAGCTTGGTTACAGTTTGTGTGTGAGTGACTAATTTGTGTGCTCTTGAGTTCTTGTGATTTTGTTTTTGCATGGGTTAATTAATTTAATTTGAAAGTCTAGGTATGTGTTAGTGTATATATAAAGATGATTCCATTATATGTGTGACATGCCTTTGTCATTGTGTTGGAATGTTTCAGCATGCTGTGTTTTGCTTGGCAGTGAAAGAAAAAACTATTTGTAGCATTGGTATTCATGTTTCCAACCTGCTAAAGTATCTTCAAAGATAAAGTTCTACTCTTTGTTTATTTTAATTTTCATACTTGCACATTTCATAGTTTTCTAGTATGTCACTTCTATCTAATCTTGTCATAGTGACTTATCAATCCGCTGAGAAGCATTCCAGGGCATATATAGTAGAAATATAGGACTGAACAAAAGATGACAGTGAGAAAAAGTTACCTAAAAGTCAGTTGGCATTCATTTGTAGTATCAAAGCATACATAAAAGGGTGCCTAGGTCTATGCTTTATCAACGTTAAGTGGCAGAAGGAGAGGTCTTTTATAGAGCATCAGCCAAAACATGCACCTAACTGGAAGGTGAGTTAGCGACATGAGGCTTTTGAAAGTGTGCCTAGCAGTCATGAAGCAGTGAGCAGCAGGTAAAAATGGTGCCTGGGAGGATCTAAAATGATGTTTTGAGTGGCATGATGGATGAGAATAGGCACCTAGACTGACAAGACTAACTGAAATTGGTGCCTAGCATTTATTTGACTGAGCTAAAAGGCAGGTACATCAAGGATAGGTGCTTGGAGTGGATGTTTATGCAATGTGAAGTAATGGTTTGAGTTTGAAAGATGTGCAATGCAATGTAATCAATAATATGAATAAATTTTTAATTATTAGTTATGTATCGTGTGGAAGCAATTGCATAACCTGCTTAGGTTGACTTTGTAAAACTATATTGTAATTGAAATTTTTTCATCTATCAACATCTAGTTGTTACTTATGCAATGTGAAGTAATGCTTTGATTTTGAAAGATGTGCAATGCAATGTAATCGGCAATATGAATAAACTACATAATATAACCATTCTTTTATGCTATTGTACATCAAGATATTTAACCATTGCTCACTTGATTAAAATTTCAAAGAGTTTAATTATGCACATGAGGAGGCAATTAAATTTCATTGTCAACTTCTATATATCAAATTATCCAATAATCAAGTGTATGTCCATATACAAAAATGGCATCAACGCCAACTCAAACAAAATTTTACAATATGTGGCATATGCCATCTCGGTATCTATTCAATATTTACATGCCAAAATGTCTATCTCATTCTAAACTACTGGTGGATCATCAAAATGGAGCCTCTTTGAAGCACTCGTTGGCTCTGAAGGTAGCGCACAAGAAAAAGTCAAACCACAATTGAGATTAGTTATACTATATAATTTAAAATTGAATAATTAACATCAAAATCAATATACATTAAATTATAATTGAACTCTAAAATTGTAATCTTGATTACCTGAAATATCCGTCTCTTCAAAGGGTCATGAGTTCTAGAATATGCCCCTCTCAAAGAACCGACCAAACCATCTTTTGTAATTTCAATCTATATAGGTGAACAAAAACATAAAAGTGATCCAAGTTAGCATACAATTGTCAGTAATAGGAACATATAAATACCAAACACAAAATAAAATGAACACATACTTCTTTAGGTTGATCTTTTTCTTTATCTCCTTTAGGTGTTTCGACACCTCCTCCTTGAGGTGCTTCAACACCTACTCCTTCAAGTGTTCCAATATGTATTGCTTTGGGCGTTGTGTCACTTGTCAACAAGGACGTATAGCTCATAATTCCCTGCACATAAAAATGACAAGTACATATGAAACTACCAATCTATGTCGATATATGTATAATCAATATAAGATCTTAAAATTCTTAATTCAATGAAATTTGAGTTCAATTACCTTCCCCTTATCCAACATTACACTTCCATAATCTGGACAAGGCTGCACCTCACTCGCACAAGGTATTGCCTACAAGAGGAAAATAAGATAAACATATAAGTTATTATATAATTTCATTTTAATGACAATTCAAAGGACAAGAAAGTATATAATAAATAAATGTAAATGAGTGAGTGCAAAAATATATACTATGTGCGTGTCCAGGCCAAATGAAATGGCCCTTAGGGTGCTATCCGTCACTTGTGTTAGCTCCTCCTCGGACATCAACTGTTAAATAGACCATGTAAATAAATATTAGTACATTATACTATCTCTTATTAATATTCATTTAAAAACAAATGCAAGTTATGAATTCACAACTTAAATTTTACCTGTGTCACTATTCCAATGTCCCCCTCTCTAGTAGGAGAGGACTTGTACGGTGTGCTCCACTCCCCAGCGTCTGATCTATAATGTCCACATCATGGAAGTCATAATCGGAAGTGTCTAAGGGATGCTCGGCAGGCTGTACAAGAGGACCCAAGCATATTTGGCAGCACATGGAGCAAGTATGTGGTACACAAATATGTGGACCTGACGAGGATGATGCAGTAGCACTCGAGCCATCACCAACATCACCAGAATGTGGCTGAGCTACTACAGAAGCATGCGAAACCAAAAGACCACTCAAAGAGTGAATAGCGTGGATAGTCTGTGTGGCCGCATCCTGCATAATATCTGGATGGTATACTGGAGGTGGCGGAGGAAGGTGAGGGAGGGGAACATATGGGTGGGGTATTACTCTAACTGCCCCTGGTCTATCCTGGGGCATACCTCCACCAACGCCCTGGAAGGGTCTAATGTCAAAGTAATTGACATGATGCCCTAACACAAACTCAACATATAATTTTTTTATAAAGTAAAATGGTATATCACAATTGTTGTTTGGTGGTTTCAAAAAAACCATACACCAACGATCCCAAAAGTTTTCTACAATGTCTCTATGAGTGCACCATTTTATAGAAAGTTTTGTTTTATTAACATTAACCGGCAAACCAGTGCGGGGGTTAACAAATAAAGAGGCTATTTGGGCTTTGGTTATTCCAAGATCTTTCACATCATCATAGGACAATCCACATGCATAATATTCTCTCATGTCTTCTCGCCACGAATGAAAGGCATTATGTTGTGAGGAGAGGGTTTCTATATTTTTAATTATTTCTTTCATTGTGTTTGACATCTCAGATAATAGAGGGAATCTCGTATAAACTTTAGAAATGCCCCTTAATTGTTGCAATTTTTTAGAAATTAATTCTTGAATTGATGGTTGTGGAGGTGGTGGAGGTGGAGGAGGTGGAGGTGGTGGAATTTGTGCATTTTCATTGTCAGCAGCCATAATGCTTGATTAAATATAAAAACAAATCGATCTAATTAAAATTAGACAATATAAATGAAAATATTATAAAAATACCCTAGTTTTTTTTTAAAATCCAACAAAAACCCTAGTTTTAACAAAAATCTATAAAATTCTCTAATTTTTAATCCAAATACATAAAAAACACTATTTTTAAGTCAAAATCCATTGCAAACATTCAATTTTCATCAAAATCCATGCTAAACTCAAAATTTTCATAAAAAATCTATCAAAAAACCCTATTTTGAAAAAAATCAACTAAAATTACACAAATCTAATTGAAAATTTGATTAGAGCAAATAAAAAATCAAGAATCTAACCTTTTGAAGATGGATTTGCACCAAATTGGATATCTAATTTGTGGAATCAACTTTCCACTGTGCGCTCGCCATGGTTAAGCAAATGTCGAATGAGAATGAGTTTTACTCGAGCCGAAATAGAAGTATATATATGTGTCTAAAATCGGATATCCGATTTGGATCGGATATCGGATTTTGAAATCTAGGTTTGGGCTTTGCTTCGGTAGTCACCCGAGCCACATAAAGTCAACTCGGCATTTTTCGCATTTTTGAGTCGTAGAAACACGTATTTTTTTCTCCATTGCCACTTTTTGGCATACCATGATCCTGCACATGCCCATACTTCAGCTATAGCTACCTCTGAGGCATCTACCTTCAAACCCCTAACAATTGCCTCATCATGCTGTAATGTGTTGGAATTTTTTTGGGTTATTACCTCATTGAATTTTGTAAGCATTAAGAAATAATCCAACCATCGATCTTGTTGAAAGATAGGAAAACATTGCCTATATTCTAGTAGCAGATTATGTGCTGCTGGTTCCCTTCGTATGATATCACCTCCCATCAATGCTTCAGTAATTTGCAATCACTTCACAATTCTTTCTCTACTCTGTTCTTATTCTTCCACCCCAATTATACCACTTCTACTATGACTATATGCTATATTACTCACATGTACCTCTCAATTTAGCTACTTAGAATCCTTTTATCTCCTCTAAACTTTGCGTCTTTTGAAAATGGAGGAAAATAAATGACAAAAAGGTTTGCAAAGAGTTTTGAAAATAAAGAAAACTAAAGAATAATCATGAATATCCATCCCCCAACAAAAGTTACTAAGTGTCCTCATTTAGTGTATATAATTTTTGGAGAGAGATTGATTAGAAGTAATGGAAAATCAATCATGATATTAGACATGCACGAATGAATGTTAAACATGCATAAAATCAACAAGCTTCAATGCTAATTGTGATAAATTAATGTGTAGTGTACCTATAGGAATGACTTGAATTGAAATTCAATGCGTGTGAAGGAATTGAATTCTACCTAAAGCTTTATTTGAAGTGACATGCCTCGATTGTGATGAACTGTGTGCAATGATAGTTTGAAATTAATGACAACATATGTGTGACACATGGAAAATGATGGATGAATGTGGAGAGTACATAATGGGTGAGGTGAGATTAATGAAATGGTACAACAGGATCAAAAAAGGTGGGAGGATGGATACGTGTGTATGGAAGAAATAGATTACATGCAATGAAGTAGAATATGTATGGCTGCATGTGTGAAAGGATATGCTATGAAGTGATGTCGGTGCAAGGGCACCATAGGAGTCCAATTTTTAAGTTTTGTCAATTTTGGTTATGTAATAGGTTTTGGGTGTGTTTTAAGTTTTATCATTTAAATAAGGTCATATGAGACCACTTTATGATGTAATAGGGCTATTGGGTCATTCAAGAGTCTATTTTTGTAAATGTTGCTATATTAGTCAAAATGTTGTAAAAATGCAAGAAAATTGCAAATGGTGGAATGTTAAGAGTCAAGTAGTTAGAAAGTTGTTTTGTGTCAGTTGATTTGATTTTTTTTTTGATATATTAAGTTTAAATATTCCTTGGAGAGGCTCAAATGGGGGGGAGAGTTTGGATTGTAGTTGAAAATCATGAATAAAACTCTGTTTTTCCTTAGAAATTACTGGTAAAAGCTTGTTTTAGACCACTGTACGGCCCCATACAAGTGATTCATGATCTTAAAGCTGTGTTAATTGATAAAGACATGAGTTAACATAAATCTACAATTTGTTTGATTGATATTTATTTAGTTTTGTGGATTTTATGGTCAATTTAGTGTTGACTGGTCTATAACCTTGTTTGGGGTTTAGAAATACAAAAAAAATGCATTTATTATAGTTTCCTTAGGCGTATTTTCCTGAAACTAAGTGGAATGAAGGATTTTAGGTAGTTTTCAATGTTAAAGAAATATTTAAGAGCAGGAGGCATAGTTTGATGGAGTTTTAGATACTATCCCTATGGAATTTGAATGAATTTAGGCAAGAAAATGGTGGTTTCAGGTAGAGGTTTGATGAAAATTTAGTGCTAAAGGATTGGTGAAGGCTTGGGAAGCATTGGAAGGTCTATGTTGATGTGTTGGTGGCTTTGTAATAGAGTGGAAGGGTTTGGAAGGTGGATTTCCATTAAACCCTCTTTGGTTCATGCATATTTAACCCTAGAATAATGGTTTATTAGTTTTGCATTTAGATAAAAGCATTGGAGGGTAAAACCTATTGATTTAGTGGTTTTGAGGTCTTTCAAGGAACTTTCCTTTGAGTTTTGTGGATAGTAGAGAGTTTGGAGTGTACTTGTTTTGGAAATTAGGCCTAATTGGCCAAGAAGGATAGTGTAGGAACATTTGATTGAAGAGAATGTTCCAAAGTAACCCTATGGGGTTTTGAGACATGTTTTTGTAGGTCTTAAAGGGTGTCATAAAATATAATTGGTTTGGTGGTGTGTGAAGAATTTTGCATGATAAGTCCAAAAACCAAGTTGGGAAACCTACGAGGCAAACAAAGAGATTTTGTGAGAAATCCAAGGGCTAGGGTTTTAAAGGTCTGAAAATTGATTTAAGAGACTTGAATTGTGTTTGTTGGAATTTTTTTCCCTTGCATTACACCAGATGTGAATATAATTAATGCATGTGTTTATGAAATGACTGATAGACAAGTGCTACAGGCTCATCTAGTAGTAGGTCCCTTCTATAGTTTTGTCACCTAGTAGCATGATGTTGTAGGTCCCTATTGCTTCTATGATTGCTTCAAAAAATGAATATTTCTGAATTTCACTTGTGTAGTGTGTGCATGTGAAATGTGTTATAGAATTATACCTATTAATAAATCTTAGTGGGCGAGTTGTGCTACTCATCTACTGATACTTTAGAAGAAATATTTGTTTCTATTAATGAATTTTGTATTTGTGGTTCAAATTGATGCTACAATGTTAAAATGAAATCATCTTTATGTAATGGCCATTTGTAGAACTTTAATCTGTGGCCATTAACTATCAATAAAAACCTTACATCGTCAATTTTTTGTAACTGAGATGCTCCATTTGAAAAAAACTATTTTAATCTCATATGGACCAAGCCATTATAGTTTTTAATATTACTTCGCAATATTTGTACCTTGAATCATATAGTAAAGCCCAATCACTTGCACTAAATTCCTTGGTTTTAATAAACTGGTCATGCCAACACATCCTTTGTTTCAGGATGATTTAAGTATGGTGTATGGATTCCATTTTGATTTCATCTAGTGCATTAAGGTTGTGTAGCCTCTCCTTTTGTGCCATGGATAAGTCCATGCCTAATTTGACTATTGTCATAAGAGTCTTGTATTCAAATTCTATTAGAAGTACTACCTTTTTACCATATACCAACTGATATGGTGTAAAACCTATTGTCTTCTAGGTTTTTCTATAAGCCCAAACTGCTTCAGGGAACCTAGCTACCTAGTCCTTCCTATGGAGTTGCATTGTCTTTATGAGGATGTTTTCAATTTCCCTATTTGTGCCCTCCACTTGACCATTTGGTTGAGGGTGGTAGGGTGTAGAATTTTTATGTCTGATATCATTCTTGCACTAGTTTTGTGATCAGATCTGATGTTAACTGTGGCCCTTAGTCTGTGAAAATTTCTCTAGGGACACCATATCGTGTGAAAACATCTTCATAGAGAAATTTTTTCACATTTCCATCTCTTGCAAACTACAAAGCTTTAACTTCCACCCATTAGTAAGGTAATTTGTATAAACTAGTATGTATTATTTTTTATTTGATGTTGGGGAGATAGGACCAATAAAATATAATCCCCATTTATCAAATGATGCTATTACTAATTGTGGTTGTAATGGAATCTCATTTGTCTTTGTTGGTCTTCCCATTCTTTGACATCCATCACAACTCCTAGTGTAATTGACTACATCTTTATGAAGTGTTGGCCAATAATAACTAGTATTCAAAATATTTAGAGTTGTCCTCTTAGCTACAAAGTGTCCCCCACAAGGTTCATCATGGAATGCTCTGATGATATCATATACTTCATCTTAACTGATGCATCTTCTCATTATGTTGTCAGGCCATGTGTAGAATAAATATCTTGCTATCCATGAGTAAGGGGAAATTTTATGAACTAATTGCATCTTCTCCCTTGGTGAGTTATGTTGATATGATCTCAATTTTGTTGGGGTCCACTTTGATTCATTTATTTGACACAAAATTTCCTAAAAATACTCCCTCAATCATCATCATGAAGCATTTTTCATGACTCAGGGATAGGTGATGATCTTGACATCTTTGTAGTACTTTTTTCTAAATTGGCAAGTGCCTCTTCAAAGGTATTCCCATAAGTTGTAAAATCATCCATGTAAACTTCCATGGAATCATTAGCAAAGTCTGAGAATATGCTCAGGATTTCCCTTTGGAAAGTGGCAACTACATTACATAGCCCAAATGGTATGACAAAGTAAACATATGTACCCTAAGGGCATGCAAAGTGTTGCAAGTATGTGCAGTTGGTGCTATCATTTATATCAATAAGAGTATGTGTTGTCATTGATGTCAATTATATGACCGAGAGTTTGTTGCAAGGATGTGCAGTTGGTATTGAGTTGGTGTTATCTTTGATGATGCTTTGATTAGTTGTATTAAATTGTCATTAGTAAGCTACTAGTGTCAACCTCTAGTGTTGCTTTGATAAGATTATGTTCATGGATACATGGTTGAGTTTCTATGTTGTAGTTGGCTTGGTGGTGATAAGGAAGTCTTGAAGCTATTGAGGATGTTTCTCTAGTGATTGGTTTCCAAGTGATTTTGAGAAAATTTGAATAAAAAGAGGAAACAATGTGTTGCAGTGGTGTTCTATGTTGTAGAGTAGTGTTTAGGTTTATCTTCACATTTCTTTTGGGTTGAAGATTTTCTTGTGAATTTTGGATATGTTGATAAGAGGTGTTCAGTGGTGTTATATCTAGAAATTGGTGTGTTGGATTGTTGTGCAGAGGAAGTTGTATTCACTAGTGTGTGAATTGTGCATTACTGAGGTGTTTGAGAGAAAAAAATTTCTTCACATTTCTCCGTAGAATTGTTTTAGGTCTTGTGGATTTGGAAGGGTGTTGATAATGCTCATATATTTCTCTAGTTGATGTTGTTTGAGGTTTGGTGCTTTGAAAGGTTGTTTCTTAAGTTGCAGTGTATGGCATGATTGTTTAAATGTACTTGGTGTGTACATTGTTCAAATGAAAATTGTTGCAAGGAATTTATTGGATTTTAGGGTATTTGTTGAATATTCTAGATCATGTTCAAGCATGGTGTGTGGTCTACAAGTCATATTTGGATTTTAGGAAGCGTGTACCTAATTGTTTGATGGTGTTTACATGGTTTAATCAATCTTAGGTGTTTACACTAATTGCGAAGCTGTTTCAGTGTTTGTGGAAGAATTGTGTAGCATGTATGGATGGATTTAGGTCCTAGCTAAGGTGTGTTGTGGTCCACCTTCATTCCTTTCCATCGCATGAATGTTTTAGTGCTGATATAATTTGAATTTTCACAGTTGAGGTATATTTTAGTGTTGATCTAATTTGAATTTTCACAGTTGAGGTGCATAACCGACCTTGGAGAATGTTTTCAAGGTTGAAGATGGTATAAATATGTGTTGAGTTGTTGAGAGATGATAATATAGATGGGTGTGATGCGAGTGATGCAAATTGCACTGTTGTGAGGTGAATTTTTTTGAAGTTTAGTGCGAGCTTTCATATGTTAGATTACCGAATGCAGTGAGTAGAAGGTGTCTACAATTATTTAGTAAGACTACGAAGGTTTTGGTAATGCTATGGTGGATTTTTCTACTACATTGAGATGGATTTCTCATTGTAAAGGTCTTCTCTATCTTCTTTTCTATTCTAGTAGCGAGCCCTCTAGGAGTAATCCCTATTGTATTCGGTGTTGATATTACTTAATATTATGAGCTAATCTTCAACATGGGTTTTCCCTTCTTGGGTATTCCATGTAAATATAGTGTTCAATTGTGCATGGTGTTACTTTGGTTTTATTTCTATTATCTTCTTTCATGATAAATCATTCTTATAGATTAAGGGTAAATTGATTTGATGTGGATCTAAATGTTTGTGAGGGTTTTGAAGTGTAACAACCCCAGTGTTCTACTCAGTGAAATTTTCCAAGTTTTCACCTCAAGTGAATAAACCATGATGCCATAACATTTTTCTTTCCATAATGTAAACTGCATGCATAATTGAAATAACACTATTTCCAAACTCCAATTGCATTCCATTGTAATTTCACAAACCTTTCTATAACATAGTTGTCACATCAAGAATGAACTCAAGTATATCATTCATGATTACATTCTTCCATATATATGGGTAAATGAGACGTACATAGATCCTATGAGCTTCATCTGGAAATAGATATACAATTTGGTCCTGATGTCATTGCATCGGTGCATACATTCTGAATGTCCTTTCTCACTAGTGTAAACACTCCAATTTTTCTCGATACTGGCACAAACGTTTACAAATCGAGTGGCTGACAACTGATGAGGAGAAGCATCACTCAAGCGCTTTTCTACCAACCACAGACTCAAATGTAGTCCCCTGCACATCTATCACATACGAAAAGATGGACCTACCCTTTGACAAAGAGATTGGTTGGTAAACCTCATATCAACAACTTATTTGAGCTTAGTGTTGTGTCCTACATGACTAGGACTTGTAAACCCAATCTAGGACTAGCATGCATATAAATGAATCATGGTGAACTAAGAGTGCAAACAATGGCTACTAACACTACTTTGGCCAAAGTGTTCTCACTAGTACTTTGAGTGGTGGTCATTCTATTCACATACACTTCTATAGCTCATTTTGGATCTTGACCATTCATATACTATGCTTAGGTAATTTCCTTCCTTAGGTAATCCCTAACCTTAGAAATAACCTATTTCTCTTTACAAAAACACTATGATATCTTATGGATATTCCCATCCTTGGTTTAATATAAGAGATTTCCTAGCCCACAAGCTAACTTTACATAGACAATCCATTCACTACAAATGACAATATAGTTCCAAGTATAAATTTATAATCTAAAGTATAGCTATATAAGATTCTTCTATTTATAGATTAATTATTCATAAATAACTGACTCCAATCAATAATATATCACACTAATAAGTGGTTCTCATCAAGAGAATAGCCACATAAGTGATTGACCTCAATTGAAGAATAATCATAGCAATAGGTGCTTCCCTTTGAGAGTGTAACCCCTGAATAAAAGAGTTATTTAAAGTAGAATCTTGTCAACAATGTGACTTCATTTCAAGAGTGTAAATAAATTAACCAAGTAGCCACTTGAACTCATTAGGTAATCCCACCTACATTTCTAAACATATAGAATTCCATAAACTCAAGTGGTTAGGCTTAATCACCCAGGTGAGTTTTAACCTTGCTACATCCTAATCTTAGGATAAAGTCATCAACCAATGACTAGTTTGATTATATAGGTTACTTTAACTCTATATGTTCTAGTCAAGACCAATACAAACAACTCAATCAATTAGGCTATTCCCAACCATAAGTATTAATGAGTAGTCAAGTATGAATCCCAACCTAGCAGGTAAAATATACCCCAAGGTCTTAATTCAAGTATGATTAAGTGATCATGTAATTACAGATTAGCAATGACTCATCCTATCATTTCTACCAAACTATTGATGTTCAACTAACATCATAAGCCAATGGTATCAAGTCACTTCGTGACATTGATATGTTTTCGCACTGTGGGTAGCCCTTAACCTATTCTTGTTTATTCATATCTAGTATAATCATTACCTATGACAAACAATCCATCCTATTATGGAGTAATTACAAGCACTTCACAAAATAGTATAAACCAACTTCTAATTCCTTCTCAAAGCAATACTATTTCCCCCCAAGTGCAAGTATTCACAATAGACTATTGAAAGCAATCACGAAACAATCTTTCAAAAGCTAAGACAAATAAAGGAAGAGTATCCTCATGCCTATATTCGCTTATCCAATTGACTGGTTGCAACTCAGCTTTCTAGAACAACAACTAGCCTAGCTTTGATATTTCAAGCAATGCCACAATAAACCTCTATCTCACAAGTTGATAATATACTTCACTCAGTATGCTATAATTCTCTCACAATTGCTCAAAGCTCTCTCTCAAAATACAGAAGAATAATGCAAATATATTTTTGAATAGAATGCACAATAAAACTTGTGGAATGCGTCCCAAATAAGAGCTCAACTTCATTATTTATACAACAAAAAAGAGACTTCTCATCTTATAGAAATGACATGTAATTTGATAACAGTAATCATGCAATGTTGACTCACTTAAATTATCAAAAAGGTGGCAGCAAGTTGAGAGTATAATCAACAAAATAAATCTACAAATCATCCTCAAAGAATGACAGTAGCATAAGACCATTTCAAAACAACACATGGTGAAAATATTGCATTCGAATTGCCTTCGAAATGAACATCTACAACAAACAGGACTTCTTAACATAGCACCAAGCAAGCAACCATTTCCTTATAAGTTGGCATGACTTAAACTCCTTTGAAATAGTCTATCTTAAAATTACAACATTTACAAATAATCAACTAAGTCCATGGTGAGTCGCTATGTCTCATAAATCGGTTTTGACTAATTCATCAACCCGATGTTGCTTATCCTTTCATGTATTTATTTGCTGTTGATATGTACTCCATGATAAGGAATTTTGTAGTTTACTAAGTCAAATATATTCCAACACAAGGCATTGACCGAGTCTCAATCTCCAAATTGACTTAATGGCTGCGAATTATATTGCCAATGATCCTTTGAAAGATGTGTTCCATTTTAAGAGCAATGGAATGTCAAATATAGTGCTACATTCTCATAAGTTTGACCTTCATTATTTTGACTAAGTCCATACAAGAATTCAAGCGCTGAGTTCTTCATTTGATCACCAACTTTGAAATTCCTTTAGGTTGTTTCCAAAGGCAGTGCGTGGCTTTTATATAAGTCTTTATCTCTTATAAAGTTTTGCCTATATAAATAGGCGCTGCCATGGTTCAATGTTTCAGCTTTTAAAACTATAAGCTTTGTGCCTTGATGTTTAGTTTATAAATCTGAACTATTCAAACCTCTTGTTAATATCGATCATGATTATATATATTAATCAACCTCCAAACATATATCATTCAGTCTCCAATTCACTATATATATATATGTACATATACATATATATGTCGATATTTAACGATAATGATTCATCACACACACACACATATATATATGTATATATATATGCTAATACATACATACATAAATACATACATACATACATACATACATACATACATACATACATATATATATAGAACACTTGTTAATCAAATAAATATATACTCGATATACAAATGAATACGAACAAGTTAATATTTGTATAATAATAATATATTATATATATACACACTCCTCTATATAAGAATTAATGCTTATGTGTGTATATGTATATATATACATATATCCAATCACATTTATATTCATATAGTTCAAAGCAATAGAGTAATAATCTATTCGATAATCAAATAATTACGACTTAGTGTTATATTCATCTTAACATATTTATACACATTAATGCATATCTATACATATGTTGTCATACTCGTATGAACATCCCATTATATCCAACATACACGTATGTCGACATACATACATATATATATACATATATGCATATATCCCAAACACTCATTCAACCATACAATCAAGCATAGTATTACAAGGAAGAACTCATACATAAACATCATCCAAGAATGCATTCAATAGTAATCAAGACCCTTGCCAATGATAACACTCTTGCTAAGGATGACTTACCTATTCCCAACACATTGACTAGACTCAACTAATCTACTATGAGTATGTATGTATAAGCTCAGATAGGTTTCATTTAGGGTTATCCAACCAATCACTTCTCCTAAGTGATACTTCCCCTCCACTTGGAGGAATGAACCTATCCCTGCAACCAACTCAACACACTTGCAATGGTAGTTAGATGTTCACAATAAATCCATATGCATCATAACTTAAGTATATTCATTAATCCATAAATGTAAAAATATTTACTCTTTAAAGTTATATTAAACATTTATCAATACTTTCACATAATACCTATTCCAGTATTCCATTATTTTAGCAAGCATATCAATCTCATGATTGAATTTACCATCTTATTTACCCATGAAGGTAAAAGCAAAACAGTAACAACTAGACAGGCTGTAACATGAAGTTTTGAGGTACAACTAATTCACCGCCCCTCTTAATTGTCTTGTGCATTCAACATGAAGGTTTTCTTCTCTTGGTCTTATGAGGCTATCTTAATCTGATTGTATCCACTAAATCCATCCAAAAAGGAAAAGTATTGCTTTCCTACTAGTGAATCTAGTACGTGGTCAATGAATGGAATGGGAAAGTGGTATTTTCTACTTGCTACATTCAAATCTTGGTAGTGTACACACACTCCATTTTTTTCCTTTCTTAGGTACAATCACTAGTGGAGACACCCTTTGACTATTAGAGACTTGATATATGAATCTTGCATCTAGAAATTTTTGTAATTCAACTTTGACTATGTAATGGACTATAGAGTTCATTCTCCTTTGGGGCTGCCTAATTGGTTTATAGCCTTCATTGATGCAAATTCCATGCATGCAAAAATTTGGGTCTATAGCCTTCATATCATGGTAGTCCCATGCAAATGTTGCTCCATGTGTTTGCAACACCTTCAACAGTGAAGTTTGTTGTACAACATTTAATTATCTGTTTACATTTAACATCCTATTTGGCATAATCTCTAAAGTCAAGGATGATATTTGAACAATTGAAATTTCAAGACCTACTATATTTGGAATACAATGATGTGCCAATAAGGTGTAGAAATTTGAGAAATAAACTTAGATATATTGTTGAGAATTATGTTTTACAAAGGGTCTTGCAAACATGTTAGACAATCATGTTGTTGTGGGTCCCTACCATAATTGTTCTACATGATGTTTGCAATTAGTTCATCTTCATCTTAGTTTTCTAACAAGGGATTGTATTCAATAGTGATCAAAGTTTGCAAGGAGTACTGGTCTTCCTCATCTTGGGTAGGCCATATGGTTTGCTTCAAATCTACATGTGGTTGAGCAGGTGGATAGAGGACTAGTTTCTTCGTCGCATTTCCATTAGAAACGGAAATTTTACCAGACCTGCAACCAATAAAGGCATCTGTAGTTTCCAACCAAGGTCCACCTAAGATGAAGGGATATCCTACAAGGTTAGCTTTAGGATGAAACACCAAAAATTCTATAGGGTACTCCCATTAGTCCAGTGTTATTACCAAGTCTTATATAATTCCTGTAGGTTTGACTATTGACCTATCTTCTAATTGCACCACAATAAGTGTAGGTCCAAGCTTCATTAGTTTTAATAATTCATGGTTTCCTTGGTCATTACATTAATGGTTGTCCAAAGTCAATTAAGGTATTTTAAATGAGAGTGCCATTGATTTTGACATCCACTATAGGGCTCCTTGATGGGAAATAACTAGGTTCAATACCAATTATTGGGAAATTCAATCTATATCTAAATATGAATTCAATGGATGAGACTAAAGGCTTACACTACAACAACATGAAAATCTGAAACTTATATGCAAATCTGAAAATTAAGTTGCCTTAATATGGAAATACCATGATTAGATCCATCTTCTTTATGATGCCAAAAAATAGCCAACATATCATGCTTATAAACACTCCCTTATGTGAACTTATAACATCAATAAGTAAATAATATCATCACCATAAGATGGCAGCAATGAGGCACAATTCAGCAACATGAGATCATCATATAATAGAGGATTTATGTGGAGAAACACTTGTAGGAAAAAAACTTCACCAAGAAGAGAAGTCAAGTATGTATTATCATTAAATAAATGAGATTATAATACAACCACTTCCTTTCTCCTCTTTGCCTTGAACATGGCAGCACTTGTGTACCTGTGAACAACCTCCTTATGCCTCAACTTGTTCTTGTTCCTATAGAGTAACACTACATTCAACTGTTCCTCCTTAATTATACATCCAATAGGCTAATTTTCTAGATGTGTGAAGGCATCTAATGCACTAAACATGGCACCCAAAGATGACCCTTCATTCTGAAAGTCCTCAACCTTAGGATTACCTCCTCAAAATACAAAAGGACACTGGTTTTGGCTCCAATACTTTCCTTCCAACTTGGGCGCCCAACCATGAATGATAAACACTACATTAAATGCAATAAATGATGGAAAACCAAGTGACACCTATTGCCTCTTTTCAAGCACCCCCTTGGAGAATCCCAACAATCACTCATTTATCATTTCCTTTATTTTATTATCCCATTCTAGGAATCCACAGGTGGGGAAAACAATTTTAAATATTTATGTCTACACACCACCTTTACTGCTACTAGTGGACCCATCACCTGTTAGTGTGAATATTAAAGTCTTGTACCTAGTAATTTATTCCATTAGGTAAATAGGGGATAGATTCACATTTTAAGTTTACTTAGGATATAAGATTCTAGAAGTCTTATAAGCAAGGCTTCATGTGTCCATTTACATCAAGCAATCTTGGAAGCTCTTAAGGCATTATGCCATATTGACATTGCATAATCTCTCAGATTTCTGATGTGCATTCTTTATGCTTTTCTAGTTTATATAGCTTTTATTTTCTCTTTAAAAGTTCTTTGGGTTATTCAATCTATTTTAGATTTCTAACATGGTATTAGAGTTTTTGTTTTGAGAAATCTAAGTTCTTAGATTCCTGATTGAGATATTGAGTTTCTTGTTAAAATCTTGTAAATTCTCGTATGCTCTTCTCTTTCGTTCTTGAACGATTTGGAGAATTAGAAAGGGTTTGCAAAGATTTAATAACCTCTTTATTTTGCATATGTGTTTTGTGAGTTTCGAGTGATTGCAACATTTTTGGTTATAATAGTAGCATTTTTTATTGTTCCAACGTGTCTAGAAGGCTCAAGAAAGTCAGATTTGGCTTTTTTTTCATTCAAATTGGAGATCATTTGACATAGTTGCAGGTGGGGTTTGAAGAAAATTGTTTTTCATTAGACCCTTTTTTTTTGCTTCATAATTCCAGCTTCCACTCATTTGTAAGAAAAACAATTTCTGGGTTTTGTAGCCAGGGTTGAAAACTTCTCTGGGTATCTCTTAGATTTTGCATATCTTGAGCAGATTTGAAGAAAATTTCTGTCCAATTTAAGTGCCACACTTCATTTTTCTACAGGTTGAAGTTCAAAAGATATTCATTTTCTCATCTTTTGCTTGTTGGATCAAAAAACCATTTCTGGGTTTTGTTTTTCACATAGAAATATTTATGAGTTTATATTATTGTCAACTCATTGTGAATAGATTTTTCGGAAATCAAATCAAAAGTAAACTTTTTTCCCTAGAAAACCCATTTCCTACAAGCTAAATTCAGTTAGTTTTTCAAAAATTTACAAATTTTGCTTTAGGTGTTGGATTTCAACAAATAAGATAGCATTGGAAAGCTAGAGATGGGCACTTTCCATCCACAAAGGCCATAAATTTCATGTAGGTGCTCCAATTTTCAGAAACAAATAGGCATTGGAAAGGTCCTGAAGAGTACTACACAACCATAAGGCTATTTTTTGAGATTTTGTCTCAGGTTCATTTTGAGTCAAAATTTGTAATTTTGGTTATTTTGAGCCTATTAAGCATTGTATCTTGGAAAAGGATTTGTAAATGCACTAAATTATAAAGGCCAACTTTATAATATTTGGGGGGTGATCTTTGATACTAGTGAAAAGGGTCAGGGTCGTTCTTGGTGTTCTTGTGTTCACTTTCTTTTCCACATTTCCTTTTGCATTTCTTCATCATGGCAACAACAACAATTCCTACTCTAACTACATACAATAAATTTGAGTGGAAATAAAAAAATAGATAATCACTTAAGGAGAATCATTTTGTATAGAGTAGTAATGGGACTAGAAACTGAAGATGAAAAAAAAGTCTGAGTGGTTTAACAAATGTGATAGAACATATGGAGAATTGTGTGTGTCTATATCTCATGATTTACTCTTTCATATTGAATCTTTGAATACTCCAAATGAAATATGGAAAAAGCTAGAATCTCTTTTTGGCACACAAGCTTTTGAGGGGTCATATGTTGGAGAATGAACTAATTAGTTTAAATCCAAGCAACTTCAACAAAATTTAGGATTTCTTCACCAAATTGAAACCACTAAGGATACAACTACAACAATGCTAAATCAATAAGAAAGATGAATAATTGATTCTAAGTATTTTCTCAAAGCTAAGTTTTGAATCTTCAGTATTTGTTTCTACCTTCTATGCTACTAAGGATGCACATGGATCTCAATTCAAGATGCCATCTTTGGATGATTTTTCTACTTCTCTCACATGGGAGCTAGATAAGCTAATTCAAATGGGCACTCTTAAGTCTTCTAAGTCTCATGCCTTGGCTACCAACCTTGGAACAAATGAACAAAGAGGAAAAAGTAGAACTAAGGATAAGAAAAAAAAGAATAGCAAAGAGAAAAAGAATAAAAAATTGGCTACTCCAAAAGGAAGTAAAGAAACCACATCTTCAAAAGGTGACAAAGAGAAAAAGAATCATAAATCGACTACTCCAAAGAAAATTAAAGAGACCGCATCTTCAAAAGGTGAAAAGTCTAAGAGAGAGAAAGTAAAATGTGCCTATTGTAAGAAACCCGATCATGATGAGCACACGTGTTTGAAGAAACAAGTGGATCATTTGACACACATTCTTGAGAAGAATAATCTCAGTGTTCTTGATTCCATAAACAAAGTTCAAAAGAGGGTTCTCAAAAGGCTAAAGAGAACAAAAAAGGGAAAGGAAAGGGCACGACCCTTGTAGTAGTTGCTTCTCCACCATCCACATGGGTTCTTGATTTAGGTACTTCACATCACATGGCTTCAATTGAGGATGAACTTGAATCTATGGAGCCATGTTCTTTACCTTCCATTTTGATGGGTGATGAAACTCCACTTGATGTTTGTGGGAGAGGGTCTATTGATATGGGGGATGAAACATTTCAAGATGTTCTTTGTTTACCCTCATTATCAACTAATCTCCTATCTATATATCAAATCACACACATAGGTACAAGAAAGAGAGTTGATTTTACTCCTAATTCAGTGGTAATTCATGAGATGTAGAATGATTCTATAGTTGTAGTTGGGAGAGCAAATCATTAGTCTCAACTTTTTTTGTTCTCTCACTTTGTTCCTAATCCTCCTTTGACTATTCTACTCACTCATCTAGAACCATGAGCTGATCCAATGAACAACCCTCTACTTCTAAGATATCCCTTGAAGAAGATGTTTTGGTCCAACTATCGAGCTCCTAAAAAAAATCCCTTGTCCTCATGGTCCTAGTGTAGTTATTGATGGACTTCATATAACAAGATACACAAATTTGATTTTGAATTTTAGGACTATAACTCTAGTGAATTTTATCAAAGGAATGCATACCTATTATTCAACCTTCTAGGAGCTCAAGTTGATGTGGAATGAATGGGTTTATACAAATTTTTGTTTGATGCCAAATAAATGTGCAGAAGGATGACCACTTACATTGAATTGTGATATTGATGAAGGAAATCCATGCAAAGATTGAGCCACCATCCATCATTTCCACCATTACTCCTTGTCTGAATGAGGTTAGCTCATTCATCTACTTTTTTTTATCAATTTTGAATATGATCCATCCATTTGGAGGTGGAAGTACAAGATTAATCATGGATGATAACTTGATCCACCTAAAGAGCACACTAACATCTTTCTAACCAATGAAATTTACCCAAATAGGAATACTATCATATTGTGCATTTCTATCATTTTGCATCATGGAAAAAGACATGCCATAATAGGATCACAGACTTATGTAATTCCTTTAATCACCTACCATGTATCACCATTCTGTGATACTTATATGCAACATCCTTAAAAAGGATTTTCATATCTTGGAATCTGTTTATGCTTGTGAAACTTGTCCATCTTCTTTGGTTCCACAAAACTTCACTTCCTTAAGAAAATAATTGATGTGGAAGCATGAAAAATGACAGGGCCTATTTAATATATACAAAAAAATTAAGTGATTGCATTACAACATGTGCAAAATTTATCTCTTAATGTGAGAATTTAGATCAAAGTACCAAGGCATAGGTATAAAATTTCATGACTTGATAAAGAATAGACCAAATCATTAATAAAGCAGATATGGGTGGTAAATGTAATTGACTGATACATAATGAAAACGACTTAAGCAAGGGGCAATCCTGGTAACCAAATAATGGGAAATATGCAATGGTTTTGGGAATCCGTTGGTATCCTTTTGCTCTTATCAAAGAATTTCAAATTTCAAAATAACAAAGCACCACTAGGAAAGCTAAAAAAAATACAAGCACCACCAGTATTTGTAAAAGAAAACACATTCTTAGTGGTTAAGGTTGGTTAAGTGAGTGAGATGTCATTATTGAGTCTTTCTGAGGAGTGCATATGTGAAGCATGGCATTGGATATGTGGATTCATGCTTTGACACATGGAGGATGTGTTGGAGAGGCTTGATTATTTAAAAATATACATGGTAACCATGTAAGTGCATGTATTGTTTTATTGTTGAATAATAGATGGAGTATGGATGCTTTTAGAAGTTGGGTTTTCCCCTCTTGAGGGTTTTCCTAGGGTGTATCTTTTGTTAACTTGCGACTTTTCTATTTTGATCTATGCATTATAGTTATCTTGTAAGCTTGCATGCATGCTTTTCTCTCTTGGGGTTATGTAGGAAATAGATTAAATAAGTTGGGAATTGATGCATTATTTCTTAGCAATATATGTATATAAGAGTATATTATATACTCATAAATATTAGTTAAATATATATTACAATTATTTCTCAAGGACAATATTTAATTAATTTTTTTAGTAAGAAATCTAAATAAAACTAGATGTTAATGAAATAGTTTTAAATATGTATTGATGAAGGATCTTGTTATGTATCAAATATATATTGCATATAGAGAACTAAAAATTCCGTATGCTATCTACTAAAAAATATTAACCTATATAATGCATATAAGAAGGAAATCAAGAAATTGATATATATATGCAAACAAGAAGGCATTCATATAACCCATGCAAAACTAACCAAACTAAGAGGGTAAAAGAACAAACCTGTGTCACACTTTACAAAGGAATCTCCCAACACCAAAACAAATTCTTAATTTTGACCACATAAAAGTGGTATTTATGTTTTGAATTTCAAAATGATGATAACTAATGAAATGTATAAATCTTGATGAAGTTTATTCCTGTAATTTTTGAGATTTAAAAAAAAAAAATTATTATTTTTTTATCAATTTAAGAGTAGATTTTGAAATGTTGAAAATTTCGGGAAAAAGTGACATTCATTTGACATCAAAAAATAAATAGAAAAAACTTCATTTTCCCTTGATTTTTTTCTCTAAATAGGTAACTTCAATATCTAGTGCATGGAAAAAATTTGAAATTTTGATGTATATTTTTCTCGTAATAATGTTTTAAAGTCAAACTTACCATAATTTGATAGTTTTTATTTGATGTCAACTATTGTCTACTTTTTTATATCATTTTCCAAATAAAAATTATACCCTTTTGAAGAGGGTTCTCTCCTCTAATGCATCATATATTTTTAAAATTTTTAAAATATGTTTTATTATCTTTTAAATTTCTAATCAACCTTTTCTAACTTTAACAACCTATTTGCATTGTTTTTAAAAAAATATATTAAAAGTAGTCAAAATATCAAAAAAATTACATATTTGGATTCACCATTCCAAGCTCTATAAAAGGGTATTTTTCTTTCTTTTAAAAAAAAAAATCATTATGACTAAAGGAAGTTCCAATTGAAGTTGAAAGTTTCAGAAAATTCTTAAAAAGGCTAAGTTGGTTGCCAACTAGGATGCCACATGGACAATTTTGGTAGAAAGGGTTTCGGTCAAAAGAGTTTCGACCAAAAACCTTTCTATCAAAACCTTACACATAAAATGAGTCACATTTCAAAGCGAAAAAGTGTAAAATTCAAATTTTTGAGTTTAAGGTGAAATGGTTTTGTTTGAAACTCTATGTGCCACATATAGGCCACATGGTTTCAGGTGAAGCTATTTCAATCAAAACTATTTAAGTTGAAATTGTTTCATTCAAAACTATTTAGTTGGTTGAAATTGTCACATAGGTTTGTGCTTTTACCCATGAGAGACACAAAGAGAGGGTAGGGAGGGGAAAAAATAAAGGGTAAAGAAACTCAAATAATGGGAACAAGATGTACATAAAAAGAAAGAGACAATCATAAAAGGAAAGTGGGTGGGGTTTAGGAAAGGAAAAATTAGTGTGGGGTTGAAGAAATAGAGGGAGAAGAAATTCAAGACAAAAAGGGAATGATATTTTAGGTGAGATTAGGGAGGGAAACCAAGAAGACAACCGCTAGAAACTATATGATGACATCCAAATCAATTTTAAGGGTAGGAATTGCAATGACTAAGGATCAAGGTGACTAAGATTTTGAAGGGGGTAAGGTGTTAAAATTGGAAAGGAAGCAAAGAAAGGAGACAAATAAGGATTAAGGAGTCCAAGGAACCAAAAATACATCAAGGATAAAGAAGGGGGAACATTAAAATCAAGGAGGTAATAAAGGAAAGAAGAGATAAAAGGGGCAGTTGAAAGAAGAAATGTAGGACAAAGGATGGAATGGAAGATGAGATTAATATGAAGGATAAGGATGGAGATGGTTGCAAGAGATGACGTGAGAAGAGGGTAATCACGAAGGGAAAAGAGCAATTTTTAAGGTCATTTAAAGAGGTTTCCAAGAGAAAACTTAAATTCTAACCATCATCTTAGTTGAGGTTGGAGTGGTGATTATTGATTTCAATAGCCTTTTTGAGTTTCCTATTGAAGTAGTTGTCTTATTTGAACAAGATTTTGCTGTTTTATGGGGGAATTTGGTATTTGGTCTTTGAGGAGTGCTTTGCTAGGGTAGATTTTAAGACTCACTCATGTCTTATGTCAACATAATTCTCTTTGATTTTAGTACTAATATAACGACATGTCTCCCAATGCATGGGATGTCACATGAACACATCACTTTGTAGAAACCCAAGTTGAGAAGAAATTCTTGAGGGTCTTTGGTAGAGGGGATGTGATTTCTTAAAGAGAAGATGGGCTTGAAGGTACAATGAAGACCCTTTTTGAGAAGGATCTTGGATTTTTTCTTTTGGAAAAGGTCATAACATAGGGGTGGGAGAGAAATGGGAAGGATGGTGTTGGGATATGGTGTTGTACACCATTGCATAAATTTTATATTATAATGTAATTAAATAATTCTTTAGTTGTGATGCACCAAGGTGGTGTGGTTAATCACACTAGGTAATTATTTTGGAACCACTTTATGTTGTATTGTAACATTGTATTATTATTTAATGTGTGAGATACATGTGATAATAATTTAATATTGAAGAAATATTTAATAAAGTGAAAACTTAGTACCCAATATTAAATAAGGGGTTAGTAGTTTTGTTCACATGGTTTTGTGGCACATGGTTTTATCTTACCACTTGGTTGTATTTGTGTGAGCTTGTATTTATAAAATCAAGCACATGTTTAGTGGTTAAGGTTGGCTGGGTGATTGGGCTATCATTATTGAGACTTTTTGATTGCATATGTGAAGCATGGCATGGGATGTGTGGATTCATGCTTGGACACATGGATGATGCATTGAGAGGCTTGATGCTTTAGAGGTATTCATTGTAACTCTTGTATTTCTTTATTACTAAATAATAAATGGAGTATAGATGCTTTTGGAGATTGGGTTTTTCCCTCTTGAGGTTTTTTTAGGTGATATCTTGTGTTACCTTGTGGCTTGTCTATTTAATCTATGCATTGTGGTTACTTGCATGCATGCATTTCTCTCATGGGGTTATGTAGGAGATGGATTAAGATTCTAGGTTATGATGCATTGTTTCGTAACAAGTGGTATTAGAGCTTTCATTGTTGATGGGGGGTGTGAGCTTCCATATTTTTGGTTATAACCCTTGTTTGAATTGATTTGTACAAAGTTGAATCCATGGACATGCATATTAGATTTGAGGAATTCAAAATTTGGGAAAAGAGGGTTTCTTGGATTGAGCTTTTATATGAGAGTTTTGTAGGGTAAATTTCATGCATGACCTCTTGAGACAAAATTTACCTCACTATTGGATCCAGGATGGTCGAGAGACAAAAAATGACATAAAATTTGACCTATTTTGGTCAAGTTGAAAAAAATGATAAAAAAATTAGCCATGGACCCTTTGGTCTTATTACTATACTATTGTCAAAATTTTCAGAACTAAAAAAAAATCAGCCCTTTTTATTAAATTTGTAGAAAAATAATTGAAAAAATAAAATAAAATGAAAACTTGCGGATTAAAATATTTATTTGAAAAACAAAAAATATATCACTTGGGGGGCGAGGTCCACAGACTTGTACCTACCCCTACATTAGCCTTTTAATTGCCATTTTTGTTGGCCTTCTTTTTAAAAAAAAACTTTTAAACTTTGACCATGGTTGTATAAGTTATTTCTAAAGGGGAATCTTTAATATTTGAAACTTTAATTAAATGATTTTAAACCATCCACCACCCATGATTAAAGATCTGAAATTAAAAATTAATTGAAATATTTTTTCTTTTTTAAAATTAAATTGATCTTATAAATTAAGGTGGGGTCCAAATGGAGTTGTTTATATAATAAAATTGGCAGTTTGTTTCAAACTAGCATAATTTTTGCCCAAGGAGTCAAATTTTTGACTTTTTCAAACTCACATAATTTTTGCCCAAGGAGTCAAATTTGACTTTTTCAAACTAGCATAATTTTTTCCCAAGGAGTCAAATTTTTGACTTCTTATACTCATTGGAAAGGTGATTCTAAGCACTACATAGTGGTAAAATTTTGGTTCCATAATGTTTATGTTTTGATTAGTTTTTTGAGTCTAAAAGTCAAATGTTCTCCATTTCACAGTTTTCGTCATAACTTTTGCAAGTGGAATCAGATTTTTGATTTTGAATAGGCATTGTAGAGCATTTATAGTGTACTACATGATGTATTAGATTGTTTATCATTTTGTGGTACATGGAATGTATGGTATTTATTTGATGACTTGTAGGTGCTTGAGATTCAGGGTGTGATTTTGTGAACATCCAGATGAGTCTAGAGGCTAAACTTTTAGGGAGTACATATTTTTATATGATATTTATGATGGTACAACTGATTATTAGTTTGGTGCTTCTTGGTATAGGTTTAAAAGTTTTTTTAGAGTTAGAATTTGATGGTGGTAGGTACATAGGTTGTCTTCGATTTTGAGGATATGGGTTGACATGAGTGGAGACTTGGAGTCTCGTATGGGTGATAGTTGAGTGTAGGTACAACAATGGCTATGGTTATGGTGTCATGGATATGCAAGTAAATTTGAAAATTGGCACAAAATGATCATATATGTGAATGTTTGGTGGTGTTATGGTTTGGGGTTAGGAGCTTTTTCTTATCTCCTTGATGCTTGATTAATTCCTTAACTATGGTTACTCATTTATGTACATGTTTGGAATGTTAGATCTATGGTTGATTTGGTGTTTGAGTATTGATGTCTACAGGATTATCTTATTTGATATCTTGGTTTACAGATTACTAATGTGATAATGGGTTTGCATGCTTCATTTTTTGGTATCTATGAGTTATGTAGTTGTATGGATTGATCACCCATTTAGTTGCAATGGGATGGCTCAGCGTGGATTGTCTATATCCACAAGATCATTTCAATATTGATGTGAACTTTGTTAGTTATCCTTGTCTATGGTCATTTGTACATTAGTATGTTGCTTTGGGATGAGAGGATGGGTGCTTAGAGTACTTGATTAGTTGGTTGATGGGACTTGTAGCATGTGGTTTGATCACAATGTCATGATAGCTTGGTACATTTAATTGGTTTCAAATTTTAGTGCAAGATTTTGATAGTGATGACTTGGTGGTGTAGGATTGGTTCTTGATGGTTTGATGGTGGTTGTATCTTTGTTACACCCTGTCTTATTGTTACTGAGTTACTTTTATCTTCATACGTAAATAGGATGATGAAGGAAAATCATGATTTTGATAAAGGAATGAAATACTAAAATAGGTATTAAAGATGTTATTACTTTGAAGGAGTAATTATGTTTAAATTGATGAAGTACAATGAAAAAATATATATTACAATATGAATATTCTAACATTTATGATGAAAGTGGATTTCATGTGAATGTCTAACTACTGTTGTAAATATGCTAAGTTGGATACAAGTACAGGTTCACACATTCGAAAGGGAAGGGAAGTATCACTTAGGAGAAGGATTTGGCTTGGTAACCTTTAATGAAGCCTAATTGAGCTTACACACACACTCACACACACTCACTTATAGAATGGTTGAGTCAAGTCATAGTTTTACGGAATTGGTAAGTCACCCTTTAGTCATGCTTGTGCTTGAATAAGAAAGGATCGTGATTTATGTGGTGAGAATTCTTGGTTTGTGATAAGTGCTTGGTGCATGTGTGTTCTTCCTTGTATGACTATGAGTAATTGATGAGATATATATACATGAAATGTATAGATACATCACATGCATATATGTCTGTCGATAAGTTGGTATTTATATGAGATTGGTTGTATAAGAAAATGTATATGCGTGTATACATATATACACAAATATTGATATACTCATATGTGTTGACGTGATGGAATGTCCATACGAGTATATTGATATGTTTATATATGTGTATATACATATGATATTGTTATGGAAATAATAAAATGAATAAACATGACATATACATACATAATATATATATTTGTATGTATGTGTGCACTTCATGCATCTACGTCAATTGAAAAATATGAGGGGATTTTATGTGTTTAAATGTATGAATCGAAGTAATGATATATGTGTGATATATGTATATATATGTGTGTGTGTGTGTGTGTGTGTGTGAAGTACATAGCAGAAATGTACATACATATATTAATATAAGTATATATATACATATATTAATATAAGTATATATATACATATAATCATATATATATTTATCATTATTATCAAAATATGCAAATGTATTCAAATGGAAATACATTATGGGTATATGTAATTTGGGAGCTTCTAAATTAAATGTATATATGTATATATACATATACATATTTATATATATGTAGTTTTTTTTTTTTATATGGAAGTTTTAAATTAGTATATTAATATAAAAAAACTTTATAGTACGTTTTCTAAGCAAGTATCAAAATATAGACTCTAGTTGCCATTAACAAACCCTGATAAAACACTTTATGGACATGTCAATTATGCTTCAACCAAAACAACTACCAACCATATATGAGGAAACCATAGCTATAGAAGGACCATAACCTGACTATCTACTAACAACACCAACAAACCCAACTATCAACTAAAACTGTAATGTAGTGTTATTTATAAACATAAAAGATGCTTAAACAAAGAAATGCAAAAGGGGAAACAACACAACACCACCTCAAGATTGGCCTAAGTTGAACTTCACAAAGAAAAGATTTAAAACAAGATATTATACCTTGTCTAAGTTGATCTTGATTGGCCATTTGATGTAGCTTGAACGTGTGCTCCTTGATGGAAAATACACTAAAAATGTTATGCAAAGTGGTGCAAATTGGATGTAGAATGCAATGAAAGATGTGGGTATTTGGATAAGAAACTGAAAATGCATGCAATGGAAGCTTGATGAGTGTAATAATGGAGGTTGAATGCAAATTCAAGTGCTTGAGTTTTAGATCTTGAAGATTGAAATTGTGAATGTGTGTTATGAATGAAAATGAGAAAAAATCTTCCATTTTATGGGAAGAGTCTCTAGAGGAATGAATGACTAGGATTTAGCCAAAATGGGCAAGATGGAGGGCTATGGTGAGTTGAGGATTCACAAGCCTTCACATCCTGCCATGTGGAAGAGGAGGTGTCACAAGGATAGGTGATGTGGAAAAAGGACATGCGAGGTGGAGGTACTTGCAAGTACCTTGGGATTAGAGGAAAATCTCCTTAAAAAGGAAGTTCTTGTCACCATATGAGAGTGATGGTGACAAGTGAAGAATTTTAGAAAGTCCTCTCTTATCATCATGGGGATGAGAGAAGTTGTTGGGGAAATAAATGCGAATTTAAAATTCACATGATTGGGGAGTACCTTGGAGATAAGACAAGGTCCCTATAAAGGAGGTCCTTGTCCCATGTGATTGATGTGACCCATGAGGGAATTTAGAATTTCCCATCAACCTATATGGGGAAGAGAAATGTATTGAATGAATAAATCTAAATTTTAATTCACATGGGGAAGAGTTCAAGGCTTTAAAAGGAAAGCACTTATGAAGGGTTGACTTAGGGGACATACCAAAGATGGCATGTGATTAGATTAATGTTGTGCAAATAGGTGATTAAGAAAATTAATGAAGGATTAGAGGCAAGTGGGAAAATATGGAGGATGTGACATTAATCTTGATTAAGGGTGTGCACATCCTAATCATGGATTAATTAAACTAATCCAGATTAGAAGAAGATTATGGAGGATGTGACAAGGAGAGAGAAAAGAGGAAATTTAAAATTGATTTAAATTCAAAAAAGGTTAAATGACTAAATTAAATAAATTGATATATTTATTTAATATAGAGAAGAAGGATGAAAGGTAAAGTATTTAATTTTTAAATTATATACTTTAGGAACCTTAGGTGAAGGGAAAATATTAATTAAATAAGTCATCTAATTAATATCGATGGAATAGACAAATAAAGGAGACGGGTTTGACCACGTGGGAGTGGTCAAATTTGGATGTCTACATTTTGCCCCTCTGCAAAATATTGTTAGAATAACAGTGTTTTGAAGAAAAATAAAATGTAGATGACTCTATAGAGGAAGTGACTAGGAAATGATACCCCAACACGAGAGAAGTTGTGTGAGCTGCCCAAATGGAGGGAAATGAAAGGAAATGCCCCGGTCTCACAAGAAAATGGCCATAACAGAGGAACAAAGGAAAATGATAGGGTATGCCCCCTTGAGAGGGAAATTGGGGAAGAAAGAGGGGTCCTAGGTGACTTCTCAATATGAGGAAACATAGGGTACCATTGGATAGAGCTCAAAAAACCATTAAGAATGGATTTTGAATACAGTCAAATGGACACATAGGGTGCAAATGGCGGCTCCAGGAAGTTAGAGGATTAGTTAAATTAAAAAAGGGTTAAATAAAGGGTAAAAATACCCTTAACTTAAAAAAGTTAAAAAAAGAGGGAAAATGTTATATATAGTAATTTTAGAAATTACTATTCCTCATTTGCACACCTGACAGTTGAGTGTGAGAGAGAGAAGAAGAAGATGAGGAGATGAGGATGCCAAATGATTATGATGATGAAATTATCCACCGAGGGGACAAGGTACGATGATTTTTTCACGAGTGCATGTTGCAACACTAGGTTAGGTCCAAAATCCCCTTTGTGATTTTAAGCATTTTTTGGTATATTTTTGAATTTTGATGCATTTTGAAAACATTAATTTTGGGATTGGGGTAGTGTAGAAAAATGGGTAGGGGGCAAAATTTCAATTTCCCCCATTGGGTAGGCAGAATTTCCTATTAGAGGTGGTGGGAAAGGGGGGGAGTTTTTCCAATTAGTGGGTAAATACACCCAAAAAATTAGAAAAAAAGTTCTTGAAAAGGGTAGGGGGTCATTAGGGGAGGGCATACTTGCCCTGGGAGCAGGAAAATCTACCCAAAAAGAAAATTAGTGGGGACATGGGCACGATCACCTAGGACAAGGATGACCCCGCCCAAAAGAGGGGTGACCCTGCCCAGGACAAGGGCGATTCTGCCCTAGGGTGTGGCCACCCATCTAGGGGTGGGTTCACCTGCCTCTCGGGTAGGTGAGACTACCCGCACCTAGTAGGCAGGATTTCCCACCATCAGGGTGGGCTCACCTATGCCTGGCAGGCTGGATCACCCACCATCAGGGCGGGTTTGCTTGCGCTTGGGCAGGCTTGCCAATGCTCGGGTGGGTTTGCTTGCGCTTGGGTGGGCTCACCCTTGTAGAGGGTGGGTTCACCCATCTGAAGTGCGGGCTTGCCCAAGAGGAAAAAATGGGTAGAGAAAAGAAAAGAGAGATTGTCGAGAGAAAGAAAAGAAAACGAATTTGGGAAAATTGAGTAAATTTTTCCAAAAGGGGTGGGGGGAAAAATTAGTGAAAAGATAACTTGGGGCTAGGAAATGGAGACAAGAGAGACATGGGGAAAATGATGAGATGGATGACATAGTGTGTGATATGGATGCAATGGTTCGATAGTCTATAGACACACGAGAGGCGATTGAAGGTGTTAGAGGCGACAATAGCAGCCATGAATGAAGAAGACCACGGGGCTCTATCACAAGCGAGGTTGTTGCATTTGTTGGGATATTCAACTATTAAAGCTCATCGGGCGATGTTGAAAACCCTCATAGAGTGGTGGAGTTCCATAACCTTGACATTCCACCTCCCAAGAGGGGAGATGATTGTTACTCTGGAGGACGTGTAGTGGATATCGAGGCTACCTATAGCAGGCCACTTGGCGAGTGCAATGACATTAGAGGGGGCGGTGCTAGATCAGACCGTATGGGTCTTGTTTGGATGAGATGACCTTCATGTGCAAAGGAAGGGGTTGGATGTCAACAAATGCATGGTGTTGGAAGTGCCACCACTACCATGATACCTGTGCAAGTTGATTAGCATATTGCTAATACCAGATTGGAGTGGATACTTCTGTAGCCTTAGCTACATGGAGGTGATATGACATATCATGGAGGGGAGAGAGGGAGAGTTCGCATGGGGTCCATGCATCTTGGCGTAGCTGTACAAAGACATGCATGTTGTGTGCTACCAAGAAGCACTCAATTTGACACAGGTGACGCTGCTACAGGTATGGGCCTGGGAGTACATTAGTGTGGCCAGGCTAAGAGTGGTGAGAGTAGAGTTGGAGGATGCGACACTACTAGTGGCTTACTGGTACTGGACAAAGTATGACTGAGTGTGGCATTATGAGGGCTTCGGGGATCTAAACAGATGGAGGACATTGGATGATCTTTAGGAGGAGAAGATAGTGTGGAGGCCATATATGGCATGCTGATTTTCTAGATGGAGGAGGGATGAGGAGAGACACAAAGGGTATTTCTATACTAGATGTTATATAGTCGAGAAGGATCCATGTATAGTGGAGGCACATAGGATGGACAGGGTGACTAGATAGTTTGGGCTTCCTTAGGACATTCCTTGTGGACCAGAGAGATTTAGCCAAATCTCATGAGAGTGACCATGGGGGGAGCCGATTATGCCTGAGTTTGTGAGGGATCATTGGGAGACACTACAAATAGTACCTCACCTAGGTAGGACAAGAGGGGGAGCAAAGGTGGGAGTGAGTCAAATGCGTCGTGTGGTATGTCAATCATTGGATTATACTAGAGGAGTTGATTATAGGAGCACTTGGTTTTGGGATAGAGGATGAGCTAAGGTGAGCAAGATAGAGGAGAGGCTAGGAGATGGCTGGGGCAGTAGGTCAAGATGCAGCTGGGGTAGTCTGTCAGCAGGAGAGAGGACAGGGGGAGGCTAGGGTCAAAGGTTAGTAGGAGAGGGTGAGGAGGAGGAGGAGACATCAGAGGAGAGCCTAGGTGGAGATCGAGGTAGAGGAGGAGAGAGATGAGGCAAAGGTGGAGGTGATGGATGAGAGAGATGAGGCAGGGGTGGAGGGGATGGATGAGAGAGATGAGACAAAGGCAGAGGTGATGAATATGGATGTTCATGATATTCCCCCATTAGCCATAGTACCACCTATAGCAGAGGATCTAAATGTATATTGAGAGGAGTCGTGGTGAGATTACAGATTGCTAAGCAGAGATTGAGGGATATAGAGGCCATGAGGTGTAGGCTGGAGGCCGAGGTGAGCATGTTGTGAGCAGAGGTGTCCAAAGTGTGGGCGAGAGGGATTTCAGGGCTGTAGCCGATGTAGTGTCGCGACATGAGGAGATACAGGTAGAGAGGGATGGTCTGTGAGCCGAGGTGAGCTAGTTACAAGAAAACATGACTTGGCTTGAGGGAGAGGTATCTAGAGAGCATGAGGAGGGGGTAGGAGTGATAGAGAAGGTATCAACGAAGACCATCCATGGTAGAGGCGGAGGACCTGGATGATTTGAGGATACAAGTGGAGGGACTACTAAGAGAGAGGACTGAGCTAAGATGGGAGTGAGACAAGCTTCACGATAGAGTTGAGGTAGCAGATTAGATAGTAGGAGACATGGGGCTGATGCAGGAGAGAGAGGAGACTATGAGGTCCCAAGTACAAGCCTTGGAGATAGAGAGGGATGCAGTACAGACACAGGTTCAAACCTTGTAGTGTGAGAGGGACGGGACAATGGAACAAGTACAGGTTGTGTAGAGAGAGAGATGTAACGTAGGAATAGGTACATGCCATGTAGGATGAGAGAGATGTAGTTTAGGCATAGGCACATGTAGTGTAGGGTGAGGGTGGAGAGATAGGGGTAGAGGTACAAAAATTGTAGGTGGAAGTATAGGCTATTTAGGATGAGAGGGACAACGCTATAGATTAGGAGTCAGATGGGAGTAGAGATTGGCCAGGTGCGGTTAGCACATGACACATGGGCACAAGAGAGGAGATCCATATGTGGATTCTAGGATAGGTATAGGATGGAGTGGGATGCAACCGGGTATCAGGCTGTAGAGCAAGATGAGTACATGTGAGAGGCTAGCTATTATATGGCGGCCTACTTTATAGTAGTGCTAGAGGGGCAACAGGTACCTACCTATGTTTGAGTGAGGCCACAAATGCTAGCCCCATCCTAGTCAGTAGGGACACATACCTATGGATAAAATAGTTAGAGAGAGACCCCTCCATGCAGAGGGGGAGTTCCAGACTCACCTCATAGGTTAGATGTGGGTAGCTCACAGTAGAGAGGACAAATGACAAGTGACAGGATACCGGTTTTTGACAGGTGCATGATGGATGTATAGTACAAAGCAACAAAGATTAGAGTTGTTCTAGAGCTTTGTATTTGTAGTTTATTTGATGATAGATGTGATGGATATGTATTTTGATTTTTATATGATGGACATTATTATGGACTATGTGATGGACATTCATATTTTTATTTTTATATGATATGTGACAACCCTTATTGACACTATGTGATGTTTATGCATTTATGATTTTATTATGGATGATCATTATAATGAGATGTATGTTTATGCTTATGATGATGTATGTTGATGCTTATATGGATGATATGTATGATGAATAATGTGTATAATGCAGGATGTGATGGATGATTGATGACTTTATATGCTATGAATATGGATCTAACAATTTGTGATGGAGGTGGTAGTGTATGTAATGTGTTAATGATATGGATGAATGTGGAAATGTATGGATAATAAAATGAATCAAAGATGCTTAGAATAACCAAATATAATTAATTTAGAAAAATTAAAATATAATTATGAGATGACAGTGCACATGGGATAGAACAAAATGAACCTATAATGTGACATGAGATGCAATTTGGATGGTAGATGGACTTTATTTGTGATCATGCTTGCTTTAGATTATACAAAATAAAGGTGTGTCATATCTAAGTGAGATGGCCTAATACGAAATGAAATGCATCATAAATATGAGAGTCAATAAGGACTTGCATAGTAATGAGGGTAGATGGTAGGTGCATTTTTGGTTTAATGGCAAGTAATTTCCTTGTAATAATTGCAAAATTAAGGGAAGATGAGTGTGAAACTACACCTGTCAAGAACCATTGGCATTCTAAGAAGAAAAAGAGATGGAAGGTGAATGTTTTCACAACCAAAATCATAGGTTATAAGCCAGGTATGAATGCAATGCAATGGAATTGATCATGAGATGTAATCCTAATGCAATTTTCCATTTTAAGAGCACTGATTTTTGCTATAGCATAAGATACCAGTTGCCAGAGTATGTGAAACCAAGGCAAGTTAGCATCTAAGGCATAAAAAAAACACAACAGACAAGAAGGCTATCCCAATACCCCAAAGTCAAGAAGACCTTGGTTGGGCCAGGCATTGGGATAACCACAAGCACAAAAGGATGCTCTAGCATAACACACGACCTTAGGGATCTTGGTGGGTACTACGTGGGGAAAACAAGAAGACAAAAAAAAAGTAAAAAGATCAAGATATGCCCCTATGTTTACCAGTCAAAACACACCATGATATGATAGATCATGGTGAACCTGACAAGTTGTGATAGGGAGCTCAAATGATAAATAAAAGCCAAAAGTATCAAAAAATCACAATCAATTTCAAAACATCCTTTTCCATAGGATCAAGAGGATGGATGGGGTTGATGAGGTTTGTTAGAAAGGATGCATCCTATTGATACCAAAGATGGATACTAAACTAAAAGATCAATTATGACACAAAAGATTCCAAAATTGGTTGAATTTCATGATACAAGTGGATCTCATTTGTGAAGAACCAGCTAGATAAGGACATACGTGATGACACAACACAAGACAGACACACCCTAATGACCTAGGGGCTCAAGGGCTGATCAAAGATTAGCCATGCCTATGTGAAAGTGCAGATCCCTTGTAGTTCAAGAAAAGACCATGGATAAAAGCAGAAAGAGGACAATGGAGATGAACAATAGAAGACGATGAGAAAGTAAAGAAAAAAAAAGCAAAGCCTTGGGGGTGGATCAAAACATTGACCTTGCCTACATGAAAGTGCATGGGAAACATGGTTTGAAAAGGACCGATGATTGAATAGGAACAAGAGAGTAAAGAGGACAATGGAGACCACGATTGATGACCGAAACTAGATGGACAAAATGCTTCAAGGGTGGATCAAATGATCAGCCTTGCCTATGTGAAAGTGTAAGGGAAACGTAGTTTGACAAAGACTAAAAGGACCAACACGAGATGATGGGATCTATATGGAGACCGACACGATGAAAAGCCTAAATGGGAGCGAAGGACTAAAAAAGTGACAAGATTGATGACACAAGCTCAAATTAGGATAACAGCTCAAGATGACGGATAGTAGGTGACACTCATCTAATGCTCAACCAAAATATACCAAGTGATTGGATGATGAATGTGGATGAAGGGAAAGGATCAATAGGATGATGGGGATATGATATCAGGATAGGTGAAAGCATAAAGTAACTAGGACGCAAGGTAGATAATGATTAAGCCCTTTATGAATGGTGTATGTAACTAGTTTTTCACCAAACATACTTATCCAAGGCACCACCAAGGGTGGTTTTCACCATAGGATGAATTATTTCTCTTTACTATTTTTTGATTTTTGTATTTTTTGATAATTTTTTACTTTTTTTTTGTATTTTTTGGATTTTGTAGGATAGAATGCCCCAACTGACTTAAGTGTAAAACCTTTTAGGTGCATGATGTTAATGGGATCCTCTAGGGGCTCTCCTTCAGGTGTAGAAAGTATGTATGCTCTTGGTCCATACTTGGTTGTGATGACATAAGGACCTAGCCAATTTGCTTCAAATTTTCCCTTCTTATCTCGGTCCTGCTGAGTGCATTGATTCTCCTTGAGGACTAAATCACCAATGTTGAACTGACAAGGACAAACCTTCTTGTTGTAGCTTCTTTTCAAATGATTCTGATATGCCTGAAGGTGGTCATACGCTTTGATCCATCTTTCATCTAGGAGCTCTAGCTAGTTGAGTCTTGTGACCTGAGCATCTTCATCGTTGATAAGATTCTTTAGGGAGATTCTTAGTGATGGGATTTCTACATCAATTAGAAAGATAGCCTCAACACCATAGATGAGAGAATATGGGGTGGCACTAGTAGGGGTGCGGATGGAGGTGCGGTAGGCCTAAAGGGTGGGATGGATGTGAAGGTGCTAATCTCAACTAGTATTATTGACCACCTTTTTAAGGATCCTAATGAGGGTTTTGTTGGTGGCTTCTACCTGACCATTACCTTGGGGGTAATAAGGCGTAGACCAACGATGTTGGATGTGGAATGTGTCACAAAGGTTTTTCATGGCTTGCCATTATTGGAAATGATGGTGGATGGTATTCCATATCTGCAAAGAATATGGAAGAGGATAAATTTGGAAATCTAAGTACTTGTGATTTGTGAGTGTGGCATTGCTTCCACCCACTTGGTGAAGTACTCAATTGTAGTGATGATGAATGTATTGCCATTGGAGGATGGGGATATATCTTGCTGATTAGATCCAAAACCCACTGAGATAAGGGCCATGGTGCTATAAGAGGCTACAAATACTGTGCAAGAGCATGTATTAAATCCATGTGCTATTGACAAGGTAGACACTTCTTGACGAAATCACAAGAATCATGTTCTAATGTAGGCTAGTAGTATCCTACTCTAAGAATTCTCTTAGCCAGGGCCATGCTATTTGAGTGGGCCCCACATACACCACTATGCACTTCCATTAATGCAATATGGGATTCAATCTCATTTAGACACCAGAGGAGGGTTCCATCATTTCCATGTCGATAAAGTGTATCACCTACAATTATGTAACAGGATGTTCGTTGGATGAAATATTTTCTTTGATTGCATGTGAGATCAAGAGGTAGGATATTGTTACGAAGGTAAGTGTAGATATCATGGTACCATGGTGACATGGGACCTATAATCTCACACACCATCTCACTCTTTGGGATATCATAAGCTGGGATTAATAGTTCAATGGGGAACTCACACTTTTTTTTGTCTTTAGGCATGTTAATTAAAGAGCCAATGGTAGCCATGGAATCTTCTACTTTGTTCTGTACTCTTGGAATTTGATCAAATTGGATGAAAGTGAAATACTTTTTGAAGTCATCAACCATGCGTTTATAAGGCAATAGCTTATCATCTTTTGTGAGAAACTCATCATTGACTTGTTTGATGATTAATTAAGAATCACTAAAGACTCTCAAGTGAGTAATATGCTACTAGATTGCAATTATGAGGCTAGTAAGAAGAACTTTGTATTCAACTATGTTGTTTGTGCATGAAAAATACAACTTGAATGACTTTGGTATATAATCACCCTAGGGGGTGACAAGCAATATTCCTGCCCCTGATCCATTGTGTATGTACGACCCATCAATGTATAGTGTCCATGTGTTCACTTTTGTTACTATGAAAACTCCCTCATCAGGAAATTTTGTTGTCAGAGGATAGGCATCCACTAGGGGAGCATCTGACAACTGATCAACTATCACTTGTCCTTTAATAGCTTTTCAATCCACATATTCTATATCAAATTCACTTAACAACATGACCCACTTAGCCATGCAACTAGTCAGAGTCATTCTGGATAACAAATATTTGAGTGGATCAACCTTGGAGATGAGCTTCAACGAGTGACTGAGCATGTAATGTTAGAGCTTTTTCAAACTGAAAACCACAGCTAGGAAATTTTTTTCCATAGGGTAATAATTAAGCTCATAACCCATGGGGGTTCAACTAATGTAGTAGATTTCTCTTTCCTTTGATGATTCATCATGTTGTGCCAACAATGCACCTAGTGCGACTGAAGTAGCAAAAATATACAAAAAGAGTGGTTTACTAGGAATTGGTGGCATAAGGATTAGTGGGTGAGCCAAATGCTCTTTGATCTTGTCAAAGTCGAGTTGACACTATTGATTCCACTTAAAGGAAGTATCTTTCTTCAGAAGATGAGTGAATTCCTAACATTTTTCTGCTAATTGAGCTATGAATCACTAGATGGATTACAACTTGCCTTGAAGGCTCCTTAATTGTTTGAGGTTATGTGGGGGAGGAATAGCCACGATTGCCTTGATTTTCACTAGATCGAATTTTATACCTCTTCGGGAGACAATGGAACCCAATAGTTTTCCTGATGTGACCCCAAAGATGCATTTATTCATATTTAACCTTAAATTATACTGCTCTAGATGCTCAAAGATCTTCTTGAGGAACACAAGATGTTCTTCCCTTGTTCTTGATTTCCCTAATAGATCATCAACATAATCTTCCATTATTATGTGAATGAGATCATGGAAGATAATGGTCATGGCTCACTAGTAGGTTGCCCCCACATTTTTAAGACCAAAGGGCATGACATTATAGAAGAATGTGCCCCATGGTGTAGTGAAGACCATTTTATGTTGGTCTTTAGGAACAATTCTGATTTGATTGTATCCAGAGAAGCCATCTATGAGGGAAAGCATCTCGTGCCCTGTAGTGAGGTCAACCAACATATCAATGTTTGGCAAAGGAAAATCATCTTTGGGACAAGCCTTGTTGAGGTCATGGAAGTCTATACAAACTCTTATAGCACCATTGGGTTTGGATATGGGCACTATATTGGAAATTCATTTCAAATATTCAATGGGTCTGATGAATCCAATGTCCAATAGCTACTCCAATTCTTTCTTAACCAATCGAGCTACTTGTGGGTGCATTTTCTAAAGCTTTTGCTTGACAGGTTTGACATCAAGACGTACGTCCAGGTGATGTACTACTAAAGCAGGATCAAGGCTTGGAATGTTTGAATATGTCCATGCAAAGTTGATGATGCCTTCTTTGAGAAGCTTGGTGATGGTAGAATATTCTTCCTCTGACAATGCTTTGGCTACATATGTAATTTTGGGATCCTCTTTAGTTCCCAAATTTATTTCCTGTGTTTCTTCTATCTGGATGGATGATTGTTTAGAGAGCTGAGTTCCTACAAGGGGAAGATAAACATCCCCATATTCTAGCGCCTCATCAAGGTTTTCACTATCAAATTCACCCTTTGTTTTGACTTTTTCTAGGTCAAGAAGCACCTTGGGGAGGTTTTCGCTAGGTGACCTTTTTTTATTTTTCTTCTTTTTACTTTTGCAGTTAGGGTGTTCCTCTTCCCCCAATCCCATAATATGTATGTATTGATCCACTAAGGGAAAGGTGTTGATAGGTGCGCTACCATGTAGGTCCCAGCCTATGAGTTCAGGATGTTGAAGGGATAGGCTAATGGTGTAGATGTATAAGTAGTCAAACATGGAAGAGAGCTTAGTGTGATCTACATCATTGTATGTGTGTATGATGGATTCCTCCTCTGGTATGTCTTCAAGGAGACCATTGCTCTCACTGATGTTGTTAGAGCCACTAGATGATGCTATAGGTCCCTTTTTTTTGGTGTCATGACCCAAGCCCGAGTATCTTGTTCCTATTGGAGCCTCAATATGGTGTTTCCTTCCTTACTCTTCAGTGCCAAGGCCTCTCCCCCTAATAATTGTACTTCTCCACAAACTTAGAGGGCCACAAACTTAGAGGGCCAAGGATAGTTCTCTTGGAAATATTCTTTCAAAGGAGGAGAGGGATTAGGTTCCTCATGGTAGACCCATTGGCTTATGTCATCTTTTGGTGTATCCTATCTGAGGCCAAGGGAGTGAAAAGTGTTGGTTGCCACATTCTTGGAGCTTAAAGTGATGGTATTATCTTCTTCCTTTGGTGCAGAGTGAGAAGGTTTTATGTATGTGTGTGGTGAGGGTGGCATAGCTGCCATGTTCAAAGTTGTACACATTTCATATTCACCACACCCCTTTTCGATGATCTGGACTTTGGTAAGGGTAGAATCAGATGTGGATGATAGAGTAGATGAAGTGGTGGCTGATGCGTTGGTAGATGAATGAGATGATGATCTCTATGATGGTCCCATTTCCACTCCAGGACAATAGTGGGAATGAGGAAAAGAAGCTTCTAATGCATGACAATATTCAAATGGTTTGGGATCCGTGTGTATGGTAACTTCTACCCCATTAAATGGGAATTTTAGACATTGATGGTATGTGGATGGTATGGCTTGCATGGAGTGGATCCATGGATAGTCGAGGATGAGGTTATAGGGGAGTTCTAGATCAAGGACATGATATGTAGTGTATTGTACAATTGGCCCAACCTAGATTGGAAAACATATTGCTCCTTCAGAATCACGTTTTGCATTATCATATGCCTTGATTGTGATGAATTGATTATTTAAATCAGCATGGGTGTATCCCACCTATTTTATGAATTTCAATGTACAAAGGTTCAGAGCAGAGCCATTATCTATCAAGACCCTTTTTACTTTATGACGGTTTACCAAGACCTCTAGATGAAGGGGATAGTTATGGTTGGAGTTGATGTAGGGCATGTCGTTTTGGCTCAAACCTAGCTAATAAGTTGCTGAGAGGTGCCCTACCAATACTTGAAATTGCATAGGGTCTATGTTAGTAGGGACTTGGGTGTCCCGTAAGGCCTTATTTAGGATTTCTTGGTGTGCAGGAGAAGACTTAAGCAAATATAGAATGGATATTTGTGCCAAAGTATTTCCCAGATGATCAAGAATGTTGTATTGAGAATGTATAGGCTATGACTGGGTGGACATATAAGCTCTGAGGATTGTGATGCGGGTTCAACAGGTGGTAATAGCACATTGTGGATCCTTTCCTTTTACGCGTATCATAGATACATGTGGTTCCACTTGTTCAATATGCATGACGATACCTTGATAATTGAATGAAACATTTTTATAATTGATGTTGTTGGTGCTGTTATTTTGGTCATTGTTGTTGCTAGGTCCTGGGTTTGAGTTTGATGTGCTAGGACCTTGGTTATGCTTAGGGAAAGGATTCAGATATATCTATAATTGAGCATTGGACGAAGGTGTCGTGTTGGAATCCACATGTATGTCACCTCGATCTATGATATCCTAGATGCACGTTTTCAAACCTTGAAACTTATTCAATGTATGCCTTTTAATATCGTGGAACTCACAATACTCATTTTATTTAAACTAGGATAGTTTGGGATTGGATTCGTCGAGTGGCTTGGTCACAGGATATGTAATCAATTAATTGTCTTGGAGGATCCTATTAAACACTGCACTTAGGGGCTCTCTTAGTTGAGTAAATTGACATTTTCTATTTCCTTGGTTATTCTAATTGGATTGTTGGGTAGGACGAGGTGCCGCCTATGGCACTGATATGGTAGGAGGATTTGACTGTTGAGGTGGGGGATATTTTTGCTTCTATGAAGCATTAGCCACTTGGATGTGTTTGGTGTTAGTGATATCATCATTGACAATGTTTTTGTTTTTGTTCCAATAATAAGGTTTATCCCTAGATGATTTCTCCTTATTAGAGTTGAAGATTTTGACTAGCCCTTTGGCGATAAGGGACCTCTCAAGAATAGGAACTTTCTCCACTATTTATGTGAAGGTTGTGACATAGTGAAGTCTGAATTTGTGGGCCATATCTAGATGAGAGTTTTCGATGAACAAGGTGACCATGTCCTTTTCCCATAATAGGATTTCATGCGACTGGCTAAAGCTCACCACCTTTGAAGATAGCTCGCAAAGGTTTCTCCCTCACACTGCTTTTCCTTCAAGTGATCTAGCGTCTCAATATCCTTCTTTAGATTAAAGGAGAAGTGGGAGACAAAATCTTTTGAAAGTTGTGCAAAGGACTTGATAGATCCTTTTTCAAGACCCATAAACCAATCAAGAGCTATTCCCTATAAACTCCTAGGAAACAATCTCATGAGGTAATTGTCATTATGCATGACTTCTTGACAGTGGGCATAAAACTCTTGAAGGTGAGCCTTGGGATATTTGGTTCCTTTATACTTATCAAATTTTGGCATTTTGAAATGCTTCGAGAAAGGAACCAATGAGATTGAAAGATCAAACAGGTAAGGAAAAATATCTTCAAACTTGAACAATTGTTTGTCAGTCCCTGCTTGTAAGTCCTTTACCACAACTTTGATTTCTTCCAAATCTTTGTTGATAGGCATTGTGGGAGTTGGATTGGATGAACTAGGTTGATTGTATGGAGGATACTATTCATATGATGAGGATGGTGCTGAAGCAGTTGGATCATAAGTGGGCTGAGGTGTATATGGAGTTGTTTGCTGGTATTGATTGGCGTAAGCAGATTACGGATTGACACAATGTGGATATGATGAATTTTGATGGTAAGAGGTTGAAGTTTCTTGTTGATATGGTGATTGTTGTTGATAGTATGAAGTGGATGGAGTTCCCTGCTGATATTGTGTAGCAGTTTGGTAGTATGACGACGTGGAAGCCCTTTGCTGGTAAGGAGACAATTGTTGATAGTAGGAGGTGGATTGAGCACACTGTTGATAAGGTGGCTATTGTTGTGTATAAGATGTGGATGAAGTGCATTTTTGGTATGAGGGTTGCTACTAAGTGTAGCATGGATTGAATTGGTAATTGTATGTAACGTTGGGTTGTTGCGTGACATATGGTTGTGGATTAGAAAACTGTTGGTAAGGATTTGCATGTGATTGGTGTAAAGTGGTGGTCAAGTTCATGGTGGATTTTGAGAGGCCAATGGATATTTGGATTATGATTAGGTGTAGCAACATAATCGATGTACATTCTAGAAAAATGATAGAGATATTGTGTGAGAGAATTGCACTACATTTGCATAGGAATGTGCGTATGCTGGGGTGGTTGTTGCTACTATGATGGCTATTGATAAAGTGGGTGAGATGGGATGTGATGTTGTTGTGGGACTGCTATAGAAGCTCCATGGGGTGGTTGCGGTGACTGCGATGTAGTTTATGTGACTTGATGTGGAGGTTGTGTAGGAACTATAGTGTGCTATTGTGGAATCAAAAAATTTTGTTGCAGAATTATGACGTTTTATTGTGGAGGTTGCTGATGAGGTGGTTGAGATGAAACAACAATGGTAGTGGTATGTTGTGGCAGTGCTTGGAAAGGGATGGCAGTGTATTGCAGCGGTGCTTACATCATAGTGGATTGTGTAACGCCATAGAAAATTGCACAATAGACAACAAAGAAGATTAGAAGCAAACATGCAATACTAAAATCTAAGATGCAAATCTAAATGTTAAGCAACAAAGAAAAAAGGAAAGTAAAACGTAATTAAATTGAAACAATCTCACCAATTCCAAACGTATTTCCATGATTCATCTCGATTGCCCTTCTCCATTTTGCTTGTGTAGTATAATTGCCCTCAGATTTCTTGTAATTCATGCAAGTATAGCCTAAGATAATGATTAGCAAAATATCGAAGATTCAAGATTGAGTGCTCGCAAGATTTGAAAAGAGATTTCAATTTTGAGAGAGCCCTTGGAATGAAGAATGACAAATCAATTTATAGAAAATTGATTATTCGAATGACAGGTCAAGATTGAAAGATTAACGGACGGTTGAGATCGACAGATTAGACATGCATTCTGATAACTGTTAGTAGTGACATGAGTGATACAAATTAGAAATAGAATTAAAGATTAAATAAATGATTTAATCTTCAGTTCGGCATTCAAAAACATAAGAAATATCTTTGCATGACAAAGATGAAGATTGATTATAACGACTCTCTATTTGAATGCATGCATGAGGTTTAATTAATTAAATAAGAATATTTAATTAATCTGCATGTACACGAAAATGAGTTAGAACTAGACGATTTGAATGATTTGACAAAGAGATTACTCGAGACAGCCACTCAGACATCAAATGAAGAGTTAACTGAGCGATTAAAATAGATGTTGAGTCGAGTAAAAGTGAATACTTAGATAACTCACATAATTATCTAAAATATAGAGGAATGCGTTAAAATAGAATTAATGAATTAAATAATTCATTTAATTCAAGACTCGATATTCGAAGAATAATTAAATAAATAATATTTATTTAATTAAATGATGAAGAGATTTAAATGAATAATTAAATAAAGAGTTTATTTAATTATAGTTGAAATATGATAAAGAGTAAATTAAATAAGAATTTATTTAATTTGACAAGAAGGATAAAGTTAATTAGTAACATAATTAAATAAAAAGTGTTTATTTAATTAATCAGATAGAATAAAGAAAATGTGAATTAATTAAATAATTAAGATTATTTAATTAATAGAAGAATTAAAATTAAAGTGAATAATTAAATAATTAACATTATTTAATCATGACCATGAATAATACGAATTAAGAAGAATATAGAAGTCGCAGGCTTAAAACCAGATTTCGGTGTCTACAGATTGATCAGGATTAACGAGAGGCTGCTGAAATGCATGGATATTATCTTGAGGTGGTGGTGGTAGAATTCCAGTAGGTGCAGGCCCTAGAGGTGGCATCAATGCAAGGATTGGAGTGCCCCCAATGTTGATGGGCGGTTGACTAGGATGTTGAGGTGGGAGTGGTGGGGTAGACAAAATGTTCTGCAGCATGCCATAGGCATAGGGGTCATTAGGATTAGGTGGTGCCGTAGAGGCAGTGGATGGGAGGTGAGGATAATTGGTGACTTGATGTATCACAACATTTCCAAACTCTGGATGAATATTTTATAGGTTCACCTTCGGGGATATACAAATTTCCTGGAACACTTTGTGAGGTCTATGGATCTTGAGGTGCAGGGAGAGACTGGGTGTTGGTATACTATGACATATCAAAATTGGGTGGTGGTTTGACCCATTTCATGATTAGAGAAGCAATAATATTATCCTCATTCTCATTGAGGAGGCGATCCATCATCTAAACATTAGTAGGATTGCTTAGGTATTCATCAACAGTGACTTCGGGTTGATTGACCATGTTTTCATCTCTGGGTGGTGAGGTGTTTAGAACATCAATATTGAATTGTGATGAAGCATTGTTATTGGGATCTTGTGGGATATTCATATGGGAACCTTGGGCTTGTTGTTCTTCCATTTGTTTCTTAGCTCAGTTCGAGTCTGAATGGGCATGAAAGTGAAAAACTACTTATGTGAACTAAGATGAGGATAGACTCTACGATACAATGCAGAGATGACGTAAACGATGATTGAAGGATTGATTAGATTGGGTAATGGATTGATATATTGGATGATTGGATAAGGATAAAATTGGATTAGATTGGATAAGATTGATTGATGAAACATTGGTAAGATTGGATGATGGATGAGATAAGATGATGAAAGGGATTCTAAACCAAGTTTAGAAATCACCCTAGGTGACTTAAGGTGCTAATCGATTGGATTAAGGATAGATAGATGATTATGGCCCCAAATCCAACTTGAGATGGAAGTGGATTGATTGGGCCAAAGAGGATGATTGGCTCAGGACAAATGATGATCCTAAGTCGATGTTGTAGGATGATGATTGATTTCAAATGCCTAGGTCAATTTGGATAATAACTTCAAACGAAGTTCAAGGGATTTGGATTGAGAAAACAATGAGGGATATGTAACCTAGATATGCTTTATGATGTACCTATATGATTTAGATGATGAATGAAGGACCTTTGGAGGATGCAGATGGATTGAAATGAAAATTAAGGTTAAGGTCACCCAACTTAAGGTCAAGGTGGCCCAACTTAAGGTTAAGGTTTCCTAACTAAACTTCAAGGTCACCCAACTTAAGGTCAAGGTCACCCAACTAAAGGTCAAGGTCGTCCAACTGAAGGTCAAGGTCACCCAACTTAAGGTCAAGGTCACCCAAGTCAAGGGAAAGGTCGGCCAACTAATTTTTGGACTTGCCTAAATTAGAAAAAGGCCAAAAAAACTATTGAAATGGGAAAATGGACCTTTGGAATAGGAAATCAAGGTATCCGAACAGGGAAAAGGATGCTCAGAATGGGGAAAAAGATGCTCAGAATGGGCAAATAGACTCTCAGAATAGGGAAACAAATGCTCAGAATGGGCGAATAGATGCTTGGAGAAGGTAAACAAATGCTCAGAATGGGGAAAAAAATGCTTAGAATGGGGAAACAAATGCTCAAAATGAGAAAAAAATGCTCAGAATGGGGAAACAGATGCTCAGAATGGGAAAATGGATGCTTGAAATGGGGAAACAGATTGAAAGATTGACTGAATGGAAAGCAGGACTGATTGTTTAGAGTGCAAAATCACCCAAGTATGGGGCAAGGTCACCCAACTTAAGGTCAAGGTCACCCCTCTTGATAAAACAAGTGAATTTGATGGATTGTTTGACAGTGACTCAACTAGAGAGCATAATCACCCTTGTTCAGGGTAGGGTTGCCCCTATTGAGGGCAAGGTTTCCTATTTAGTGAAAAATGGGAAATTCTGATAGAAACAAACTAGGAAATGTTTGAGATAGAAGGTAAGGTTTCCCCTATTAAGGGAAAGGTCGACCCTATTGAGGGAAAGGTCACCCCTGTTAGCAGACTTGGACTTAACTTGGATGAAAACAACTATGAAAAAGAACCAAAAACACAACAAATAACAAGCAAAAGGTAAGGTTGTCTTGACTAAACAGAAATTTACTGGTTTTGCATAGAAAAGACATATCAAGTAGCATAATCCTAAGATTAGTAAGATGGAGTATGGCCAACACGGTCCTCTAACTAGGCTAAATAAGGAAAACTAGGGAGTCCTCGATATACATATGGCATGTGAGGCACAACTGTGAACACCAACCCATCATAGGCATGAGTCAAAAGACCCAACGAGGTATTGGAAACTTGGACCAACTCTTCATGTCTTATCTAGGTATCACCCTAGCTTTAACGCTTCGCCAAACATGACATGAATAGATTGGGGTACAACTTTGGCTCTCCCCCCTTTATATACCCCATCGATACACGTGGTTGTGATCATCCCTTTTGGTGATGAAATCCCCGAGAAAGTCCTTCTAAAGAGAGAACACTAAATGTTTTCGGCTAGTCCGCAGGCTCACATGAAGTGCAAGGGGAGAGCTCGAACCATTTAGTGCCCCTAGGTAACACAAAGGACTAAGTGAGTTACAATTTCTCTTCACCTAGGATTTCCAAATGGCGCAAGGGGATTAGATATGTCAATATCCCACTTTACAATCACAACACACAAATTTTTTGACTCCCCCTAATTAGATCTATGTGCCTAACTAGTATTAAAATGAAAAACAGACAAGCTAACTAAGAAACTTGGCCCATTCATCCTGCAAAAAATATGTTAGAAGTTTTAACCTCTGGTCTTTGACAAGCGTGAAACAACTACAAAAATGTTAGTAAAATCAAGAACACTCACCAATAAAACAAATTAGAGGGTCAATATTAAGAAAAACAACAAGAAACGAACCTTGTAAATGAAGTTTAAGTCACTGTTTTTACCTCAGTCACCTCTATTTAGGTGAAGGTCGCCTATCTTAGGGAAGGGTCACCTATCTTAGGGAAGTGTCGCCCCTGTTGAGGGAAAGGTCACCCCTGTTCAGGAAATAGGGAGTAGATTTGATCCTATTTCATAGAGGGGTGATTCTATAAGGGCAGAATCACCTTTGTTTAGGTTAGGGTCACTTGTCTTTGGGTAGGGTCTCCTATCTTAGGGAAGGGTCACCCCTGTTGAGGGAAAGGTTTCCCTTGTCTATTGTAGAGTCACCTTTGTGTAACCTAAACCTATAAAATATCAAACAACAAAGAACGTGAAAGCAATAGACCCGTTTGTGGGTCCCACTGGGTGTGCCAAAAATGTAATGCAACATTATTTCTAAACCTAAAAGATGCAAAAGCAAAGAAATGCAAAAAGGGAAACAACACAACACCACCTCAAGATTAGCCTAAGTTGAACTTAAACAAAGAAAAAATAAAACAAGAGATTATACCTTGTCTAAGTTGATCTTCTTGGTTTTCCCTTTGATGTAGCTTGAATGTGTGCTCCATGATGACAAGTGATGTGGAAAAAGGACATGTGAGGTGGAGGTACTTGCAAGTACCTTGGGATTAGGGGAAAATATCCTTAAAAGGGAAGTTCTTGTCGCCATATGAGAGTGATGGTGACAAGTGAGGAATTTTAGAAAGTCCTCTCTTATCATCATGGGGATGAGAGAAGTTGTTGGATAAATAAATGTGAATTTAAAATTCACATGATTGGGGAGTACCTTGGGGATAAGACAAGGTCCTCATAAATGAGGTCCTCGTCCCATGTGACTGATGTGAACCATGAGAGAATTTAGAATTTCCCATCAACCTATATGGGGAAGAGAAATGCATTGAATGAATAAATGTGAATTTTTAATTCATATGGGAAAGAGGTCCAAGTTTAAAAAGGAAAGCACTTATGAAGGGTTGACTTAGGGGACATACCAAAGATGGCATGTGATTAGATTAAGGTTGTGCAAATAGGTGATTAAGAAAATTAATGAAGGATTAGAGGCAAGTGGAAGAATATGGAGGATGTGACATTAATCTTGATTAAGGGTGTGCACATCCTAATCATGGATTAATTAAACTAATTCAGATTAGAAGAAGACTATGGAGGATGTGACAAGGAGAGAGAAAAAAAGGGAATTTAAAATTGATTTAAATTCAAAAAAGGTTAAATGACTAAATTAAATAAATTGATATATTTATTTAATTTAGAGAAGAAGGATGAAAGGTAAAGTATTTAATTGTTAAATTAAATACTTTAGGAACCTTATGTGAAGGGGAAATATTAATTAAATAAGTCATCTAATTAATATCAATGGAATAGAAAAATAAAGAAGACGTGTTTGACCACGTGGGAGTGGTCAAATTTGGATGCCTACAGAAACCACCTAGAGAAAAAACTTTGAACTATCACCACAACCTGATAGTTAAGAAGACCCAACCTCACCTAGGAGGCCATTGGCCAGGGTGAAGGACTTGAAATCCAAAACCCGCCATGCCTTGAAAGAGGGGCTTAGATTAAACTTCTAGAAAAAATTTTCTCCCACCACAACAATTTTCCTATGTTCAACCAGTGCCATGCCCTTCAAATCTACTATGAATGGGTAGTATTTCACTACCTCCCCTAACACATAGAATTGTGCCAAATCCTTCGAGTGAGGGACCCCTATATTTTTAAAGGTGACATAGAGAATCTCCTCTAGCCTGACCAAGTAGTCCACCAGAAAGAGATTTTTGACGAATGCCTCTGCATCCTTCTGAGCCATTCGTATGTCAAGCAACACCACTAGAAAATGAGAAGTGATTGTCGTATCCACTCTGAACGACTTTGTGTTTTCTAGAAAAAATTTCCCCAATATCATCTTGAACACAACCAAAATGAGGGGATCATATTTCTTCTTCAATAGGCATTTAAGGCGATGGTCAGTGATGACCCCGTGGAAAGCCATTTTCCTCACATTAGAATCCAACATTATAGGAGTGTCGGCCCCAATTTTAGTTAGGGTTTCAGAGGACATTTGCATTACAAACTTAGAACGTTCCCCCATGTCATTGAGAATGCAAACTCGGGTTGAAATGACTATAAAATGCAAACTCAGGATGAAATGACAAGAGCTACCACTCATCTTCAATATATTATTGATTATCACTCTGAATGCCACTACCTTGTCATACCATAATTTCCTCGTATGAATGTTGAGCATGAGAGCAACCAAAGGGTGATGCAAGCCATCCAACTCACCTATGGTAATCAATCCTTGAAATCATAGAAGGATAGGTTGGTTTTCTAAATTGCATTCTTGGTAAATTTCCTAACATCTTTCCATAATGAGGACAAGATCGAGCATTAACGAATCACTGCGACCCAACTTAACACCTTCTTAGATCACTTGAACTAACTTATTTTACTGTCGTGTGATGAGGATGCCACCATGGCATCTACACCTATCTTGGGACCCCACAATAATAACATTGCCACCCTGCCACCTTGGACATCCTTATCATTGTCTGACGCCTTCATTATAGATAGTTGTGGACTCTCCAAAACATTTCCTGGATCAAATATTCACTTCTTTCAGTATTATATCATCGAAACCCATGTTGGATAGTTGATTAGTTTCTGAAATTATGGCACCCTACCACCTTGGACATCCTTATCACTGTCTGATGCCTTCATTATTGATAGTTGTGGACTCTCCACAACATTTCCTGTATCAAATACTCACTTCTTTCAGTATTATACCATTGACACCCATGTTGGATAGTTGATTAGTTTCTGAAGGCCATCCGATAGGCTCAAAGCCACCTCCAACTTCTCCCCTAGCTTCCAATTCAAAACCTTCCTCATATGTAGAGCATTTATCACCAGAGTTGAGTCACATTCGATTACCACCTTCCTTTGATTGAGCTCTTTGCATAATCCTAATCCCAGGATCAAAGCTTGAAACTCAATTGCATTATTTGTATCATCTGGAAGAGGATCCGCTAACTTTCCCATAATGCATCCCTTATAGTCTCTTACAATGCACCCTACTCTAGATACCCTAGGGTTGCCCTTGGATGCTTCATCAAAGTTTAGTTTTTCCCACCCTACCTCAGGGGGCGACCAACATACCTTGCTCCTATCTACTGATGTCGCCTTCTCCTATTTCCCACAAATGTAGGAACTCTCAACCCATACCAAATTCTCTTTGTCAAAGCATCCCAAATAGTGAAATTCAATTTCCTTGGGTTTCGATCATCCACTCTTTTATTGATTATTTCCATGATGCTTGCCTCAATTTTGTTTTGCAGCCTTTTTGAAAAATGTGTTGATTTCTCTCCTTCAAAACTTCCCAAATGACGATTCATGGGTTAACAATCCATAAACCTCCAAACATTGTCTGCTTATAGGGTGTTTTCCAGCTTAATCATGCCTAGCAAATTGCTCAGAAATGTTGTTTGCCATTGAAGTTTTGAACATAGCCACTTCCAACAACACTAAGTGTATCCAAAATTCAAAAACAAATTATCCTCGATTTATTTTTCTTGTTTACACAAGGGACATCTCAATGGGCCATGATAACCCAACTTTGTATATTTGTCCACTATTAGGGCCCTACCTTGGGAGGTTGCTTAGGTGAAAATGCTAGGCTTTGGAAGATATAGTTTGTTCCAACAAAGATTAGTTGGTAAGTTAGTTTCAAACGCCCCATCCTCAGACAAAATGGCATAGCCATCCTTCGCGTTATATTCCCCATTTTGTGAAGAATTCAACGTAATGCTATCACTGTCTTATTTGATGCATACCTTCTGCAAAACCATTACCTACTCATAAATTTCCACCACCTCATCCTGAAACCCCAACTACCTTATGGTCTTCCATTGGTAAACCAATTCTCGCAACTAGGTTGAGTCCTTAGTATAATCTCTTACCCTATCTCCCCATGCTTGCTTTTTTCTTATTTTGACCTACTCTAGAGCCACAATATTTGTTAGTTTTGAAATTTTTTCCCATGAATCCTCCCAAAATAGTGTGGAGCATCCATCCTTTATCTCCCAAAGAGATGGTCCAAAATTAAATCTCTTGAGCTTCTCATAAAACTCAAATTCTTGACCCACTGGGTAAAGACCTGGCTATTAACATACTATGCTCCTCATCATCAAGATACTTTTCCCTTGGTATTTTGACCCATTTGAGGTCCCATTTTATATGAAGTTCCCAAACTAATTTATCCCCCAAGGCTTTGTTTTGAAGAAGCAGATCCTTCATCCCCACCCCATCAGCTTCTTTTTTTTCACAAATTTTCTTCCATTTTACTAGTGGGAACTTATGTTGTTTTGAGTTACCTTTCCAAAAAAAGTATTTCATCCTCTTATTAAGCACTTTGCTAGCTCCCATCGATGACATAAGACATGATATCATATAGGTCGGTAGTGCAGTGATGATTGACTTAAGCATCGTTAGTCTTCTTGCCCATGATAACCAACAAATTTTTTAAGAAGACATTCTATCTTTCACCTTTTCTATTAAAGTATTCCAAATGTTGTCATGCTACACCCCTTTATCCAAGGGAAGGCCGAGATATTTGCATAGTAGTTTCCCTTTTTATATCTTAGAATCCTCAAAATTTGAACTTCTATTGCTATGCTTGTATTGAAGAAGAAAACTTCCAATTTTACAATGCTAATTTCTTATCCTGAATCCAAGGAGTACTTGTCCATAACACCTTTGAACTGATTAGCCTCCCTTTTAGTTTTCATTCCAAATAGAATTGTGTCATCTATAAATTGTTGGTGGGTGACTACGTTTTGTCTACTTGTGACTTGTAAACCACACACTAACCCGCTCCTTTGAGCTCTTTCTATTGATCTCCCCAAGGCTTTGGCCATGATTATGAATAAAAATGGAGAGAGAGGGTCTCCCTATCAGAGGCCTTGGAAGGCATTGAAAATCCTTCTGGAGAGTTGTTTAGCAACACTGAGTACCTTGGACAACCAATCCAACCAAAGATCCAATCTAACCATGCCTTCTAAAATCCAAAAGCCTCCATAATTTTGAATAAAAAATGCTAGTTTACCTTATCATAAGCCTTCCTAATGTTAAGTTTCAACAACATCCCTAGTTTCTTCAATCTTTGTATGGAGTGTATAACTTCTTGCGCTATGATTACTCCATCCAAGATTGAAATTCTCGACACAAACCCCATTTTCTCCTTTGAGATAATGAGTGGCATAATTGTTTTCAACCTATTAGCTACTGCCTTTTCCAAGATTTTATATAATGTTTTGCACAAGGAGATGGGACAGTATTCTTCCAATGACTCAAATTTCTCTTTTTTGGGGATGAGTGTGATGAAGGCATTATTTACTTCCTTAAGCAGATAACCTGAAGCTTTGGAATCATCAATCACCTCAATAATCTCTCGACCCACAATATCCTAGTATTTTTGGAAGAAGGCCATCAAGAAACCATCAGTCCCTAGAGCCTTCTCCGGTGTAATTGGAACAAATCTATTTTAACCTCATGTTCTATGAATTTGGAATTTAGTTGTTCATTTTGAATTTCATTCATCAAGCTGAGGATACTACTCAGCAGTTCATTCTATTCCAGAAGGTTGGATCCATCATTATCATTCAATAGATCTTGAAAAAACTCAATTTCAGCCTCCCTAACATCAACCGGATCTTCCAACATCCTACCATTAGATCCTTTGATGCTCGAGATTCTATTTACTTCCCTCCAAACCTTAGTTGAGTTGTGAAAGTATTTTTTGTGCTTATCCTCTACCTTTAGCCAAATTTCTATGGAATTTTGTCTCCAAAATATTTCTTCTTTAGCCAAAACATCATTCAACCTTCCTATCAAAACCTTCTCCTCTTGAAAACTATTAATATCTATACCATTTGCTATCACATTCTCTGCTACCTCCTTCAATGCTTCTTCAATCTTTCTTCTTTTTTAAAGATATTCTTAAGGCAATCTTTATTCCATTATTTTAAATTTTTCTTTACTAATTTTAGTTTTACCACATTGTTTCAAACTTGAACAGGCATCTTATTGGTCCTTTATCACCTTTTATTTCCAGTTATACTAGAAAGTGATCAGATCCCACTCTTGGGATAATTTTACTTTCTAGGATGTAAAGGAAGTAGCCTAAATCCCCTTTGAAAAAGAACCTATCAATATTTTTTGCATACTACTAAAACCCTTCTATTTGTCCAAGTGAAATTTCCATTCGCCATTAGAGTCTCAATTAACACATTTCTCTCTACAAATTTCTTGAAGTCTTCTTGTGGCTATAGCACCCTAACCACTCCCCCCTTCTTGTCTTCAGATCCCAGTATAGCATTAAAATCCCCCCTCAATGATGTGAAAATCCTACCCCAGATTATTAAGCACTAGATCTAATTCTTGCCATACTTTCCTTTTTTGTGTGCAAGTGTTAGGACCATAAAGATTAATAAATAAGAAGAAATTTGAAATGAGACTTCTTACCCGACAACCGATCCAATGTTTGTTGCTTGTGACTTCTCCAATACCATCAATTGTAGTTTCCAAACTACCAACATACCTCTTAAGGTGCCTTTCACATTGACTCCAAGTATACACCAAAGCTTCAATTTTTTGTCAAATTTTATCCTTCCGCGTTCCCCCAATTTAGTTTCCTATAATAATCCTATATTTGCTTGAAAATTTAATTGATGCCTAACTAGGAATCACTTGTTAGAGGCATTTAAGCTCCTAACATTCCAATTAATGATCTACATTGTTGTTCAGGAAGAGCTTCGCTCTTCCCTACTTTCAACATTTCATTAATGTTCTTTTGACCACTTGCCTCCCCGTCCCATTTGAGTATCTCCTTATTTGGGATCCTACCCTAGTTCTTAATTTCACCACAATCCAGTGTAGATTTTTGCATGTCCTAACTGATACCCAATTTTCCTAGCTCAGATTGGCCCACTGGTGATACTTTTCACCTCATACCCGATTTCAAACAACTTCTTCAAAAGGTAGTTCATTGTCTTCTAGTCTTGGGAAATTTGTCCAATCCTCAAATTATTCTTCTTCATCCAATCTTAATGATCTGCTTTTGGCTGCCTTGGCTAGTTCTACCAATTCATTCCTGACTTCTATCAAGGAGTCTAAATCCTCCTGCTTGCATTGGTTTCCTAATATATCGATTGCCTCTACCAATTTATCAGTTCTCCTTCTTGGGAAAAAATACTTGTGCCCACTCCCTCATTTCCTTTATCAAAAGAGGCCTCCATCCCCCACACATCTCCACAACCATGAATACTAAGGCATCATGTCTTTCAACAAGTTTGAAGAACAATTCTTTTCCCATGGGGCATTGGGACATCCTTGTTCAACCATTGAGGGGTGTTTGTGTGTTTCCCACCGACCTAAGGTATTAATAAGCTTTGAGCTAGGAAGCAGATTTGGGATAAGATCTCGTACCCAACCCCCCCATTTTGTAACTAATTTGATTTCATTCCAATTCTCTTGATTTGGAATTTTCTCTACACATAGCCCAACATAAGAGCTTGTCCTATCTAAATTTAATCTTTCTTTTGCACACACATAAGTCCCTAGATTATTTCCAATGTCCTCTAAAATACTTGGGGACCAAAACTCTAGTGGTAGATTGGGTAGTTTCCACCATTCTTGAATCACCTCAATTTTATGCGTGAATGGGTTGAAACTTGCAATCCATCCTTGAATGTAGAATTCGTAGCCATCTAATAGCTAGATACCTAATTCGATTTCAATCCTAATATCCTCCGTAGGGAATATCACCACAAAGTATTCGTTGGGCTAGCCTTTTTGATTGTAAATCAGTACCCCATTTACCTTGCCACCAATGAACTAAAAAATGCCACTTGAGATCTTTTCCTAACTATTTCACCTGCAACCCCATACGTTCTAGTTGTTCCCTCTCCAATTGTAGCTTATCTGCATTAATCACCACTAATTTCCTAGGTCTGTTCATAGATGCTTCCTTATTTCTATTGAATTCTTCTTTGTTGTCCTCCATCTTTGTACTATTGTCTAGGGTCCTAGGGCCATGATCCATATTCCACCCCCATCTTCTACTTGCACCTTGATTGCTCCCCCAGTTAGGGTTTCACCCACCAGCTTTACTATTACCCCAACCCTGTACTCTATGATTTCCATACCATCTTTGATTCCACCGATTATGAGGAACAAACCCTTGATTCCTTTGCTAATATCTTCCCAACAACCACCTACTACCTGCCCCCAAATCCTACCAAACGCCACCCTTCTTCCACTTTTCATTGGCTGCATGATTCCTGATTTGGTTTGGAGAGATTTTTGCTTCAACATCTCTAGCCCACCATCCTTGACCTCTGATTCCATTTTTCTCCCTGTCCTGACACATCTTATTTTCCTCCCTTCCACCATCAAAACATCGTTCTACCTATCTTTGCATGCACTTTGCTCCTACTCCTTTATGCACCATTTTAATTTAAAAGTGATTTTAATGTAAGCACCAAATTATTTATATATATATACGTAGTATTGTTCTTATATGTTTATATATATTTATTGATCGATAATTAAATTTATTTGTTATCTATGTGAAATAAGTATAAATATTAGTATATATATTAATATACATATGTATATGTGTATTTCAAAGGGAATATATAATAAATAACTTATAATCATTTGATATTCTTGAAGTGCTATATATAGCACTAGTATTGATGTTGATAAAGAGATAAGTATGTTGTGCATAAACCTTATGCATAATGCTTATAAGAAGAATAGTAATTAGCATATAAGCTTGTAAAGATTTACTAAGTAAATAGAAGGAGAGGAAGAATACAAGGAGTTTATAACCTGTGCATAAGTAGTAGTAGACCAAGTCAATGAGGCAAGTATAATTTTATATGTTGTTGTATAAACCAAACCAACGTGTGTGAGGGATCTGAACCCAAACATTTGCATATGCAAAGTGTATAATGCAAATATTAGAGAACACATATAAAATTTAAGTGCAATGGATTTTATAAGGGAGAATACATCAAACCAACACATAAGATAACATTGCTTGAGACATTTAAATGATGAATAGGATACATCATCAATAGAAAACCAAAAGAAAAGGAAACATGGTAAAATATGGTGCCATACTATGAACTCAGTAACTCGATAGAAGTCTCTTAAATTTGCAAGTCGATTTATAGTATAGAACATGTATAAATATGAATCAGTCAACATGTTGTTGGCAAGAAAATAATCGATTTTTTGTTCTATTTTGATGAGTATTGAGATAGGATTTTGCCACCTTTTGGTTATCATGTTGAGTTTATTGAGTTGAGCTGAGAAGTGTCAATTCGCTAGCCTTGTTTCTAGCTTGTAGATGCCAGTTTTTGGGTAGAAATAGAGGCACTCTTACCTCATTTGAATACACATTACCACACATTATCACGTATTCTCTATTTCACTTCCTTTTATTTGTGAGATTCTTATTTTGTTGAGGGGTATTTGTGAGGAAATAATAGTGAGAGGAAATTGAGAAGGAATAGTTGCTAAGCTGATTTTAAGAGGGGGCCTGACTTAAGAACTAGTGATTCAATTGGATTAAAGTGATTAATAGGCATGAGATTCTATTCTCTTTATGTTATCTATTTTAATGAAATATTGAATGTCTTGTATGTTTTATTTGGAATTGCATTAGATTGCTTCAAATAGAGTAATGATCTATTTGCTTATTAGAAAGGAAAAGTATCTTATTGTTATGATTTCCTTCTGGGTGTTTTTACATACTCCATATTAAGGAATGGATGTTGTTAATAGTATTATATACTAGATTTGATGAAGGCATGAATAGATTAAGAGAGTGATCTAATACTCTTATATACCGAATTTGGGAATTCAGATAATGATGATTATATACATAGATAGTCTACACTACATGTATAATGTGAAATGTATCAATGTCATGAAGTGACTTGAAACTATTAGCTTATAATGCTAGAAAACCTTAGGAATGATAAGGTTTAACAATACAACAACAGTGATAGTATAAAAGATATGATAGGATGAGATGTCACACTGCTGAGATATACTTGTATGATCACTTGATCATTCCTTTACTTTCAAAAGAAACCCTAGGTTGAGAATAACCTATTTGGGTCTAGAAGTATATTTATTAATGATTGAAACCATAGGTTAATAATTACCTACTGGGTTGGAATATTTACTTGATTTCCCATTGAAACTAATAGGTTGAGAATAACCTACTTGGTTGGGTTGTTTATTTGATCTTTGTTTGGAACACATAGGTTTAGATTAACCTATATGATCAAACTGATTGATGATTGTTGACTTTATCCTAGGATTAGGATACACCAACATTGAGACTCATCTATGTGATTAAGTTGATTACTTGAGTTTGTGAATTACTACTTGATTAGAGCCATAGGTGGGATTACCTATTAAGTAGGAGTTGTTACTTGAATGGTTGCATTATAATCTTGATATGAAGTCATATTGTTGATGAGGTTCTACTCTTTGAATAACCCCTTTTACTAAGGAGGTTACACTCGAATATAATCATTTATTGATATGATTTTTCTTCGATTGAATTCATTTATTGATGGGAATATACTCTTGATGAGGATCACTTATTGGCATGATATATTCTTGAATGGAGTCATCTATTGGTGAGTATTCATGATAAGATGAAGCTTATGTAGCTATACTTTAGATTGTAAAGTTATTTATTATGAAGCTCTTGTAAAGTTAGAGTCATGAAGGGATCATAGGTTATTCCTGGGATTAGACTGTCCAATGAAGGGGATAACTTATGCTTGTGAATACTTGATAGAAATATCATCATGAATTTGGAAAAGGGAATAGGTTGTTTTTGAGGTTAAAGATTACCTATGCATAATATATATAATCAAAATAAAGCTAGGGTAGTTTATGTGAATAGGATTACTATCACTCGAAGTACTGGGTAAGAATATTTTGGCCAAAGTAGTGCAATTTTCCACTAGTTGCACTGTCAATTCATTGTGTTCCTTTTATGCATGCCAGTTTAGGATTGTAGTGGATGTAAGTAGTTATGTAGGACACAACACTAAGCTTAGGAAGACTATTGTTATGAGGTTACCATACCAAAATCTTCATCGAAGGGTAGGGAAATCTTGCCATATGTGATAGATGTGCAGGGGACCACAATAAGTCCATGGTTGGTGGAAAAGGGATTGAGTGATGCTTCTCCTGATCAATTGGCAATCAAGGTTTGAGGATATTTGTGCTAGTATTGGGAACAACTAGAGTGTACGCACTAGAGAATGGGGACATCTAGAATATATGCACCATTGCGGTGACATCATGACCAATTTGTATATCTATTGCCAATGAAGCTCAAGAGAGCTAAATATGTATGTTTCTTGTACCCATTTACATGGAGGGTTGTAATCATGAATGATAAACTTGAGTTTACTTAATATGAAATCTATATTATGGAAAGATTTGTGTAATTACAATGAAATGCAATGGAAGTTTGGAATAGTGTATTTTCAAATGTGTGTTTAATTTATATTATGGAATACAAAATATTGCTATACTATGGCATCATGGTTTATTCACTTGAGGTGAAAACATTGAAAATTTATTGAGTATAACACCGAGGTTATTACAATCTTCATGGTTTGGATATATTGGTTTCACTTGTTCTCTAAAGTTGTTGGGATTACAATTGAGTGTGTGTGGACTTGGATGATATTCATGGAGGAGATGGTTATCTTCATGTGATTAGAGATGGTTTCTTGGTTTAGAGTGTGATTATTATTATGTCATGATATACTCTTGATTCTAGATTAGAGTTTGGCATGGTATTTATTCTCTTGATTCTAGGATGTATGTATTTTTGCATGTGATCTCCTTGGAGGATATAGTTAGATCATGATGTCATGATAGGTTCCTGATTCTATGGTTGGAGCTTTGACATTGATGTTGGTGGTTCTCTTTGTGTTGAGTACATTGATCATTTGCTTGATTACTTCATGATGGTGCTATGTTGCATTTGGAGTTTGGAATGTATTGATCAGTTAGATGTACTCATGGATACTTGGAGACGTGGGTGAGGTTGGAGTTCTCTTGTGATTAGATTCATTTTCTTGAGATGGTTACTCTTTGGAGGTTTCAGTAGGAAGACCGAGGAGCTTTCACCTAGATATGGATGTGAGTTCATGATGGACCTATAGAGGAGATTGATATTGGAGTGAGTCATGATGACTTGGTTATTATGGAGGAGCATTCTCATTGCCCACTCTTGGTCTACTTCACGGTTTATCATATAATAGGTATTGCCCATCCTATTTTTGATGTTTTTATGTTTTGTGCTTTGATTTCTCATGGGAATGAGTTGATTCATGGTGATTGATTTTGGGAGAATTATATGATGATTTTTTAGTATGAGTTTATATTGATTTATCTTTCATGGATATGGATCTTGAGCTATGGATAGTTTGTTTTAGAGGATTCATTTTGAGAGATGTTTGACATGGTTATCTCCTTGTGCATTTGAGTTTATGTTATCATTTATTGATGGGGATTGTTAGGAGATGGTTATTGGGCTGATTTCTTGATTTAGGGATGGTTACTTTGAGTTTGATCTTCTTGGTTAGAGAGGCTTAAATCGATGCTGGCTTTGTTACATGATTTATATATTGTACTTGATCTATGAAATTGAGTGGTAGGGTGTTGTTGATGCTTCTTATTTTGGGTTGTTAGGAGATTGTATTTGATGCAACATTACACTTTTGAGGTGTTGGTAGAAGGACATGTTATGGTTTACAATTTTTCTCTCTTCATTCTATGGTTCCTTCCTGGAGGTTCATGTTTATATAATTTGGGAGGATGGTGGCAACATATTGTGAGAGATTATATAACAATTGGTGTTGCATGTGTAGATCACTGTGATTGTTCTTGTTACTTCATGTTTTGATCATTTATCACACCTTGGTATAGTTTTTATTGGTAGAATTAATATGCTTTGAAATTACCCATGCAGTGGGAGTTCCTAGATATGTATGTTATTCATTGGAAAGTTTGATACAAGGAGCTTTTGATTGCGGTTTATGGGTTGCATATGTTGTTGGCATGAGTAAATATTGATGTTGATACCTAGGAGGTATGGATGGTTAGATGTATTAGCATGTGTTGTGGATGTTATTTCTGATCATGTGGGTTTTTTCATTTATGACAACCTGTTTGGATCCTTTGTTATCACTTGGATTGATGCTTGTGTTCTCAGATTGTTGCATCTTCACCTTACCATGTTCCTTTTATTCCATAGGTGACACTTTGGAGGATGAGAGGAGTTCTTGCTTGAGATGGCGGTCACTTTGGTTTTATTGCACATATCTTGATGGAGCACAAGAGCATGTTGGAGATTCATATGGTTACATGTATGTCTATGATGATGTATTTCATTGATTGATCCCTTATGTAATGTATACAACAAGTGGGAGAATGTTGGGATATGGTGTTGTACACCATTGCATAAAATTTTATATTATAATATTGTAATTAAATAATTATTTACTTGTGATGCACGTAGGTGGTGCGGTTAATAACACTAGGTAATTATTTGGGAACCACTTTATGCTATATTATGACATTGTATTATTATTTAATGTGTGGGAGACATGTAATAATATTTAATATTGAGGAAACATTTAATAAAGTGAAAACTTAGTACCCAATATTAAATAAGGGGTTAGTGGTTTTGTGACACTGTTTTATCTTACCACTTGGTTGTATTTGTGTGAGAATATATTCATAAAAGCAATCACATGTTTAGTCGTTAAGGTTGGATAGGTGATTGGGTTGTCATTATTTAGTCTTTCTGAGGAGTGCATATGTGAAGCATGGCATGAAATGTGTGGGTTCATGCTTGGACACATGGAGTATGCATTGAGAGGCTTGATGCTTCAAAGGTATTCATTATAACTCTTGTATTGCTTTATTTTTGAATAATAGATGGAGTATGGATGCTTTTGGAGGTTGGGTTTTTCCCTCTTGAGGGTTTTCCTAGGGTATATCTTGTGTTATTTTACAACTTGTCTATTTGATCTATGCATTATGGTTACTTGCATGCATGCTTTTCTCTCATGGGGTTATGCAGGAAATGGATTAAGATTTTGGGTTATGATGCATTATTTACTAATAAATGGAGAGGGTGGCCTCAAGTTTGTGAGAGAAATTTTCTTTGAATTGATTAGTCATATTGACGAAGTGCTTCCATTTATATCCATTTAATCTAAATACTTGAGGGAGGTGAGAAATCTCTTGTTCAATGTATTCATCATCACAAATTATAAAATCTCTAGAAGCTAGAGTTTTGAGAATACCAAAATTTTGGCTAGGTTGATGGTGAGAGATAGAGTGAAGGTGAAGGTTAGTGGGTAGCTTTGTAGAAAACACTATAGGCTAAGGAGCCATTTATTTTCTTGATGAGAAGGACATCAAGGAAGGCCTGCTTTCTATTAATTTCAATATTTTTGATATAACAAATGTAAGGGGTTATATTAAGTGTGAGCATGAAATTCCTCAAGTTTCTCACAACTATGGGGTCAACATATGTTGGTATAATCAACATAGTGTTTTCACCACTTTGGTTTGAAAGGGAAGGAGCATAGGGAAAATATTCAAAATACTCCATATAAAGGTTGCCCATGATAAGGGAAAGAGGTGAACCCGTAGCTACCCCATCCACTTTCTTGTAAACTACACCTTTGAAGGTAAAGAAAGTGGTGTTAAATTTAGTGATCAGATAAGTGCATAGAAAATTAATTCAAAATCAGACATAATAACACATCAGATACCCTGGGAAAACCCTCCTCTTGAGGGAGAAAAAACCCAGCAACAAAGATCTCACTTATATATATAAATAGAGGCAACAATTCTCTTTACAATGAGGCCAATAACAAGGCCAACCTTCAGCTCCTACACAAGATGCAGAAGAAGATAATAAACTGTACTTCACAGTATCCAATTCTGCCCTTGATGAATTTGCAAATACTCTTAGAAGAATTCGCACTGCTCTTTGAAGAATTCGCACTTGTATAAATGAATAATTGAACTTGCTTGATAATGAACAATGAGAGAGAGATGTCTTATATATACAATGTGAAGGGATGCCACCCTTAACATGATACAAGTCGGCCAACCAAAAAATATATCTCCTTTTAATTAATCGCACCAATGAAGGAAGTCGGCTTTGAAAGAAATCGCGCCTCTTGATAAATCTTTAATCTTTGACAAATGATGATGACTCTTCATTTAATACTTATCTTCATTAACAAAATTGAAATGACTTTATAATTCATGCCTTTTGATTCATGATAAATTAAATAGCTTGAGAGCTATTATTTAATTTATCCATAGTAATGATATCGCTGGAAGTTGCTACGACGCTGCATGTAATCATTAACAAGTGGGTCTAAGAGACATCTCAACCAAGGTGACAATTTCATAACTAGTATTTTTCCTAATTAGTTCAATTGAGTCAAGAATTGGGACCTTGGTGAAGAGGGAGGCAACATCAAAAGCTAAATAATAGGTCACTTTCATCTAATTTATTATCTTTGATAAAATAAAAAAAATGGGATGAGTTCTTGATGAAGGAGATCGATTTACTAGAGGGGGGCGAGATGAGCTTAGTTAGGTGGGTGGTCATCTTGTAGGTGGGGGAATTGATGGTGTCTATTATGGGTCTAAGGGGAATACCTACCTTATGGATTTTTTGAACATCATAAATATAAGGGGTCACCTATTTAGAGGGGCATAACCACCTTTCGGTAGTAGCATCAAAATATTAAAGGGAGATAGAAAATTTAAATTTTTCTAATTTGGAGATGGAGTTGGAATCTAGAATTTTGTAATCTAAAATTTGTTGACAATGACTAGACCTCATCTCGTTGGAAATTTGGTGACCGTTCATATGGACTAAAACTTTTATTGTTCACACATTGAGTGAACGCTTCCAATCAAACTCTTGTAACAACACTACTAGGGGAGAGGACCTAGTAACCACCTATGTCCCAATAGCCACCATGGTGTGGCACACCTAATAACCCAATTAAATCTTTTACGATAACTAATACACGAAAATTAAAATCACAAATAAAGTATTCCAAATGTACTAATAAACGTTCACTTGTGCATGTGTAGTTTACCATTGAAGGTGGACAAAATACATGTTAGTGCACTTGCAATAGAAGATAAGATTGTCCAAATAGGGGGTGCTTCAAATTAAAATACGCACTTTTAAATTACTTGCAAAATTTAATGTTTACAATACCACCCACTTGGAGAGGGTTCAGAAGTCAAATAGTTTATACTTAAACAACTTAGTTCTCTGTCATTGGTCATTCGCCTAACCTAAATTCAAGCTCTTATCAACTATGGGTTGTCAAAGGCACATTCTTCCATACCTGCTCTCACATCCACATGACTCACGTCCATTTTATATAGATACCTATACAAACAATAAATAATGTTAAAACTTCCCTATCAAATATCAAAATAAATATATTCCAAAATTCAATCATATCATCCTAAATTTTATAAAAAAATATTTAAAATTCAAATGATTGAATTAAGTTTTATTCATGTCGAATAGCATTTTGTAGCCTTTCATAACAAGATTAGCTCATTGTACGGGTTGATCACTATTAATAAGAATTTTTTATTTTATTTTGTGGAAAATTTTGTAAAAATGTCAGAAAAAGTAAGAACAAAGAACAATCAAATGTTTTTATTGCCGTGAAAAGATGGAGGATAATGACTTGTTCGTCTTATTACTGTAATGTCAATATTTATAGTACTAAAGTAAGAATGAGTATGGGCAATAATTATTTGTGGCTTCATCAATATAAAAAATATATCTGTGGCCTCATAGCTTGGACTGATTATTATTATTTTTAAATACTAAAATTATTGTTATGTGTAATATTTATTTATACATAAATGTTTGCTAACATATATAAATTTAAATAAATAAAATATGTAAAATTTGGTAAATATAAGTTTATAATATAATTGTTAAATCTATTATTTATTAGATTTAATAAATTTTATGTGATATAAATATCATATATATTTTCAAAAAAGTTATACTATTAATGTTAGACAAATATCATCACACAAAAAATTATATGAATTATTATTATGTTGGTTACCATTAACATCAACAAAATATATGTCAGTATGTTCTACACATGATAACTATGAATTTAATTAGAATTCTATTATATAAAAATTCCAAGAATATAGTGTATATCAAACTCTATAAACATGTCAAAGTCAATAGCCCCAACTTTAATATTTTGCAATTTTTTTTGTAGATAGTACATACTGCATAGATTTGAAAAGGAAATGTGATTGTAAGTATCAAGATAGACTTATGAATTTAATAATACCTCGATGAATTGTGCTAGAAACAATCATTTTCTGATGAATGAAGATTCAATAAGCTACCGCATATCATGCTAATTATTCATTTTTCTCATTTGTTTCATAATGTGTATTTTTTTTAATCTTGGAATACTGTTCAAACCAAAATTTAAGTGATATTCTAAGTGAATCAACAAATTTAACTTGTAAGATGGAAGTGAATGTCAACCTTGATCTCTCCACATCACCAATTTATATAAAAACTTATTTTAACATATAAGAGATTGATACTTATTTATGGTTAGGGCCAATGCCATTTTAATAAGAATTTGTGTAAGGTTGCCTCTTGCAATATGTGACATTTGGTTCTAGGAAAATTCATCGTTAGTAATTCACCGACAAAAAATTCACTATCAGTAATACAATTTTTTTTTTGTGTGGTGAATTGTCATGGCAGTGAATTTTCCATCAATGAATTGCTGATAGTGAATTTGTTGTATGTCATGGCACTTACATCCATATCAAGAAAATGTGCATGTGTTCATAAGTATCATACTTCACAATCTCGTACAACGGAAATTCAAGTAGGCTTACAACCATTACCATAAAAGTATTGTTTTATAGTATCAAATGTATCATTGACCATCTCATCTTGTATCAAATATTGTAAACCAACATTACACATCGTCCAACAAACAATAACACTTTATTGTTCTAACATTATTCATCATCAACACCCTAAAATTTTAAATACCTAGTACATATGAAAACATTACACATAATAAACTTGTTGAAAATAGATATAATGTTTTTTTCTTGTGAAGTATGACAAAAAAATGTTGGATACAAAACATATATGAATCAAACAATGCATACTCATAAAGACTCGATATCATGTTAATTTGATGTATTAGGATTTTGTAGTCTTAATATGTTACATTTTCATTCCCACCTCCAAATTCATAGAAAATAATTTTTACAATAAACAATCTCAAATGTAAATCACAATTTTCTACATGTATTATCACATCTAAAATTTATTATGTATATTGTATATGAATGTCATACATATGAATACATTTATATAAAGAACATGTTTGATAAATCTTATCCACATACAATATAATATAAGGTCACCCATGTAGACAATTAACCTTTCCTTAAAATATTTTCCAATTTGTGATGTAATATCTTTTCTAACAATTTAACAATATTTGAAAATAGCTTGAGGCTTATGAAATTCAATTCATTGATGTGAATATAGAAAGAAAAAACCTTCAGTTATTCTTAAATAGTAGTTAGTGATTGATCTTGTAAATATTGTATTCTTATTAAGTATTCTAATGGATACCCAAATGATGTTATTTTTATTAAATAATAATCATTATTTATAAAATATATAATGTTAATAAAATACCATTTCTCATAACATACTAAAGTTAAAAGATCTTAATATTTGATACACTTACTTTATTTGATAAGATAATGAACAAAAAGTAATAGAGAATATATCAATAAAAAGAGAAGAAAAATGATTTAACACTAGAATTTCATCTCAATTTGCATTCACTATTACCATATTTTAAGTGGGAGAAAAGAAAATATTAGATATTGATGTAATGGTAAAATTATGTTCCAATTTATTTTAATTAAAATTTATGGCTTCAAGAAAAAGATATTACATGTAAATGAGATCAAAATTTGACTTCAAGTTCTCTACCTATCCTTACAATTTGAATGATCTTGATGCAAATTTAGTATCCACCAAAAAAGTTTCACAACTCCTCCAATTAATCTATATAATCATCTCACCATTCTCACATGCCTACGTGCATAGGTAGTAACAAGAAAACATAAAAATATCCCAACAATGTTAGTATGAGGTTCCAACAAAATTCTATACTACATGTACAACTAAAAAATTATATAAAGTATTAAAACACGTTTACATAATCATAAAAACACATATACAGTTGCATGTTAGACTTTAAATATTCCAAATAGTAGTCACAAGGGAACAATATCCCAATAGTGGTAGTGTGTTAACAAGCATAAATTCATAGTACAATTCCACATTCACTGGTCAAAGTATGATGCACTAAACAAATACCATAGATAAAATTTTCAAATTATACATCTATCTTCAAAACTATAAAAAATATGAGCTTCAATCCATTAGTATAAAAAATTGACATATATTATGTTCAATAAACCATTGTAGAACATACAAGAGATTATTATAGTGGAAAATTGTCTACAATATGCTATAGGTACATTGTGCACATATGAATATAGTTGTTTACATATATCAACTATAGACATATATATTTGTATATACACACATATCTATCTATAATATCTATTATATATGTGTATGCATGTGTCTATGTGTTTACATATATCAACTATTTATATAAACATATAGCCATGAACAAATTTATACATATATAGCTATATTCACACACAAATCTATTCATCATATGTTCTTGTGGACATCTATATAACAAAATATGTAAAAAAAATACATGTAAATTCTCATCATAACTGTGTATGCATATTAACATGTAAAAATAAATTGGAAGGAGAAATGATGAAAGTCATTACTTGGAACACTCATGTCAATGCTTTCAATTGAGTGGAGAGAATTCAACAAGCTTCTAGAATGATGAAGAGTGCAACAACCATGAAAGAAGCATGTTGCAAAATGATTAGAGTGAAAGCTAGGTTTTTCTATGAATGCAAAAGGCATTATGTATTTAGAATTGAAAGGAAATAAAGTGGATACTAATAGGAGTGTGGTCCATGGAAAAAAAACCCTAACATGACAACAAGAACACAATAACACGACCTTAAACACACAAAGCTCTAAAAGAGAGATTATTGCAATAATATATAAAAATTTATCAAACCTTGAATATATAATGAACCCCCCCCCCCCACACACACACATAAATAATGAAGCTTTGAATACAAGTATAATAATATCTATCATGTTGTATCTAGAAGTATGTAAATTTCCATCATAATTGTGTATGTACATATAAACATGTAGTTGTAATTTTATTTAACATCCATGTTATTTTTCACATTACAAATTAACAAAAGGAGAAGTTGATAAAATTTATAATACACGTTTAGAAATGATGGAACTTGTTACTTGGGATGCCTATGCCAATGCCTTCAATTGAGTGAAGAGGATTCAACAAGCTTTTGGAATGATGGAGAGTGTGACGGTTGTGAAGGAAGCATTTTGAAAAATGATTGAGGTGAAAAGCTAGGTCTTGCAATGGGTGCAAAGGGAATAATGTATTCAAAATTGAAATGTTATAAATTGGATACTAATAGGAGTGTAGTCCATACCAACATAAATCCCTAAATTGGCATTTGGAACAAAAAAACAAGACATCCTAAACCTTTAATGCCTTAATTTGATTTAATTAGGTGACATGATAAAAAAATTTCATACCAACACAAATCCCTAACATGGCATTTGGAACCAAAATACAAGACACCCTAAACCTTTAATTCCTTAATTTGATTTAATTAGATGACATAATGTATGTACATGCACAATTAAATATAATATTAATTAAGGAGTTGCGCAATTTTTTTGGTGGTCATAGCACATGGTTACTAGGGCACCTATATGTGGGTATCAACCACACCTCCAAATGGCCACTTTGTAATTTTGTGCATGTAGCAACTCATCCCGCAACCTTCGTAACTACCCAAAATTTGAAATAATATCTTTAATCTTTGAAGTCACATATGAAGAAACCCAAACAATTGTTGAAATTTGATGTTCCATTTAGGAGCTTAGGGTGCATGAAGTTAGGGTGGGTGGCCACTAGGTTGTCTTCCTAGCATGTGAAATCTTCTATTGAGTTAAGCTATTTGCTTGATTAAAATTTTCTATAATTTGTTCTTATGGAATATCTTTGTGCATGTTTGGCTAGGCACTAAAGGCCATCAACATGAAATAGCCAACTTTGCATTTTATTTTTGTGGATAGAGATAATCTAGAAATTATTTCAATATTAAGAAAAAAAAATTATGTGCAAGATGTCAAATCACATCAACATAGCATTTTTCCTTCACTTTTGTAGCAATGAAGTTGGAGGGTTGACTAGGTCTATTGTTGAGAAAACACGAGCCCACAAAATCATATAAAATTGCAGCACCAATTAGTTGCAAAGAAATAAAAAAAAGATAAAAAAAATAATAGAATACATTGAATAAACATAGAGTTATGTTATAAAATCCTTACAATATGCTAGAGAAACATCCATAGAACAAAGTATCGATATTATTATTGTTTAGAAAAAAAATTACAATTTTCATGTAGCTACTATTACAACTTGATTTGCTATATACAATATCTTTAAAAGAAGTCATCATCAAATTTAGAAAAAAATAGACTTTTCCCTTAAAACTAATTATAAACTCTCTTTTAAAAAAGAAATATTTTAAAGAATAAAATAATATTTTTATTATATTGTTGTGACTGTAACTAAGGGTTTGGTTTCAGGTCTTTAGATTCTAAAGGTTAGCAAAGATCAAGAAACCCAAAGTAATTACAAAATACAATGGAAGTAAAGACTAGAAAAATTATACCTCTTAATTTCTGAGACCTCCATGATTCACTTTCATAACACCTTCTAGCTTGTTGGCTGATGTGTTGCCCTCAGATTCGACGCGCGAGCAACCTATAAGTACGAGTCTAAGTCCTACACCAAGCTTTGAAGGATTTTATTCCTAAGTGCCTATACCTATGATAATCCTAAAATGGCTAAAATCACCAAGGGCAAATGACTATAATGCTTCTCCTTAACTCCTAAGGCCCTAAGAATTCTTCAAGAAATCAAGTTATAAGCATCATGAATCAATCCAATCCCTTCCTTATGAGTAAGCTTGCCATTTTATAGAAAACCCAATTCTGAATAGACGGATCATATTGAATCTTGACAAAGACCTAAAATGAAGGGCCAAGATTAAATTTGTCCATCCCTAATTAGGGTTAGGGCAAAATCCTTAAATGAAGGGCCGAGATGTCATTTGAGAAGAATCAGATCAATGGTTGAGAAAATATGGGAGGTAATTAATTTTAAAAATGAAGATTTTTAAAATAAAAAAGACAAGGTGAACCACTTTGTGAGATTTAAAAATCACAAAGGTGGAAGGTGGGAAAAATCCACTTATGAATTACATAATGGTCTAATTCATAAGTGGGGAATTAATAAATAATTATCTTAATTATTTATTTTGGGGGAAATGAAAGTGGGATTAGTAAATAGTTAGTGGGAATAAATATTCAAGTTAGTGGAAATAATTCACATTATTAGATTCATAGTGGAAATAATGCAAATTAATAAATTCAAGGTGGAATGTCCATTTATGAATTAAATAATGATTTAATTCATAAATGGGATAAACAAATAAGTTTATCCAAAATGTGGATTTTAAAAACCATAAATAATCCTTTTTCAAATTATTTATCCAAAATGGACAATTAATTAAGAAAGTGATGACATTTTAAATAATTTCATTTATTTAAAATGAGAAGAATGTTAATTTAGACAATTAAATAATTAAACATAATTATTCAATTTAGGAAATATGGTTTAGAAATTAAATAAATTAATGAATTTATTTAATTGTGATAATTAGTGACATATTAATTAAATGAATGAAATTCATTTATTTAGTGAGGAGGAAGAATTAACCGGAAGACTTAAGACAATTAACGATGTATTAAATAAATAAGATTTATTTATTTAATAATCATGAAGAATAAAACGCCATGAATTAATTAAACAATAATGAATTATTTAATTAATAGTCGGACGTAGATTAAGGACATAATTAAATATCTTAATTATGTTAGGATGAGAGTGGTATAAATAGAACTCACAGGCCTAGGACATTTTTAAGTGTCTACATTTTGCCCCTCTTTGTCATAATGTCACCTATAGCATTGTGACAAAGAAAATAAGTCGAAGTTATGCCCCAGTGAAAGTATAGGGTATTAATGCCCCATCGGGAGATTATTCAAATTTTGGGTTGGCGGCAGAAAAATTTGGAAAGGGTCCCGAATAGTCAATTGAATGACCGAAAAATAATGGCGCAGTCGATTTTGAATTCTGACATGTTTCAAGCAGCCAACAGGATAGTCAAAGTTGGTCAAATGAGCCTCCAACAATAACCCAATTGACTTATGTCATTTTGACTTCTATAAATAGGTTGACAAAGGGGTAAAAGTCAATTCATTCTTACTATTCACCTTGTAAATTTTGAGAGCGCAGAGCAAATAGTAGTGCAACGAGGATGGTGATTCCAGTGATAGAGCATCGCGGCGAGATTGTGCGGACTTTCAGGCGGCTAGAGGGCTCAGAGCCAACGGTATGTACCCCTATCCCACTTTGTAATTTTTTTGTTTTGCATGTCATAAATAGGTTTTTAGGGTAGGTAACGAATGTGTCGCGACACATATGCGTGCACGTAAGCCACATTCGCATATGCGTTCGACGCATTTGATGTGTCGCGACGCAAGTGCAACACCAAAATAGAGGAAACTGAGGTTTTGTGCCGCATTTGCCAAAAATCATGACGCAAGTGCTTTTCTGAGTCGTAATTGATAATTAGAAAGCCGCAATCAATAAATTGTGACGCATTCGCTTGTTTTGGCCACACAAACGCGATATAGCGACACATTCGAGTTTATGTGACGCAATTGTCAATTTTTGTGATGCAAATGACTTATTACAACACATTTGAGCAATAAAATGACGCAATTGCTATTTTGCAACGCATTTGTATTCCAGAATGACGCAGTTGATGTGTTGCGACGCAAATGTGGTCAATGCGATGCATTTGATTTTGACTTTGACCAGGGCTGATTTTTGATGTTTGTGTTACTTTAAACACTTTTAATAATACCAACAATTTGTGCAAAAGGTACTGATGACTTGTTTGGCCTTTTGCAGAGGCGGCTTGCCCCGATTTACACACGAGAGAGCAGGTCGAAGACATTTCGGTTTGTCGACTAATTGAGCCCATGGGAGTGGCGCCGGTTGATGCGACTGGGATTGTTCTATGTTGCTTATATGCCCGCCATTCGGGTGAATAGGGGATTGTTGATTGTGCTGTGCAAGCGTTGGCATTCGGAGACTTGCTCCTTCCACCTACCGACAGGTGAGGCCACTATTACTTTGGAGGATGTCTACCAGATTCTGCGAGTGCCGATCCGAGGGGAGCGGATTGTCTACGACCCTCGCCATGGCGAGCAGACCTTCTGGGCGTACTATTGAGACCAGGGTGCAGGACTAGGCATCCAGGGATATGAGATCAGATGGGAGTTCATGGTGGATCACTATGGTCGCTTTGATGCATTCCTTGTGACCTTGATAGGAGGTATCTTGATTCCTGACTGTCGAGGACATAGATTTTCAATTGGCTGGGGAGATATCTTGGTAGGGATGAGACGAGATAGGATAGTGTATGCTTGGGGTCCTTGTTTACTGGGGACACTCTACCGTCAGTTACACGAGGTTGTCTATAGGAGAGCAGAGAGTATCTCATGTGGGACTACTTTGATGATGATCTAGGCATGGGAGCATATTGCCATATTTTTCCCACCTATTCAGAGGTCACAGTTAGCCGAGGGGATGCCTTATGCCTATTATTATGCCGGTGCATTACAACAGACGCACATGGGTGAGACTGGTTGGTGGTGACATCGTATAGACATGATGGTGTCATTTATCTGGCGACCATACAGAGATTGCCCACAATGGGATGATGAGGCAGAGCAACTGAGCCTATGTAGGTAGTATAGATATTTGATTGGGAGGACTGTGTAGACTTCCCTGATTATTGAGATGTACCTACTGCAACGTGTCCTGAGGTAGTTCGGAGAGCAGCAGGGTGTTCCTGCAGGTACCACTGAGTATGCTCACTCATCCAGAGAGCATGCTTGGGGACCATCCATTCCAGTAGCCTTTGTCGAGCAGAAAATTGATAGGCTAGGAGCCCAGCCATGGGGATGGAGAGGTGGGGTAGCTAATGTAGGGACCTCAGCAGACTATGATTTGTGGTGGCAGACACATAGACTAGTGCCTTTGACAGATCTAGATGGGCTAGCACCTATAGATAGGCGATCAGTGATACCTCGTGTGCCGAGGGCCGGGTGGGGAGGCAGAGGTGGTGATAGGGGAAAAGGCTATGGGAGGGATGGAGGTAGGTACAGACGTAGAGGCTGAGACAGAGGCAGGGGTGGAGACAGAGGTAGGGACAGAGGTCAGGGTGGGGACGATGGAGATGATGGAGATGATGGAGGAGGTGGCCAGAGGCAGAGGTGAAATGGTCAGAGACAGGGCCAGAGAGTGTGACAGCACGTGGCTAGAGTGCCACTAGATGCTATTCCTGAGGTGGCTGAGGAGGGGGAGAGAGAGGAGGCAGAGCAACTGTGGTAGGAGGGGGAGGAGGAGAGACATGAGGAGGTTGTGGCAGAGGAGGAGATACATGCGGAGGTTGTGGCAGAGGAGGAGAGATATGAGGAGGCTGTGGAGGAGGTTCGAGAGGAGGATGTGGCCGAGGAGGAGGTCTGAGGGGAGGATGTGGCCATGGAGGAGGTCGGAGGGGAGGATGTGGCTGTGGAGGAGGTCAGAGGAGAGGATGTGGCTGTGGAGGAGGTCAAGGAGAGGATGAGGATGACGATGAGGAGGATGACGCCATAGATGAGGTAGAAAGACTACTTCGATGGAAGATGGTGGAAGGAGAGGGGGAGATACCGTCCTCCTTTGGATTACCACTGGATGCTTTGACAAATTAGAGAGTGGCCGATTTACAACGGTGACTGGATGAGAGCATGGCCCAGGTTAGAGTATTATAGTCAGAGCTAGAGGTAGCTCGAGTAGAGCGAGATTAGGTTGTGATCTGCCAATAGGATTCAGCCCAGTGGTGCACACAGTTTGCAACATTATGTACAGGGCCTGTAGGGGATATGGCTCGCGAGTTTGCTAGAGTGAGCACTAGATTGGGACAGTATAGGACATTATTTGAGTAGGTAGTGCCACTTGAGCGACGGGATCCTACCTTGTCATGGTCACAGATGAGGACAGGCAGTGGCCACAAATCAGGAAGTGCCAATGGCAGCAAGAGTCACACCAATGTTGGAGGGTCTACCTCAATAGGGCAGACATTAGGGCATAGGTCACACCACTCACGCAGGCACACCCCGAGTCATCACTCGACCCATAGTCAAGGGTCTACTGGGTCAGTGCAAAGGAAACCGCCAGTGGTGGATCCGTTAGCATCACAAAGTCAGGCAACAGGGACATCACAGGTGTCTATGACCATGGAGATGACACCTTCATTTTTAGTTCCACTAGTGGCACAGGCAGAGGTTGCCACAGGCCCGCCTATCATTTCAGTGCCAATTTTAGAGTTGCAGCTGCCGCATTCTTCACCATGAGGGGATGATGAGAGTCTACCCTAGGGGCATTTTGTGATTATGACACATTATGTATATATTATTGAGCCTACAAGCTCCATTTTTGGGATATATCTTGACTTTATCCTATGACAATGTACCTTTTTGCGATGATATTATATGATGATGCAATGTTGATGCGGCCTACATGTGTGTTATGTGATGTTCTTTGATTTAATGTATTATGATATATGTGATGTATGATGTTGATTTATGATATATCATGTATGTCCTATGATGTTTATTTATGATTTTGATGCCTTGGTCAATGCTTACTTATATGAGATGATGATGAAATTGATGTGCATAATGTGTTTAGTAAATGGATGTAATGTTGATGATAATGTTAATGCAATGTTTGTGATTATGTATATGATTTGATACTATAGATGATATATGTATGGATCTAATGCAATATTTATACGATCATGGATGCACTTGTGTTTTTGGATGTCACAGGATATCATCGTGAGATGGACAAGAGAAGATGACCAGACTGAGGAGGATGCATGTTAATTCCTAGACCAAATCCTTTAAAGCTTAGCCATAGGACTTTGATATTTATTGCTGTTAATCATCATTGGGCAGACTATTGTAATGGCCAACAAACACCATGATATGATATAGATCAAGGTGTGCAACGCCGTACCATCACATAAGACAAGTAGTCACAAACAAGGATGATCATGATTCATACAAAGAGTGTGACTACCCTAGTCTTTTTTTCATAATCAACCACAAGCAGAAAAGGACAAGGACAATTCATGAAATGTCGTTGCTTCTCTAAATCTTGTTTCCAAGACATCCTTGAGAAACTAGTGGCATGATTGTCAAAATATAAACATAGAGCCCTTACCATGATATGTCGTTTGTCTAAATCCCAGAATCAGGACCTTGTTGAGAAACTAGTAGTCATTCGTGTCAATCGTCATGATACGTCGCTACTTCTCTAAATATTGTTTAGTGGTATCTCGCTGAAAAACTAATAACATGATAAAAAACCAAAAGACAATTGTCAAGTGTTTGCCAAGTGCATCTGGATATCCATTGTTGAAATGCCATATTTGATAATGATGAGATGCCAGATTGTCAAGACTTTGATAATGCTCTGATGACAAATGTCAAAAATTGCCAAATTCAAGGACACATCCTACATAATGTTGATGTCAAGAGGATAGTTCTCTAAATGTCAAAAGGGATCCCTCAAAATGCCATATGACGGTGATAAATGACGATGCCTAGGAAGGACACATCCTAAGGCCTAAATGACGCAATGGGTTTTTCAGGACACATCTGAAAAAAAAAATACTGATGTCGAGGGGAGTGATCCTTAGATGTCCAGAGGATCACTCAAAGTGTCAAATGACAGTGATGATGGCTAGGAAGGAAACATCCTAAGGCATGAATGACCGAGGTTATCTTTCAGAGGGACACATTTGAAGTTTAACCTAAAGTTGACAATTTGACAGAGTATGGTGATTTGACTTGCTTTGACCAAGTTTGACTTGTGTTTGACTACATGCCAATATTGTCAAGATGATATGATTGACCTATTGATGAGATTGTCACATTGAAATAAGTGATTGCCATGATTTTTTTTTAGGAGTTTACCCCTTTGGGAGTGATTCGCTTTGTCTTGAAGATGTTTTGACGTGTGAGCCATGAATCCTAATGGACTGACCTAGTGCGGCCTCGAGGGCTCATCGACAGATGGCCTTGCCTATGTCATGCACTCATAGACCTCGTAGTTCGACACGACCAATGACTTTGTCTTGATGACTAAAGATTGTGCCATGATTTTATTTTGACGAACCTAAAAGGACTGACCTAATGTCTCAGGGACTCAAGTATGAGTCTTGCCTACGTAGCAAATGTGCAGAGACAATGCAGTTCGGACAATGACATGGACTAACTGACATGACCGACTTTGACTCCATTTTTTAGGATTTTGATGTTGATTTGGATTTTTTTGTGTTTTTGACATGTTTCAATTTCTTTGGTTTTCTTCAGGACATTTTCTGATTTTTAGGCCTTTCTTTAGGACATTTTACGATGTTTTTGGTCTTTCTTCAGGACATTTTGAGATGTTTTTGATGTTTTCAGGACTTTTTCGATTAGCAAGACCATGTGCGAGACCCATTGCAGTACCATGATAAAATATTTCCCCTAGTCAAGCTAATAGAAAGGACATGACTGGTATGGATGATAGGCGATGCGTAAGACTTTGATGTCAACCATTGTCAGCCATGGAAGGAAATGTCATGATGTCAGGGTGACAACTTGTGACCAATGTTAGAAAAATGGATGTTTATTATGGATTAAGGTAGATAGAGTGGTAGTAGATGTCAAAGCAATGACTGACAACACACAACACCCATTTTATAGGTTTTCACCATGGTACCTATCCAAAGCGCCTGTTTACTAGGTTTTCACTATTGGATGAATTATTTCTCTTTGTTTTTTCTTAATTTTTTCATTTTTTTGTATTTTTAATGGTTCTCGGCTAGAATTTCTGATGCTATGTATAGAACTTGCGTAAATGCAGCTAATGATTGGCTCTGTCAATTGTTCGCCATCTGGAGTAGCCAACTGATATGTGCCAGAACCAAATGATGCAGTGATGATGTATGGACCCAACCAATTGGGTTTAAACTTGCCTGGCTTTTCTCTATCAGCCTGGTTTTTAGGGTTATGCATGAGAACTAAGTCACCAATGTCAAATTTCCTGACCATAACCTTCTTGTTGTAACTACGACAGAGACAGTTTTGATATGCCTGTAGATGGTTCAAGGAATTTTGCCTCCTTTCTTCTAACATTTCCAACTCATGTAGGCGTGACTGTCTATATTCTTCGTCACCCATTAGACCCTTCAGGGAAACTTGTAAAGAAGGAATTTCAACCTCAATGGGCAAGATAGCCTCAGCCCCAAAGACCAAGGAAAATGGAGTAGCTCCTGTAGGCGTACGAATGCTTGTGCAGTAAGCCCACATAGTAGGGTTGAGTTGGATATGCCACTCATGGCTAGCGTCATTGACAGTCTTTTTGAGGATTTTGACAATGGTTTTATTTGATGCCTCGGCTTGATCATTTCCTTGTGGGTAATATGGAGATGAAAAATGATGTTGGATATGAAACCGCTCACATAACTCTCAAACGTCTTGGTTTTTAAACGGACGTCCGTTGTCAGTGATGATGGATTGTGGGAGACCATATCAACAAATGATGTAGTTAAGGATGAACTTGGATATTTGTTTGCTGGTTATGTATGTCAGAGGGATGGATTCGATCCATTTCGTAAAGTACTTAGTGGCGGTGATGATGAATTTGTGGCCATTGGACGAGGTCAGATGAATCTTACCCATGAGGTCAAGTCCCCATTGGGCGAAAGGCCAAGGAGAGGTAATTGGTCGAAGGTCCTGTGCCGGTGCATGAATCAAGTCACTGTGTATCTGACATTGGCAACACATTTTGACAAATTCAAGTGCATCTTTCTCAATGGTTAGCCAGTAGTAGCCAAGTCTCATTATCTTTTTGGCTAAAGTAGGACCACTTGAATGGGATCCACATATACCCTCATGTACCTCTCACAAGGTCATTCGTGCTTCATCAGTGTCAAGACATCAAAGAAGGGAGTTTTCAAAGCTTCGAAGATAAAGGGTGTCACTGAGAATGGTGTATCCGGTGGCTTTTCGGATAAAGGACTTTCGTTGGTTATTGGATAGGTTGGGGGGAAGGGTTTGGGACTTGAGGTAGTCATAAATTTCTTGATACCATGGAGAATTGGGACCAACAAGCTCGCAAACCATCTATGATTCTGGTATGTCATATGCAGGAACCAAAAGTTGTTCTACCAAGAATTCAAATTGAGGTACATTACTAGGAATGTCCGGGAGAGAGCCAATTGTGGCCATTGCATCTGCTGCCTTAGTTTGTGTTCTCAAAATTTTCTCAAAAGTCATCATGTGAAAATATGTTTGGAAGCTATCAAACATTCGTTTATAAGGCATTAATTTCTCGTCCTTAGTGTCATAGTCATTTTTGACTTGGTTAATGACCAGTTGAGAATCTCCATAGACATGAAGTGTTCTAATTTTCCATTTGATGGCCATTCTAAGTCCTGTGAAAAGTGCCTCATATTCTGCCACATTATTTGTACAAGGAAAAGCAATGCAGAAGGACTTAGGGATGGAGTATCCTTGAGGGGTGATAAACAATATTCCTGCCCCCGAGTCGTGATTAGTATGAGATCCATCAAAGTATAGCCTCCAAGGTGACTTAGGTTTTGTATGAAATATTGACTCATCTGGAAAATCTGCTACTAGTGGATGATTTCCCTCTATAGGTGCGTCTGCCAGTTGGTCTACTATCACTTGTCCCTTTATTGTCTTTCTTTTGACATACTGAATATCATATTCACTCAAGATCATTACCCATTTTGCTAGGTGATCTGCCAATGCTACATGACTGAGGAGATATTTCACATGATCAATATTTGCCACCAAATGTGTCTGATGATTCAACATGTAGTGTCTTAATTTTTGAGTAGCAAAGACAACTGCTAGGCAAGCACGTTCAATGGTTGTGTAATTTAGCTCATATCCAACCAGTGTCCTACTGATATAGTATATGGCCCTTTCCTTTTCTTCATGGTCGTTTTGTGCCAATAATGCCCCCAGTGCTGAAGTTGTTGTAGAAATGTATAGAATCAAAGGTTTACTATCGATTGGTGGCATTAAAATAGGTGGTGATAGTAAATAGTCTTTTACTTGTTGGAAGGCCTCTTGACACTTATCTGTCCATACAAAAGGGATACTTTTGCATAAAAGATACTGAAATGGATGACACTTGTCTCCCAATTATGCTATGAAGTGTCAAATAGATTGTAGCCTGCCTTGTAATGTCCTGAGTTCACTTATTCCTTTTGGAGGGGGCATGTCTAATATGGCTTTTACCTTGGCAGGATTGACTTCAATGCCTCTACGAGAAACAATGTATCCCAAAAGTTTTCCTGATGTCATGACAAAGACACATTTCTTCGGATTCAAGTGGACCTTGTACTCTTCTAGCCTATTGAAAATTTTGTCTAACACCTGCAAGTGGTCTTGTCGTGTCAAAGATTTTTCCAAAAGGTCATCTACATAATCTTCCATTATCTGATGCATCATGTCATGGAATATGGTCGTCATGGCTCTCTAATATGTGGCACCTACATTCTTAAGACCAAAAGGCATGACGTTCCAACAATATGTGCCCTAGGGACATGTGAAGGTTGTTTTGTGTTGATCTTCAGGGGCAATACAAATCTGGTTATAACTAGAAAAACCATCCATGAGGGACAACATCTCATATCCTACCGTAAGGTCCACTATGATGTCAATGTTTGGAAATGGGAAGTCATCCTTTGGGCAGGACTTGTTCAGGTCCCGAAAATCTGTGCAGATGCGGATTTGACCGTTTGGCTTTGTGACTGGTACTAGATTTGATATCCATTCGGCATAGTCGATGGCTCATATGAATCCCACATCTAACAATTTATTAAGTTCTACTTTGACTAACAAGGCGATCTGTGGGTGCATCTTTCGCAGCTTTTGTTTCACTAGCTTGGCATCTGGAAATAATGAAAAATGGTGCAAGATAAGTTTTGGATCCAACCCAGGCATATCAGCATAAGACCATGCAAAGTTGACCTTACGCTTCAAAATTTTTTTTTGGAACTCAATTTTCTCTTCCTCTGTCAAAGATGTTGTGAAGAGGACCATCTTAGGATCTTCTGTTGTGGATATATATTTATTTCCATAGTGTCTTCTATGAGCATGGCTTATTTTTCCTGAGTTACAAGGAGAAAGTCCAGTCCTCCATCCTTAGGTGCCCCAGAGAGGTTTTCACCTTCGGATATGTCCTTTATTTTGACTTTTTTATCATCAAAAGGTTCCTTTTGGTTTTCACCTAAAGACGTGTCATTTTTTGATTTATTTTTGCTTTTCATTTTGCGACTAGAGGATGGAGCAGTCTCCCAAAAGTAAGCAGCACAATCTAGGTCAATGGAAAATCCAGCCTTGTGGTCTCCACTTGGTATACCCTCATGTAGTCCCATGAATTCTGCAATCGCCTCATCATTTTGAAATATGTCCATAACTAGAGGGCCTTGTTGATCCCAATCGATTAGTTGTGAGTAGACTAAGGAAATACCATCCTCAGTATTGGTGAAAGGTGGGTAGGAAGCGGAAAGCATGTTGACGGATTTAGAGAGGTTAAAGATAAGATTGTCATCATCGGGCTCTATATCGGATTCTATCCAATAATCTGCCTCGCTTGATTCACCCTCATCAGCAAAGTAAGGAACAAAGGGCATGGAGTCAGGGTCAGTAGTGTCATGTGGTGATTCAGATGGATCCAAATGATGATCATTAGGTTTGGAAAGGTAGATGAGTATGTCGGGATTATGGTCAATAGGAGTAGAAGAGGCTTTGAACTTGGTGTTGTGTGGTGTCATGTCAATTTTGAACATTTTCTAGAATCTCTCTTCAAATGTAGACTCTCCAGGTTCAAGGAATAAGTCATCAAGGCAACAGTCACTTAGGGATCATTGGGAGCCAAATTCCCATTCGTGGGAGTCAGTTTCAGAAAGGGGATCTTCAATTGTCTTGACATAGTCTGAAGCATTTACTCTCTCGCTAGAAAGCGCATTGATACTATGATCACCAGATTCTCCTGGTCCTAACCCTAACCTAAGATATTTAGGTCTTCCTTTAGGTGCTAGAGATTCTTGCCTTCCTGTATTATGCTTTCCAAGGCCACTAATTCCATCGTAGCCATTTTCCTTTATCATGTCATATCCTTTACCATACATTTTTACTGGTAAGGGAGTTGTATCCTCTGGTTCTCTATAAATCCAAGATAGCACTTTGTCAGTGTCCTCTTGACTCATTTCACCCCACTCTATGAATACTAATTTTGGAGGAACCCTGAAAATTTCTTTTGACTCTAGCATGAAGCAAGGCTTGCCATAGACCTGGGGAGACTTGGGCATCCTCGTGATGTAATAGACCATATTCAGCTTATACTCTCCACACCCTTGGTCCTGGATCTTAATACTTGTGTCGATGCTTGGGGTGATGGGTGAAGTGGTAGATGTCTTGGAGGTGGTCATGGTTTCCAAAGAAGCAGAAGTGGATGCTGTGGTAGTGGATGTGGGAGACTTTGCAAGTGTTGATGGGTCAAGGAATTTAGAGGATGAAGATGTCAAAGCTTCACTGTTGATAGGCACTTGGCACTCTGAGACACTTCTCAAATTGGTACAATATTGAAATTGGTCAGGGTCTCCATATATGGTAATCTCAGTGCCTTCAAAGGGAAACTTCAAACACTGGTGGTACGTGGAAGGGATAAATTTCAAGGAATGAATCCAAGGCCGACCAAGTAGAATATTGTATGGAAGTTCTAGATCCAGGACTTGACAAGTGGTGTCCACAATGACCGGTCTGATGCGAATTGGAAGTGAAATTATTCCCTGGGAGGTACATTCTTCATCATCATATTCCTTAATAACAATGCTCTTGGTAGTGTCCACACAAGCATCAGAAAAGCCTAGAGCCTTAACCAATTTTAAGGAGCATATGTCTAGTCCTGGTCCGCCATCTACTAACACTCGTCTGACCTTATGCTTATGGATGAAGAATTCTATGTGAAGGGCATCATTATGCTTGGATTTAGATGATGAGTAGTCTTGGTCTGAAAAAGCTATATGGTGGGGAGTGGTAAGATAGCCCACCATGGCCTCAAATTGATTGACATCAATGTCCTGGGGAACATAAGACTCTTGTAATGTTTTTTCGAGTATATCCTTATGCGCTGGGGAAATGCGTAGCAACTCAAGTATAGAAATTTGTGTGGGTGTCTTCCCAAGTTGGTCAATAAGGTTAAAATGTCCTTTAGGCTGGGATTGTTTGGTTAATGGACGAGACTCTGATTGTTGGGCGGACGGGGAAGCTATTGTTATCTTTGGTTGTCTAGGAGGAGGAGGGCTAGCTATGGTGAATTTTCCCCTGCGGGTAGTGGCATTGCATTCAAGGGCCTTTCTGACAATAACCGTATTGACATGTTCAACAAATGTTCTAATATGGTTTATGATGGGTCCACCAGAATAGTCATATGCAATGTGGGCATGGTTGGCTCGATTATTATTATTGGTTTTTGATGTGGAAGGGTTACTAGAACCATGGTCCTACAGTGGGTTTTTGTGTATAATATGGTCTGAATTAGATGCAAATTGTGGTCCACCTATCTCAATGGTAGGATTCTCAATAAGGTCTTGTACCAAAATTTTCAATTGTCGAAAGTTTGAGGTTGTATATCCTTTTGCTTGATGATACTCGCAAAATGCATTATCATTCACCATACTGGTTTGAATTGTCCCAGGTCGCATGATTTGGGTTCTTGGAGCGTGATGACCCCATTCTGGATGCATTTCCTGAGGACTTCTTCGATGGGTTCGCCCAAGAGTGTGTATGTGTGACCCCTGGGGAATTGTCTTACCTGACGGTATTGTCCTTGATTATTTTGGCTACCTTGGTTGTCTGAAGATACGTTGGTAGGGGGTGTTGATGTCACTGTTGTCTTGTTTTGTGGTTGAACCCCCTTTAGAGCCAACATAGGACCCATAGTGTTTACTGCCTTGGCATCAACAACGCCATCATTGGTAATGTGTTTATTCTTTACCCAGTATTTATTTCTGTCATCGGGAATATTTGGACTTGCATTTGTGTTTTTAGGGCCATATTTTAACCTTCCCTTAGCAACAAGAGCTTTCTCAAGTTGAACACCCTGTTCGACTAAGTCTGCCAAGGTTGTACAACAATGAACTCGCAAGCCATTTATCAATGGGTCTAGGAGCATTTGTACAAACATGTCAACCTTCTCCTTTTCAGGTATGTCTATGCGACAACGACTTGCTAAACCTCTCCATCGTTGGAAAAATGGGATAAAAGTTTCACCAACGTCTTATTGTGTAAGCGTGCATAAGCTAGTAATGGAGGTGTCTGTGTCAATGTTATAGGCATAATTTTTTATAAATTTGCCTACAAGTTCCTTCCATGTTTGTATTCCCTTCAAAGTGGAGAACCATTTAAGTGGGGGTCCTATTAGACTTTTGGAGAATAGTCTCATCAAGTAAGTGTGTTCATATGCGATGTCCATACAGTTGGTTGTGAATTCTCGAATGTGTTCAATAGGATTCGTCTTGCCCTTGTATTTAGTGAAGTTTGGGGCCACATATCCAAGAGGAAATGGGGGCATGTATAGAGTTGTGTCAAAAGGATATAGACATAGGTCATATGACATTGGTGGTGTTTTGTCGGATGGTTGCATGTTTTCCATCTATTTTTGGAGGTCTTCCATCTTGGCTGTCAAGGCATCTATTATGGGATTATTGGTTGCATCACACATGGGAGTGATGTGTATCCCCTAAATCCCCGTTGATTGTGATAGCATGTTCGAATTTGGATGTGACATTTGTTGCTATGACATGTATGACATGTCTTGGTTTGGCGGTTGTTGATATTGCCAATTTTGATGAGGAACGTGTTGTGTGTGGATCTGTGATGCATATGTTGGGATGTGCGATCCAACCATATTTGTCGATATTTGGGGAATTTGGTAACCTTGACTATTTTGGTGCCCAAGGGTATTCATTTGTTGTTTCATTTGAGTGTTCTGTCCATATTGGAAGAATTTTCCATGTGGGATGTTGGTATTTTCCATGAGGGATGTTGTTATTATGGCCTTGGAATTGTTCCTGCGGGATGTTGATATTATAGCCTTGGAATTGTCCATGCGTGGTGTTGGTATTTCATCCTTGTGAGTCATTGATGTTTAGTTGTGATGACGTGTTAACATTTGGCTGGGGGCCTCTAAGAAGCATGCGTCGTTTAGTTCCTCCAAAGGGGTTGAATGAGGTTTTGACATAAGGATTGGATGATGTTGTCCCGATGGTCATAGATGAAGTCCCAAATATGGGGTTTGAGGATTTTTCCCCTATTGGTTTAGACCCTAGGGTAGTTCCAACTATTTGTGAAGGTGTCATTGTCATTGTAGGCATGGATTGTGATATTGTTTGTGGCATGGTGGGCGTTCCTCCGATAGGTGTTGCATTGATTGAATTGGAGGTGTTTTGATTTATGGTGCCACTAGGTGTAACATTGATGGTGTTAGTAGGAATTAGTGTGGTGACAACATTGTTATCATTGGGGGCATTATTCATGTTTTGTTGAGGCGTCACGTTGTCCAGAGGAGAAGGTCTTATAGTATTAACGTCAAATCCTCTTGGTAGTTTTTCCCCTTGGTCTAGGAGCATAGCAAGGTATCTGTCAGTGTCGTTCAAGACCAAGTCTTCTACAAATGAAGCTATGTCAGGATCTTGGGCTGCAGCTTCTAAATCCTCAGCGGATACTTGTCCATTGTGGTCTCTTTGCATGAATGGTTCAAATGGATTTTGAGAGGATGTTGGTAGATTCACTGGATGTTGCATGTTTGTGTTGGTAAATGGATCGTTAAAAGTCATGTCTTGGTTCATATCATAGGTGTTGGTGTTGATGTTGGTATTGAAGTCTTGTCCAAATTTTTCCATTTGTCTTTTCTTTCTTTGAAGTCTCGTTTCGACCATAAAAGAGAATTGCTCAAATGAGGAAGATGATTATGACAACTATTCTATGTTTTTGGTGTTTTTGGGATAAGGATGACAATACAAGGTGATTACGACATTTTTCTAAGGAAATAGTTTATGCAAGATGACAAGATTACCATAGAAAGGTGTCAAAGGCCAAGGTGATATTGATGCCTAAGGCAACAATGTTGATTAATGCAAGGTAAGAGAAATTGTCTAGGTGCAAAATGAAGACTAGGGTGAACAATATTTTTGGTTATTTTTGGATTTTTAGACATAAAATATGCAAAGTACAGACTAAGATGAATGTAATGTGGATAAAGGTTTTCCTAACCACTCTAAGCTTAATCTATGTCTTAATTTTGGTTATCTAAGGACTTGTTAAAGGGACTAAGTGACAAGGTCAAAATGACTAGTGAGATTTCCTAACTAGACAGTTGAGTTGGAAAATTCTCACTAAAAGGACAATGGCTGAAAAGGAGATTGTTGATTAAGTCCCAAGATAACCTACTCTTGAAGGAAATGATTTAGCAGAGTGTGATGAGGTAGCTTAATCCAAAGTCTACGAACAATTCTATGTAGGAAGGATGATTATGAAGCCTAGGGAATGCAACTAATTTTACAAAGGTTGAACCTAAGGTAAAAATGCAAGCTAATGGTTTGAAAAATTTGAGCACTCTCAATTCTGGTTTCTAACAAAGACTTCTAGAAAAGATGTTGGACAATAGGAAAAATTATTGGATTCGAATTCACTGTTGTGATGTTTTGATGGAAGGTCAGAATTGTCCAAAGTTGATTGTCTCATTTCCAGATTTGTGATTGTTGTGTATACTGTTTGAGAATTTGGAAAACACTTGCAAGCACGATGTTTTAGGTGTAAGCAAGCGCACATAAAACAAGTACAATCCTAGAAGGCCAATAGGCCAAAGGTTTGTATACTTGATATAGCCCACCGATATACCCCATATTGGTGATAAACACCTTTCCTTCTCGAGAGCGGATAGCTTAGAATTTTGGTGGCATTGGCTCCCCTCCATGGCTCATTAATGTCATTCAAGCACACCAAATTTGAATTCTTGGGTAATGACTTCCCAAGAACTGCTATCTCTACTCAAGGGGATTAGTAGTGAGTGTCTTTGGGCATGATACTGTACCTTGCACTATACCAAGCAACGACCAAAGAATGGTTGGACACTAAAACAAAAGGTGACTAATTCAGGCATTTCGTTTGTAGGGCATGATCCATGCTGTGAGAGTCCCCTTTCGGATCCATCTCGTCAGAACCATACATGTGATTCTTGGGCTTTCCCCAAGAATCCACTTTTATATATCGGTTGGAAGTCCCTCGGTGTCAGGGTGCTACCGGTCTGAGTCATCCTAGGGTGAGTACTTTTTCCCACCAGAACAAGCCCAAGTTCTAGAGTTAGTAACCATTTCTCGTACACATAGGATCACTCGAAAGCACAAGGGGAGAGGATACTTCGATTACTAAGTCATGAGGGTAATAAGAAAAAGCAAAGAATGGGTCTAGTTTTCTGATCACTGAGCTTTCACAAGGTGAGAGCATACTCGCCTACCATTTTGCAAGCACACTTAGACATAGAAAAAACACTGGTTCTTTTGAATTGTACCAAGAAGAAATGTGTGTTACACTATGAAAATAACAATCACATTGTTTTAGTGTTTATTCTTTGACATTCGGACTTGCAAGACCACAAGTTAGAAGTTTGGATTTTTTCCTTTGACCCACGAAAGTAACCACCAAGTGCTGCAAAATATTGATTATTAACATGAAGACTTATGCTAAGTAGAATTTAGGAAATAATCAGAATAACCAAAATAAAAATAGCAAATAGAAAATACCCAAAAAACAAAACCAGTGCAAATGCGTCGCAATAGTGCGAATGCGTCGCTCTATTTATCGAATGCGACTTGATATGGAAAATGCGTCGCTTATTCTGTCACATGTGTCATGATAGGTCGATTGCAACATTTTAATTCTTGAATGTGTCGTGACACATACGATTGTGTCACAGTAAAAAAAAAATAACTGCGTCGTCTCATACTTGCATTTGCAAAAATGATAGAAAATACACCAAGCTGTGTCAGAAACTGACAAAAAATAGAGAAACACAGAAACAGACTACGCACAAAGGCAATTAGTATGGCGTAAGACCAGAGCGTGAGGGGAAACAGTCAGTGCACAATATTAGCAAGGGACTGAAATAATGCCAGGAAAATGCGTGACAAAATTTGCAAATGCATGTGGTATATCATATGCATCGTTTGAAGAAGTGTATGCGACTCTACTTCACGATTGCGTCGTTTGATGTTTCAGATGCAGCTCAATAGAGCGATTGCATCATTTTGGTTCTCATATGCGTCACGATGCTTTAGATGCATCACAAGAAGTGTTAGATGTGTCACTCCGTACCTATACCTGTGAGAGAAAACACAAAAACCAAGGCCGTGCAGATTCCAAGGAAATAATATGTTCACGTCAGGTTCACCAATGTAACTAAGGGTTTGGTTTCGGGTCTTTAGATTCTAAAGGCTAGCAAAGATCAAGAAACCCAAAGTAATTACAAAATACAATGGAAGTAAAGAATAGAACAATTATACCTCTTAATTTCTGAGATCTCCATGATTCACTTTCATAACACCTTCTAGCTTGCTGGCTGATGTGTTGCCCTCATATTCGACGCGCGAGCAACCTGTAAGTATGAGTCTAAGTCCTACATCAAGCTTTGAAAGATTTTATTCCTAAGTGCCTATACCTATGGTAATCCTAAAATGGCTAAAATCACCAAGGGCAAATGACTATAATGCTTCTCCTTAACTCCTAAGGCCCTAAGAATTCTTCAAGAAATCAAGTTCTAAGCATCATGAATCAATCCAATCCCTTCCTTATGAGTAAGCATGCCATTTTATAGAAAACCCAATTCTGAATGGACAGATCAGATTGAATCTTGACAAAGACCTAAAATGAAGGGCCAAGATTAAATCTGTCCATCCCTAATTAGGGCTAGGGAAAGATCCTTAAATGAAGGGCCAAGATGTCATTTGAGAAGAATTAGATCAATGGTTGAGAAAATATGGGAGGTAATTAATTTTAAAAATGAAGATTTTTTAAAATAAAAAAGACAAGGTGACCCACTTTGTGAGCTTTAAAAATCACAAAGGTGGAAGGTGGGAAAAATCCACTTATGAATTACATAATGGTCTAATTCATAAGTGGGGAATTAATAAATAATTATCTTAATTATTTATTTTGGGGGAAATGAAAGTGGGATTAGTAAATAGTTAGTGGGAATAAATAATCAAGTTAGTGGAAATAATTCACATTATTAGATTCATAGTGGAAATAATTCACATTATTAGATTCATAGTGGAAATAATGCAAATTAATAAATTCAAGGTGGAATGTCCATTTATGAATTAAATAATGATTTAATTCATAAATGGGATAAACAAATAAGTTTATCGAAAATGTGGATTTTAAAAACCATAAATAATCCTTTTTCAGATTATTTATCCAAAATGGACAATTAATTAAGAAAGTGATGACATTGTAAATAATTTCATTTATTTAAAATGAGAAGAATGTTAATTCAAACAATTAAATAATTAAACATAATTATTCAATTTAGGAAATATGGTTTAGAAATTAAATAAATCAATGAATTTATTTAATTGTGATAATTAGTGACATATTAACTAAATGAATGAAATTCATTTATTTAGTGAGGAGGAAGAATTAACCAGAAGACTTAAGACAATTAACGACGTATTAAATAAATAAGATTTATTTATTTAATAATCATGAAGAATAAAAGGCCATGAATTAATTAAACAATAATGAATTATTTAATTAATAGTCGGACGTAGATTAAGGACATAATTAAATATCTTAATTATGTCAGGATGAGAGTGGTATAAATAGAACTCGCAGGCCTAGGACATTTTTAAGTGTGTGACAATTCAACAACCACCACAATATGCAATTGGTTCTAATGGAATGCTAAAATCCTTGCTCAATTTAAAGGTAAAGTTCGTTTCATAGCTTTGTTTGAAATAACAATTCTCTGTCCAATTACATGCCCACAAGGTAGAGTACTGTAAAAATCTCTGAAGAATTTGATAAGGTGTTGGATCCTTTCCCAATTTCCTACTTTAGGGGTTTGAAAACTAGCAAAAATGCATGTTCCTAAAGTAGGGGCTATTCAATGGCTAGAGAAAATAAAGAAAACACAAAATCATGGAGAAGAACAAGAGATGGCACCTAATGTGCATCCATACATTTTCACTATACCAGAGTCCTTGCGTACTGAAAGGCCAGAAGCTTACATGCCTCAGGTAGCTTCTCTAGGACCTTATCATCACCTTAAACTTGAACTGTATGAGGTTGAACGATATAAATCTCAGCTTACTATCCAAGTTGAGAAAAGAGCAAAGAAGGGGAAATTTGAGGCTTTGGTTAAAGAGATCATTAATATGGCAAATGAGATAAGGAACAACTACAATGATCCTAATTTTTCTCATCCCTCTTTCTATAAATATGAGGGATTTCTATTGTATTGTTGATCCTTTAGTATTTTGCAACAAAGTGTTGCCCTTTTTGAAGCAGAATTGTGGAACTTTGTGTTCATGCTTTGTGAATGAAATCTGATCAATAAAGAAGAACATTGCAAACTAGACTTTGTATTGGATTCGATAGTCTTGATAATTGATCTCATTTGGTGGTGATTAGTAAAAGATATCTGATGGACTCTAAGTAATTCATGTAAACTTTGTGTTACATATTTTATTTGGATTTATGTTTTGTGTTTGGTTAACTATTGTTGAATGATCTACAAGACTTTGTGCTTGTAATTGTTCATGCTCTTTGGATACTTGGTTGGATGATCTACAAGACTTTGCGCTTGTAATTGTTCATGTTGTTTGAGGAATTTTTGTATCTATGAAGACTTTGTGCTTCTAATGTAACAAATGATACGTCTTTCACAAGATCCACCATTGAAAAAGCTACGAAACAACTTTGTGCCTTCGTGAGCTTTCCCTTTTATTTTACTTGTTTATTGTTAATCACTTCTGGTATCTCTACACTTTGCTTTGACAAGATAGAGGTATTGGTATTACTACTTGTTGAACATTTACGGTTATTGTGAATTGAGAACTTCCAACAGTGAAGCATTGTAAACATCTTCTCTAAAAAAGAGAGAAGGATGAATGTGACACCCCCCCCACTTCGTAAGTATTGTGTACATTCTTTAATTACTTTATTTGTTTTACTATAGCTTCTGTCAGCAGTAAGAAGGATGCGTCCCCTTTCTAAGAGGAGATATTTATATCTCACATAGCTATGGCTGAAGTCCTAGTTGTGTAATCTATCAAAAAGTTGATTACATAATTTTCACCCAACAAACAATTTGTGTAATTGTGCCAGATACAAGTGTCAATGCAATTTGATATGAAATGTGCGAACATGGATTTCATGGTTGGTACTTTCTGATGAAAGGATTAAGCAAATATAATGAGGGCATGGATAAATTTATCATAAGCTTAATCATTCGAACGGTATTGATAAGTATGGATGCTAAATTAGTTTTTATCAAAAATTGGGTATGTGCAGGATCATGGTGGGCCAAAAAGTGGCAATGAGGAAAAAAACACGTCTTTCATCGACTGAAAAATGCGAAAAGAACGTGTTGAATTTTTTTAGGCTTGAGTTTCACCATACCAAACACCAAACCTAGTTTTAGAAATCAGATATCCGATTTGCAAAAAGCATATATAAAAAAACTCAGTCACTTTTTTTAAGTTATTTCATAGTGAAGAACCCGTGGGCGCACAATGAATTGCTTCTTCGCATATCAGATATCCAATTTGGCCAAAATCTGATTTGGAAAGGTAAGTTTTTTTATTTTTATTTGATTTGATTCAATTTTGATTTAGATTTGAATAATTTCATATGGTTTTTTGTGGATTTTTTTTAAAAATAGGGTTTTTGATTGAAT
>VDFB02105785.1:533097594-533184899 GCA_007258455.2 Sequoia sempervirens | reverse complement strand
ACATTCAATTTTCCATAGATTCTATTCTTACATATTTTTGAAATAATATAGATAACTTATTCAAAATTTTATGTCAAGTTGCCTAACTTTGATTTTTCTGAATTTTCATTGCCACTTAAGGGCCTATTTTTTCCATGATGATCCTGCACGTACCCAACTATCTTGGATATCTGATAAATTTGGCATATAATAATAACTATGCAAGGAGAGTACAATTATTACAAGTTATGCTTGCAAAATTCCTCAAATCTATCGCTGGCTTAGAAATGGGCCATAAATTGGTGGATAGATGTGATACATTTGCACAATTAAGTCTATTGCATTTGCAAAGAGTAGGTATGTTTTCTAAAGACAATTCTATTAGTGGTGAGCTTAGAGTCCCAAAGTTATTATGTGAAAATTGCAGTAGGCGGTAGATGAAATTTTATCTGAGAAATTATAGGGTCTTTATTCTAGTTAATGATTGGGAATTGTCGATAGCAAAAGTGATTGGTGATGATGAATTTCTTTTGGTTTTCAAGGGTCATTGTTCAACCTTCATTAAGTATATTAAGTAGATTACTGGGAAAGTAGTTCTAGAACCAGAGGTGAAAAGGGTAATTTATCCTTCTCAATTTATTTGTCTTTCTTTCAAATTTGTTGGATTTACTTTAGGATGTTCAAATGCTAGAATTGATTGCTACTAAAGTTGTCAATGAAGAGTTTTTGCCAAATAATGTTCTTTCTAAGGCTTGCCAAAGGTATGATATATGGAAGGGTCAGAGTTATATAGGTGGTTTATTTCCAAGGCATTTCCTGTTGAATCGCACAACATTTATAAAGCTTTTTGTTGCCATAAACAAGTCTCTTTCTCAGTGAAGTTCCACTTTCATGCTTAATGCTCTAAGAAGGTATATGACCGAGTTTGATGATGACTTGTCAGAGAAAGTGAAAGTGGTTGTCCAGGTTGTGATGGTTCTCCTTGTTCATGTGCATGATCCACCCTTGTTGCCACCTATGCCTATATTGGAAGATGATATTAGTACACATCAACACTTTGAATCTAAAGAAATAGCGCCTCAGGAATCTATAAGAGGGTTTAATCTAAATATAATGCCAAAATATGAGCTTGCAGAAGGTAATGTTCAACTAAGTGTTGAAGAGCAGAAGGTAAATGTTTCTCTAGATGTGATGGAGGAATAGTGCGTACACAGTAAAACACTTTTTTGTATCGAATTTGTAATTGAAAATGGGGTGACAATGTTTTATCTCGATGGAATATGGTTTTGCTCGAAGGGTATATGGTTCTACTCGAGGAATATGCTTTTGCTCGATGAAGTATGATTTTTTTTGGCTGTCAATGAAAGGGCAAGGTGAAATCTATTCAAAGGCAGAAGATGTTTACAACATTAACCAACAAAGCAGAGGATAGCTCAAATATGTACCATAATCGGGGGTGCTTGCCTGTGAAGGACCTAGGGTATATTGTAAAGATGGAGGCTGTAATTTTGGTGTAATAGGGGGATATTAGTTTTCCAATTATATAATAATGCAATATCAAATCCTCAATGATAATTAGGTGTCATAGATGTATAAAAGCATAGAATATGATAAGCAAGAACAAATGTAATCTTTTGGGTAACTTACACTCAAACTATGCAATTTTTTCAAGGCGATAACCAAAGGTTTTCTTTCAGATTCTTTCCTTACCGGTATGCCCTTTAAATCTAGGATATGTAAATTATAAATATAAATAATATATTATAGTGGCTTGTCTGCTTTTGCTTAAGAAAAAACATGACATTTGGAACTGAAAAAAAAAGACACCCTAAACCTTTAATGCCTTAATTTGATTTAATTAGGTGACACAATAATATATATTAATTAGAGGAGTTGTATGATTTTTTTGGTGGTCGTAGCACACAGTTATTAGGCACCTATACATGGGTATCAACCACACCTCCAAATGACCACTTTTGGACTTATATGCATGTAACAACTCATCCACAATCGTTGTAACTACCCAAAATTTAAAACAATAAATTTATTATCTTAAGTGATATATGAAGAAACCTAAAAATTTGTTGAAATTTTATGTTTCATTTAGGAGCTTAGGGTGCACGAAGTTAGGGTGGGTGGCCACTAAGTCCTCTCCCCTAGCACATGAAATCTTCTATTGAGTTAATCTAATTGTTTGATTAATTTTTATTTTTTTAAATTGTTCTTATGAAATATCTTTGTGCATGTTTGGCTGGGCACAAAGGCTATCAACATGATTCGTTTTTGTGGATTGAAATAATCAAGAAATTCTATCAATACCAAGAAAACAAAGGTATGCAAAATGTCAAATCATATCAACATAGAATTTTTCCCTCGCATTTGTAGCAATGAAGGTGGAGTGCTGACCAAGCCTATTATTGAGAAAACATGAGCCCACAAAATCATATAATATTGCAGCACAAATTAGTTGTGAAAAATTAAAAGAAAATATAAAATAAAATAACAAAATACATTGAACAAAAATAGATTTATGTTGTAGAACCCTAACAAAATGTGATGGAAACATCCGTGAGACAAATTATCAGTATTCTTATTGTTTTGAGGAAAAATTACAATTTTTACCTCTTACAACTTGATTTGCCTTTAAAAGTTAAAAATATATATATAATATCTTCTAAAAAAAGTCATCATCAAACTTAGAAAAAATTAGACTTTTCTCTTAAAACATTATAAATGATCTCTTTTTAAAAAAAGTTTAAAATAAGATTTTTACTTTATTGGTGTGACAATTCTAACTACCACAGTATGCAATTGGTTCTAATGGAATGCTAAAATCCCTGAGCAACTTAAAGGTAAAGCTCGTTTCATAGCCTTGCCTGAAATAACAATTCTTTGTCCAATTACATGAGTGCCCACAAGGTAGAGTACTGTAAAAATCTCTGAAGACCTTGATAAGGTGCTGGATCCTTTCCCAATTTCCTGCTTTAGGAGTTTGAAAACTAGAAAAGATGCATGTTACTAAAGTAGGGGCTACTCAGTGGCTAGAGCAAGTTAAAAACACACAAAATCATGGAGAAGAACAGGTGATGGCATCTCATGTGCATCCATACATTTTCACTGTACCAGAGTCCTTGCGTATTGAAAGGCCAGAAGCTTACCTGCCTCAGGTAGCTTCTCTAGGACCTTATCATCACCTTAAACTTGAGCTGTATGAGGCTGAAAGATATAAATCTCGGCTTACTATCCAAGTTGAGAAAAGAGCAAAGAAGGGGAAATTTGAGGCTTTGGTTAAAGAGATCATTATTATGGCAAAGGAGATAAGGAACAGCTACAATGATCCTATTGAGTGTGGAGATGAAGTATTAGGGTGGATGATGGCTCGAGATGCTGTGTTTATTCTGGAGTTTCTTGGCTGCTATAACCAATGTCAGAGCCCACGATTTCTAGAGGCAAACCCTTATCTTCAATGCGTGGATGAAGTTTTTCACCCAGAAAGAAAGAGCCCATTGTTCTTCCCGTTTCAGGCTGATATTTTTAAGCTCGAGAACCAAGTCCCACTCTTCATTTTGAAAAAAGTTCTGGCATGGGAGACTGGCTCAGAAGATCAAGCATTGAACAAACTTAAAATGACAATTTCAAGTGCCTGTAAGAAGTTCTCCCCTTTCATACCCGTTAGAGATTCATTTCATTCTCTTACACGAACACACTCTAGTATTTCCCTTGATGAAAGGCATATACTGGAATGCCTTTACAATTTTGTGATCCCAAAAGAAAATTCTGGTCAGGTTAATGTTTCTGTTGAAAATGATCAGAATAGAACCATGGCGAGGTTCAAAAGTTTTCACTTTCTTCGCCAGATAACATCGAGATTTATAGAGTTTTTGTCTCGGTCTCCAAAATCATATGTGAAAGCTGACAAAAATCTGCCTTCGGCCACAGAATTACACAGGAGAGGAGTAAAATTTGCTCCTTTTACATGGCCATCTGAAAAAATAAGGTTTGATAGAGCGAGCTCTACACTGTTCCTCCCCTGTATGGAAATGGATTACAGAACGGATGTTTTCTTGAGAAATATGGTGGCAGTGGAAGCATTCACGATGTGGAAAACCAGAGTGTTTACTTGCTATGCAGATCTGATGGACAGACTCATTGACACTCCTAGTGATGTTGCGGTGCTGAAAAGGTATGGAATCATCACCAGCGACTTGGGAAGTGATAAAGAAATAAGCAATCTGTGGAATGGCATTCGCAGATCAATATGGAGGAGTGCTTATGAGCCTATTGACCAAACTATCAAGGATGTCAATGCTTATTACAGAAGTAGATATGGAGTTTTACTGGGTGAGTTTATGTAGGAACATTTCTCAAACCCATGGCGAGCTGCATCGGTGGTGGGAGCATGTACTCTGCTTGTTCTAGCTTTCTTGCAGACATTATTCTCATATTTTCAACTGCCCTGCCATCATAAACACTTTTAGATATATTTTCTCCGAGTGCTTTGCTAATTCTGATGTGTTTGCATTCCCCCTGTTGTACTACTATTGATATTGTTTTGCTGTATGCCTTGTAGGTCAGGCCATCTCTACGGCATGGTCATTAAGTATGTTGGGTCTTAGTTTACAAGATATATGCTGCACTGATATATCCCTATGCTAAGAGTTGTGTAGTAGGATTTCATGTCTAGTTTTGACTGAACTGAAAGCAAATGCATGTCTGTAATTCCTGCTTCCTATAATATATCTTTTCAAGTTGTGTAGACACACTTGTAAATCTGTCTCAAACTCTTACTCCTTCCAGTGGATTCCAGTGTTATTGTAAATCACATGTATTAGTTTATAGATTTCTGTTAATTTTACTCTATTAAAAGAATCTCTATCCAAGTAACCACAAATGACAACCTATTTGATGATTTTGACTTCACAATTTCTAGGGATACTTCAGTGTCTAGTTTGAAATACTTGAGAATGTGACTCTGGGAACAGAAAAATAATCAACCAATGGGATTCTTGATAAGGGAATTTAAAATCATTCAGTTCTCCACATATCATGTGCTTTACTTGTAAACATTACTTTGTTGCAAATTCTCAGCAACCAACTGTGCCGACGTCAGGTACATATGTGAAATTAGTCGCTGAGATGGGCATTAAAAAGGATTGAGGAACTTATATTGAAGTATTTGTTGTTTACTGCAGGATCAAGATTGCAAGGTGACAACCAGTTTTTGATTACCAAAGCAGCTGAACTAAAGTGTGAACTGCTTGGATTTTTTCAAAGCCTCTGAAATTTAGGAATATTTTAAAGGGAGTGATTTCATGAATTTTATAGTGCAGTTCAAATTTTTAAAATTATGAAATCTGTAATCTATCAATTCATCAGAGTAAATAAATATAAAATAATAAAAAAATTAATTAGTAAGAATATAAAAATTTCATATGATTGATAAGTGGTAAAAAATATGTCTAAGCTGGTGAGGCAATTTCTAGCCCTGCTGCTATTATTGAAGGAAAGATTCTAATTAATCCTGTAGCATTTTATATTTTTGCTTCATGAAACCCTGCTTCTTCAAAATAGATCCTGAAGCCCCCTACAAAATAGATATTGAAACCTCCTACATGAGACCCCAACCATAGGACTTCTGAATTTATACCGATCCTTTGCGGCAAGCTTAGAAGTTAGAACAGTTGCAGACATTAGAACAGTTGCAGACATCAAATTTATATCTGGAAATAATTCAAGTTACAGAAATAACAATTCCATCTAGGATTTTAGTTCAGATATACCCACTTCGGAGTTTGGCCTTGTTTTTCTGTGGTATTCGCAGGTTTCTTTTCTTATCCTTCACATATATCTGAAAAAAACCACACCAGGCCTGCCAACTCCTCCTTCACATGCTACTTCATGTAACCATAAACGATCATCAGTTCAACAAGAATAATCGGATATACACATCAACCCAAAGCTTGATTTTAATTCAGTACCAGTGCAGGGTACCCACAAGCCAAAGCTTGCTGCTAAATCTTTATCAATGAGGGATAACCACAACCCAAGTCTTTAATTTAGTAAATTAGTTGAACTTCCAAGATCAACTTTGAATTAGTTTATCATTATCAGTGTAAGATCACTGCTACCCAGTTTACGCTTTGTATGTTGTAACTTGTTAAATACATTTAGTGTCTAGTTTGGGGTTTCTAATCATGCATTAAGTCACCCCAAATCAAGAGCATCGTCAAAGTGTGATATTCATTTTAGATTATTGAAATTTATTTATTTAATAATTGTGTGAATCTGTTTCTGGATTTGATGAAAAAAAGCTTTAACACAATCTAATCCTGAAACAGATTCATACAGTAATATGGATTGTGGAAATCTATTATCATTAATTGATACCCTTCATGGGAGGGAATTATGTTTCAAAGCTAAACAGTTAGAGTTGTTGAGAATCAAGTTGATGAAATAAATCTTGAACACAATATAATCCAGAAACAGATTCACACAGCAATATGGATTGTGGAAATCTATTATCATTATTTAATAATTAATTAATTATGTGCATTTTTAAAGATCGTGGAAAAAGTCAAAAGAGTACTTACACTGATTTGGAATATGTACAAGGGCACAATGTGGGAGAAAACACTGAAAGCATCATCGGATACTTGACATGAAGTAAAAAGGAATTTATCACAATTTATGTTGTAAAATATGTAAAAACACATGACATTATAAGAGGTGTAAAAAATATATATGACAATGTGCAAGAAGTTGCTTGTGTTTTTTGGACTTAAAAGTTGTTATATTGTCCTTTAGTGGAATATTTGTTGGTTGTCTTTGTCTTTTAGTAAAGTTGGATAGACAAATTCATACAAAATATTTTGAAACTTCGAGAAAAATGCTTGTAAATCTTGGACACATATCATAAGGTCTCTTGTACGTTTTAATTATTTGGCTTGTGGTTTAAGTCCATTTTTTGAAAATTATATGGTATCATATATTCTATTTGCCTATATATTGAAGGCATGGTATAGTAGTTTCACATCTTTACTAGTTGATGTATTATTATGCTATGAGAATATTGTTGGATTGAAAGGAAAAAGAAATTATATTGATGTACTCTATATTTGAAAATTAATACAAGCTTGTACTCTCTTTAGTGGTGGAGTTTGTACTCAAAAGAGTTTTGCCTACATATATCCATGTTCTTGTGGTTTGTTATTTGTTATTCTTACACATTTATTTTCATTTTCATTAATAGTCTATCATTGTTAAAGAATTTGATTACTAAAAATATAATTGCTAGTATTCTATTTTCAGCTAGATAACAACACCTTGATGATGCTATTGTTGGAGAGAATGAAGATGCCAACACATCAACCCAAGACCTTTCATGTGCAAAGCTTGTTCTACATTAACAAATATTTTGGTTTGTATAATGCTTTTTAGCCTCCCCTACAACAATCAACATCAATATAGAATAATCAAATTCAATATAGTTCTAGAAAGTTTCTTTTTACTTATTTTAATACTCTTGGAATTATATCAATCCTAAGAGCAATATTCTTTCTAAATGTCATTTTTAATGCTAGGAATTTTACCATAATTTTTTAATAAAATCACCTCACCAACCTACCTATAGAATATAAATGAGACAACCATATATTGTTAACAACCTATCCCAATCTTGGAAATTGAACATGGAAGATATGTGCTAATTATAGAAGGAAAAGGATTTCCTTAAAGATGCCAAAGGGAGAATTTATTCTCTATTATTGACATGAAATTAGTCAATTAGTTTTAGTAATAAAAATTCTTGCATCTAAGTAATTAACCTAACTTACAAAGTGCATTTTAACTAACCAATGAAAGAGCCAAAATTCTAGAAGTCTTAAACATATCTACTCAAGTATGGGCAATCTGAAAAATTTGGTTCTATATAAAGATTTTTCTTTTCTCATTTTAGCATACAAATGAGGAAAAAAATATACATGGATGTTGTACTATTGTTTTTTTTTTGATATGTAAGTTGTGGGACGAGGGGCCCACTCCCTTTATTGAAATGAAAGAAAGAGTTACAAAGATCTGCCACATAGATAAGAAGGAACATAGGAATAGAAATAAAGAAGAAAAATCTGGAGAAACCTACAGAGGAGCAAAGAATTGAAACAAGAAATCAACCACCAAACAAAGACCACCAAAGAAACAAAGAGAAAAACCAACATCCCAAAGCCTAAATCCCTTCTCTTGTTGCAAAGGAGGAGAGCCTCCAAAGTTCATTGAGAGCCCGCCTCCTCCGCCTCCAAACCTTCAATGTAGAGCTTTTTTGTGTCAAATTTTCTTCCAACCTTGCGCTTGGACCCACAACTGGGTTTTAGTTTACCACAAAGAGATTGAGAGAGCCCAATTTTTTGCGGTGGATCCAAAGTGGAGTCATCAGAATAATCCTAATTATGATCTTCCAGATCATCCATGAAGGGGAAAATTCCCTCTGAATCAAAGCCATCATCCTCTTCCGCCTTTGGGGACACAGGGGAGCATTCAAAAATAGGAGCAACCAGAGGGGAAGAGGGAGCCACAGGCTGATCTGGATTCATCCCTGAAATAGGGGCAATCAGAGGAGAAGAGGGAGCCATAGGCTGTTCCAGATTCAACCCTGGAACCTAAGAAGGTTCAAAGAACATTCCATGATTTTGCCAAATAAATTCAATATTCGGAGAGCCCTCCTTCTGAACCCACTTCTTCAAGCACACATTCCTTGCCCTAGTCAAATGTTGAAGGGGGAAATCATCTATTATGTGACCTAGCTTGTTGCAACAAAAGCACTAGAAAGGAAAACCCTCATAATTTAAAAATTGAGTCCAAACACCATGTGAAGAGTGGATCCAGATGGAATGAGAGAGGGGTTTAGAAATGTCAACTAAAGCACAAACTCTGTAGAATCTATGATCAGAAGCCATAGAGGCAGGGCCGAACTTGACAAAAGATCCCACCTGGTTGATCAAAGAGTTTAGAAGATCCACATTATGCAAAACTAGGGAAAGATTGTACAACTAAATCCAAACAGGAATGCAAGTGATCTTGGCTGTGGCCGGATCAAAAAAAGGAGACCATGGGGAGATAAAGAGGCCAAAATTCCCAAAGAACCATGGCCCATTCTACAAAATAAATTTACAATCCTCCACCGAAAAAAAGGTAATAAAAAAGAAACCAAAATCAAGAGATTCAACAACAAGGGTAGGCATATTACTCCAAGCACATTTAATCCATTCGAGGATGGAAGCCTCGAGGATGCTTGTGCAAACATTTGACTACCATAGAGCGAACACCAAAATCCCCAACAACTGCATCAATACAACCATTAGAAATGTTGAAGTCCACAGGTTCCCTAGAGAAAACCACATTAGAATCCCCAAACGTAGCTTGGCGATCTCCTCGTTTCGAGCCAAGAGGATGCCAAGTCTTCCCATTTGCATTTTTTTGTGCATCACCATCAGGTAGACAACCTTCACCCTTCGCATTCCTCTAGCATCATCTATGCCATTTGGGCTGGGAGAGCCTACACACATTTTTGCTCTTTTTTCGATGTTGCACTATTGTTATTGAAGGTAATAAAAAAGTATTTAGGTAAGCCCTAGGTAGATTTGTTTTAAAAATGTGACAAATGAAAAAGTGATACATATAGCTTTCTATTAATATATAGACATCAACAAATGTAATATTAAAATTAAGCTTTTATAGAAATTCACAAAAAATGTAGATAATCACCAAACTTAATGAATTGAAATTTTAATTCCAAATTTATTGTTTGACCGCTTTATAAAACATTAAGGTTTCAAAATTTATAGGCATTATTAATATAGAAGGCCTGGCCATTAAAATCAAGTGGTAAAAATATAGTTGAAAAACTCAAGCTTGATTAAAACTTAGCAACCTTATGATTCGATGCAAAAATATGAAAATTAAAATAATATAAATAAATGCACAAAATAAATTGAATTAATACATGTGAAGTAGAAGAGTGAATTTAGAGAACAAAAATCTATTTTGATCATACCACCCTTGGATTAGAGTTGACTAAATAAACCAAAAGTATAAATTGAATTCAATTACTTGGGATTTTATTAAGAAAAATAATAAAATTAATAAATAGTGAAATATCCATAAAAATAAGGGGGTGGGCTATGTTGTTTTTGTAAATTCACATAAAAAGGGGAGGGAAAATATTTCTTTTTGATCTAGCATAGCCTAAAATACTTTTTGTGTTTTTTTAAACCAAAGGTGGGTCTAGGGGTGGTAGGCCCTAGCAATGTCGAAGGGCACCCCCCCTTACTAACACAAGGTAAGGTCAAGAACTAAATCCTCCACCAATAATCCCAAATAAAGGTATTTAAGGCCACATAAACCTTCATGGTACATGACATGTTTACAAATTTTATACATTTTAATTGGCCATTTATATGCCTATATCCAATTGTCCAACAATCCATGTTCTCATGTCAAACTCGTCAAGTTCAAGTAAGCCTGAATAAAAACTAATCAAGTTTGGGTGAGATGTAGAAGATTCAATCTACAAATCATAAGAAAGATTACTCATCTATTGCATAAAATTAGAAATTGGGTGAGTGTTCATGAAAGTTTTGAACTATGAGGTAAACCATTAAGTTCACAAAATCAATTTCCCCAATTACGGTTTGTTAAAAAAAACATGTGACACAAGACTATTCTTCCTTGGAGCTATGTGGATTAAAATAAATATTAATGAATCCTCTAGTAGAAACCATGATATAGTGGAAACTATATGTATGTGTCAAAATAAAGTTAACAATCTTATTTTTAAATTTTTTAGAATTTGTTGTATTGCATGCAAATGATATAAATGAAATATGCATACAATACAGATTATATAAAACCAAATACATGCAAACCTCAAAAGATCAATTGTAGTATGTTGATGTGTTGATAGCTTGGATGTGGTTGCTCATGACTCCAATAGCATGGTGGTGTGATTGTGATGAGCCTAGCCTAAGCTGACTCAAAAACTCTTTTTTGTTCCCTTGAAATTTCATCAAACAATTTGAATGCAAACTTCCTAGCTTGTTAGTCTGAGTTATCAGTCTGATATAATTGCTTGGAAATCAAAACTACAATGCATAAACTATATCTTAAATGCATCAATGACTTAATTTCATCTTTTACAATGCTTATGTATGATTTCTACATGCAAAAATGTGCACCTACAGCCAATACAATCTACTAACGAACTATTCAAATGATCATTACATGGAATATGAGACTCCAATCTTGACTCCTTTATTGTAATGCAATTCCAACATATGTGATAATGTAATCATGCCAAGTCTCTTGGCTTACAATGTAAATCTTTCACCATGCCCAAATTTGATTACAAATATCATCTGCAACAATGTGGGTATTTCTTCAAACATTTATCACGCAACTTCAAATGTAAATGATTACTCCCGGCTCTTAGCATTAAGACAAACGTTTGGTGTGAAACAAACATAGAGCTTGCAATACTAACAACACTATGACATGCCCTTGATACTTGAACAACAGTGCACCTACAAATTTCTGAGAATGAATAATGACTGATTATGCACTTAGAACAACCTAGAAACACTTATTAGACATGTACCAACTCAACTAATGACTCAGTGATGAACAACAATAAGTATAAGGTTTGCAACCTATGATAGCTGACTGAACAACAATAAATTCATTACATTCTTCTACTCGGTCCAAAGTCAATTCTATCAAAGGTTCTAAATCGTAGCCAAAGCAAATATGGTATTACAGTATTTAAACAAACATTTCCTAAGTAATATATTGACTGATTTGCATGTACAGATTTCTCAGAATTAATAATCAACAAGATGATATCTTCAAACTTCTTAGTAGATTTTACAAGAAACAACTAGTGTTCATGCATGTTAATATGTATACTACAAACCTGGTGAAAGTGCCCAGAATGGAGAATAGTGGCCGGAATGAGACATTCAACCTTACTACCAAACACGTCCAAACCTGATTTGATGCCCATAACTGATCAAACTTCAACAACAATAGATATAATGTCTTGGTTTCATGACTAACAACTTCCCCATAGATATTTTATATTCTTTAAACCCTTGCAAATCAGAATTATACTATAGCGACATTGTAGCGTAGGCACTGTTCGTGAGGTATTGTAGTGAATCACTGTTCACGACTACTGTAGCAATTTTATTCAAACCCTTGTGAAAAACTTAACCAATTTGCACAAATGAAAGGACAAAATTATCCTCTTCTCAAATGCAACCCTTCAAGAGATCTTTCACTCCCTCAGTTATGCTATCAATAGGAAGTTTTTGTTTCCTATGATCAAATAAGAAAAACCGTGAAAGCCCTAGGCTCCACAATAAAAATCAATCAAAATAATATTCATCAACTGGATATCGAGAATGAACTCTTAGCTCTCTTTTTATTCTTTCCTTAGGAGAGCTCAAACACCTTCCTGGCCAATGTGGGATAAAAGATTTATTCCCACATTAAATTATTCACTTAACACACTTTATTATATTAAAGTGACTTTATTATTATAAAGTTACTTTATAACTTTATAATAATATTAAAATATTAAATAAATCACTTAAGTCACTTAAAATTTAATATCTCTTGATGTACTTGTCTAATTGCTAAGCTGTTTGAGCCAGGAGTCGACTCTCCTTGTTCTCCATGTGATTGGATGCTTGTCTAAAAATAGAAACCCTGAACAGTGGCTTACTATAAATAGTAAGTATGTGAAACTAAGTCTAAAAATAGCTGCAAAGGCCCAATCAAGGTCGATGTGCTGCCAAAAAGCTCTGCTCACGTGTCTTTCTATTAATAGGAACCCTGACTCTCCCAAAATAGTAACTTAATATAAATAGTAAGTGTGCCAATCCGAGTCAAATAACCTGTGCAAAGGCCAAAACTTGAATCTAGCTGAAGAGTAATGTCTCTAAATCACCGGTAACTGCCACAGAAGACCCTCTATGCATAACTGTTAACCTACGAGGGTCAAATGATAGGATAATCCTTATGAACTCTAATGCTCACAAAATGGGGACATTACAGTGATCAAGATGATTCAATAGAAATTCCAACAATACAACATTATCATAATATTGGATATGCAAATGGGATGGAAGACCTCTCATTTATAGAAATTCTATGGGAGGAATGAGTGATGGATGGCTAAGATTGAATGGGGATTAAGTTTAGATTAAAGTTGTAGTCATGTGACAAGTGTCACATGAGGGATAAGGTCTTGGTTTAGGGTTAGGATTAGGGCAACATCCTTATGTGGATGGCTAGGATAAGAGGTGTTATAATAAATGAAGGGATTAGATTGAAATTTAGTTTAACTTTTGGTAAGTGTCTAGATTGAATCTAGATAAGGAGTTAGTTAGACATGTGAAGGAGGCACTTATCACATGAGGACACATTTAGCTTATGATCCATGTGAACAAGATGGAGGGCTAGGATTAGATGGATAAAGTGGAATTAAATATTGGAGGAAAAGATAATGAGAAATAATTAGCCTAAATTAATTAATTAATTTTTTTGGAGGATTTTGGGATAAAGGTAACAAATAAATAAATAAATAAAATAAATATTATTATTTAATTAATGGGTTAGAATAGGCTAAAATGAGGTATGGTTGGGTAAGGTCATATTTTAGGTGTCTACATTTTTCCCTCATTGAGATGAGGTTGCAACTAATGGGTCAACCCACAATATTGTGTTCCACTTTTTATATCAAAGTAGGGCATTAATATCATCATTTTTTTTTATAAAATTTCTCTTTATGAAACCTATAGCAACTAAACCATTAATAATTTAGAGATGATGTGAACTAGTGATTTGCGAGGATTTGTGTGTAGATTCTAAATATTTATTTTAAAAAAAATAAAAAAAAATTGTGAATTTTTAATGTAACTTTTAATAACTTATTTTTATAGTAAACAACATTTTAAAAAAGTGATGTTTATGTTGTCACACAACTTTTTTAATTGAAAGGATAAATTATAATTTTTAAAATATAGATTTTTAATATCAATATCTAGTGCATGGATATTTTTTCATTATCTTTTGTTGCATAGTTTTTTTAATTAATTTTTTAAGTCAAAGTAATTATAATATGGACATAGGTGTATGTTATCACACATAACTTGTTTTGTATGTATTGAAATTAATTTTTACTTTTCTTGCTGAAACAAGAACATCAATCAACAAGTTTTGAAGGCAACTACTGAAGAGACCAACCCAGTTGAAAAAACCTTGATGAACTTGAAGAAAATCTAGGTTTAATAGGAATTTCTACTCACCCCCTTGATGTTTTTGAGTTTATTGAGGAAGGAGAAATTGTTTCTTATATTGGTTTGGAAAAAGACTCCGCTGCCCCCTCTGCTCTTAAATCCCTTGGTGATAGTTTACTCCCCTTATCACAAAGAAGGAAACAATATCAAGGATTCAATGGCTCTATTGGGTTTTCCTTCTTCACCCTCAGATGAAGATGATGATGAAGACTAGGTTCAAGCTAATTGTAAGTCAAAAAAGAAGAAGAAATTGAATGTAGGTGGAGGAAATAAGGTTGGTAGACCTTCCCAGAAAGAAACAAGAAATAAAGACACTATTTGTGATGTGGCTTTAGGTAGAAAAAAGACCTTGTACTCCATTGCAGAGACAAAGTCTAAAAAGAAGTAAGGGATATTGTATCCCCTCCCTAACAGAATCAAGGTGATTCTACTGCTTTATTTCTTTGATCATGAAGATAATTTCCTGGAATATTAGGGGCCTCAATAGACACAATAAATAATTTTTGGTTAAAATCTACTTGTTGGATAATAAAGCTAATGTTCTTTTGCTTCAAGAAACCAAAATGAAGATGAAAACTTTTGACAAGATTGTTATGAATATCTGACCTAGTGCTAATTATATTTTGAGTGATGTTGAAGGTGCTTTTGGAGGTATTGCAACTCTGTGGAACCCTTATAAACTTAAAGGTTCTTTGGGATTTTCTAGTAAAATTTGTCTTATAATCTCCTTTGAAGATCTTATCACCTTTGAAAAATGGAATTTTATAAATGCTTATGGTCACAATTCTCACCGATATAGACTGATGATTTGGGAATTCTTGGATGATTTAATAAATGGAATAAAGGAGGATGTATGGATGATTGGAGGAGATTTCAACTCTCTTCTTCTACCATCAAAAAAGTTGGGGGGCTTAGATGACTATTCAGATAGTATGATGAACTTTTCTAGTTTCATTAACTCTGTTGGTCTCTTTGATATTCCCTTACTTGGCAACTAGTTTACCTGGTCTAATAGGAGATTAGGTAATCAACTTGTTCAAGTCAAATTGGATTAGTTCTTGGTCTCCTCTAATTGGAACATTTCACAACACCTCTCCTTATCTACTATACCAAGAACTGGTTCTCATCACAATGCTATCTTGCTAAATAGAAATGTTGATGCTACCAAAGTTCCATTACCCTTTAGATTTGAAATTATGTGGACCCTCCACCTTTATTTTGGTGCCTTAATTGACTAATGGTGGATGAACCCTCGGCTAGCACCCCTATGTTTTTTCTTGTAGATAAATTGAGAAGAATTAAAGAAAGAGTGAAGGGCTAGAACAAGTTCTCCTTTGATAATATTTTTGACACCGAAAAGTCCTTGGGAGACAACATTAAGGAGGTGAAGGATAAGATAAAGTCAGGGGTAGTGGATGAATCTATTTGCAACCATGAACATGACCTAAGAGCTCAATGGTTTAAGGTTAACAAATAGGAGGAGATCTTATGGAAACAAAAATCGCATGTTTGATGGCTTTTGGAAGGGGATCATAACGCTAAGTTCTTCCATCAATCTACTATGAAACATAGAAGCAGGAACAAGATAAGACAACTTAAGAAGGAAGATGGCAATATGGTGAGTAATGACAAATAATTTTTTGTTGAAGTTGTGCCTTTCTTCTCCTCCTTCTAGAAGGAACTTGTGGTTGCTCATCAAGATTTTGATGAAATCCTTCAAGCTATTCCCGAGGTGATTTCTGATCAGGACCTCAAGGATATGTCAAAAGTTATTTCTCTTTAGGAGGTAAAGTTTGTTGTGTTATCTTTTGGAGCATAAAAATCCCCTAGGCCTAATGGGTTTCCCCTGAGCTTCTTCCAACTCTATTGAGATATTGTGAATAAAGATCTCTTAAATGTTGCTAGAGACTTCTTCAAATCTGGTAGGCTTCTCAATCAACTTAATGCTACTTTCATTTCCCTCATTCCTAAACTGGAAGATGTTTCCTCTATGCATGATTTTATACCTATTAGCCTATGTAATACTGTGTATAATTTTTTCTAAGATGATTGTGTTTAGATTAAAAGTTGTTCTGAACAAAATGATAGTTGGAAATCAAAAAGGGTTTATTAAGGAAAGACACATTTTGGATGTTGCTATTTCTACCCATGAAATTATCTACTCCATGGGCCTTATTAAAAATATAGGGATGCCTTTGAAACTTGACATATCTAAATCCTATGATAAAGTCTCTTGGTCATTCTTGTTTTTTATTCTCAAGAAATTTGGGATTAATGGCAAGCTTCTAAAATTGATCACTGCTTGTGTTACTACTCTGGTGAATGAAATTCCTTAAGGTTTCTTCTCCTGTGGCCATGGCATAAGGCAAGGGGACCCTCTCTCCCCTTATATTTTCATTATTTTTCTTGAAGTCTTGGGCAGAAACATCCAAAAAAAATTGGACTCTAAGGTGTTGAAAGGTGTTAAGGTTGTGTCAACCCTCCCACCTGCCTCTCATCAACAGTTTGTTGATGATACTATCCTATTTGGTGAAGCTTTGGTTGGGTAATTTGGTCATTGGAAATCCATCTTGAATGACTATGCTTATTCTTTAGGTCAACATATCAACTACAATAAGAGTAAGCTATATTTCTTTAACTTTTACCAGATTGTGAAAGATAGAGTGGTTCGCATATTGGGTTTCTAAGAAGCTATTCTTCCTCCTATCTAGGCCTTCCCCTATTCTCTAAATCATCAAATAGCAATGATTGGAACCATATTATTGAAAGAATTCAAAAGAAGTTGGTTGGCTGGAAATGAAAGCTCTTAAGTCAAGCTAGGAAGCTCCAACTGTTAAAATTTCACTTCAAAATATTTTGGTCTACTACCTATCCATGTTTAATATTCTTGCTTTTATAGTTATAAAAATTGAATAGATTCAAAAAATATTTTTGTGGTCTAGAAAAAAAGAAAGAAAGAAAATGGCATTGGTAGGGTGGGAGAAAGTTTGTGCTCCTAAAAATGCTAAAGGCCTTGGGATAAGGAGAATTAAACTCTTTAATAAAGCTCACGCTACCAAGTTGGGGTGGAACTTGCTAGAATGTGCCAAAGACTAGGTTAGGATTCTTAAAGAAAAATATCTTAGAAATAGAGACCAAGGTCGCTTCCTTGCTACCTTTGAGTTTCCTTATTGATCTATCTTCTGGAATTACCTACTTAAAACTAGAAGTGTGCTAAAATTGGGTGTTAGAAAGCGCATTAGTAATGGTATGGAAACTGATTTCTAGAAATATTCTTGGAATAATGGCCTCTTCTCACATCCGTTATTCACCTCAACCCCTTAAAAAAAGATTGATAAGAGCTTGTGGAAAGAAGGTTGCTAGTTATATTGATTGGGATGGTCCAAAACCTAATTGGATCAATTTTAATAATCTACTTATAGGAGCTAATCTAAGGGGTGCTAGACAACAAAATTGGGCCCCTACTTTGCAAAGGATTCACCATTCAATACAGAAGGCTGCCTTGTTCTCTAAAGACAAGAAGGACAAGTGGTTGTGGACCAAGAGCCCCTCAAGCTGTTTCTTTGTTAAAAATGCCTATGTGGAATTAGAAAAAACTTTTTTAGTTAAGAGGGGCTTCTAATGGAACAAGGTTTGGATAAAAAAATTGACTCCTAAGGTTAACTATTTTTTCATGGGAAGCTTCTCATGGAAAAATCCTTATTATTGACAATCTAGTAAGAAGGGGGTTCTGATTTGTTAATAGATGTGTTATATACAAAGAGGAGGAAGAGAATATTATGCACCTATTCTTCCACTATTCGTTCTCAAGAGAAATTTGGTCCTTCTTCCTCCCCTTGTTGCTCATTGAATGGGTTTCCCATCCTTCTATGAATTTTTTTATTGATAGTTAGTCCTTTTTCCCCTTCTCTCACAAGGTTATCTTAGATCTTTGGAACCAAGTCCCTTCATTCTTAGCCCGAGGGATTTGGAAGGAGAGGAATAATAGGATATTCAAGGAAATTGAGAGAAACAATTGTGATTTGTGTTTTGTCTTTAAGACTCAAATTCAAGAAAATGTGGAAGTGGGGGGATACAACTACTCTAAGGTTATTCCTTCCTAGAAGGAGATCCAAATCAAACAACTATGGGGCCTCAAAAAGGATATCACTAATATCAATTGGTCTACTTATCTTTCAAGGAAGACTATTGTTTGGACTCCCCTTGAGAGGGACTAGGTCAAATACAACTTCGATGGCTGCTTTAAAGGCAACCCTAGTTTGGAAGGGGTTGGAGGCCTAATCAGGAATCATAATGGAGATTTTATTAATGGATATGAGAAAATCTTGTTGTTTGCTCTAATAACAAGGCATAGGCTATGGCTACTTGGAGAGGTATTAAACTGTTGAAAGATTTAGGCTTCTAAAAAGTCATCATGGAAGGAGATTCCAACCTCATTGTTGATGTTTTGAAAGGGGAGAGTGTTGTACCTTGGGAATTAAGAGATATAATGGATAGTTACAAGTTGCACATGCAATTTTTCACTTATTGTAGAGTTAAACATGTTTATAGGGAAGGGAGCTCCTCTATGAATATTTCTACTAACAAGGCTCTTAAGTATAACACTTGGACTCACTGGGAGTATGGTGTGTTGCCAAGGGAAATAAAGGATAGAATTTTAAAAGAAAAATATGAAAATGCTTATAACTTATAAGTATTGGTTAAGAGGTCTCGACTATGTGATTATTAGACTTGGTGATAGGATGGACATAAAGGTTAATAATTGCAAGATTGGTATGTTTTGCATTATGGAAAATGTTAAGGAGATTTCAATCAACCAAAAATTTAATGAGTTCATCATTTCAAAGTACCCTCTGTATCACATGTTTGTTTTCAATAACAAAGTGTTGGTCATTTTAAATATGATTAACGTGTCATACACCTCTTCCCACCCCATTCTCAAGGATCAACTTGATCTTGTTAATCTAGCAACATTTATTATGGTAAAGTTTAATCATTCCAATTTTGTCATGGAGCTCATGTTTCTGGCTCATTTCATCTAGTAGATTTGTTTAATTAATTTAAACGAATTATTTTGCTTAATTATCTCTACTTATCATCTCTACAAATTTGGAATCTGTGTTGGTATAGTTGTTGTTTTTTGGGGTGGTATGAAGAAAGAAAATAACCTAAAGAAAAACCCAAAAAAATTGCATATTTCAAAAATGGGAGGCCCGAGGAAGATAACTGAACCCTTTATGCCATCCGTAAACAAAATTTTGATCTCTAGCATATGTTTAGAGGGGCTTGTATGGCTTCTTTTTTTGAAGCTATGAGGGGGTATAATGAAATTTTGACTGCTAAGTTCACCAACTCTTGGAAAAAAGGCCATGTATCTATTGGTATGGTGAAATTTGAAGTCATGGATCAACTAATTGTTGATGCTACTAGTATGGATAATGAAGGGAGAAAGGTGGCAAAGAAAAGCGATGCAAACTACCAAAATTTCATCGAGAATTTTTTGCATGAAGGAGAGGTACTTACGAGGTTCCAAAATGGGTACGTTGTTTTCCCTAGTGAGCATGTTTGTGATATGCTACTTCACCTAAGAAGGTAGGTACATGACTATTCATGCCTATCATTTCCCTATCCTAAATCATATTTGTCATAATTATAGGATAAATTTTCCCTTCTACTTGATTTCTTCCCTGCCACAAAGCATTGAAAATGGGGCCTCACCTCCTTTGCAACAAGGTTTAATGTTGGATCTTTACAAGTTTTCCCTTACGAATAACCCCCATGGAAACCTGTTCATTTCTTGGCAGGATAATCCCCACCATAATGATGATGAGAATGTTGGTTTACCCCCAACTGTTGTGATTTCGAACAAAGTGCCTAACCCCAGGCCCCCAACTCCTTGTATTAAGCCTCAAAAAGGTAGCCCCTTGAATGTTGTCCCTTTAGATACCCCCAACTCCAATTCATCCACCTCTAAGTCTAAACATGCCTCTGTGGAGAATTCCCTCAAACTAGAATTACTTAAAGACACCCCAAGAAAAAGGAAACACTCCCCATTGCTTCTGGAACCTCCCAAGGTTAAGAGTTTGAAAAAATACCAACAAACCCCAAAGCAAGGAAATGTCATTACCATAACCAAAGAACTTGAAGGTCCTCAAAAGGAGGAAATGGATGAAGGGTAGGTGGGCATGTTGTGTGCTGGTTGAAGATCGATGAGATTGGAAAAGGTCACTTCTTTGGACAAAAAAGGTAAAAAGGAGATTAAAATACAGGAAGAGGAACAAGTGACAATGGAAGAATTTGAACCCCAAATGAAGGAGGAAAGTTAAGGAATGGATTATGATGACTGTGACTATGAGATGGATGAAAAAGGACTGGAGGAGGAGGACGATGAAAGGAGGAGGAAGAAATTGGTGGGGAAGAGGACCTTGAGGTTACTAAGAAGGAGGTATGTGATGTGGAGGACATCGCCCCAAGTGCTACTCTTCCTAGGGACACTAACATTCAATTTTTGAAAAGTAGAATCACTTTTTTGTAGGTTGAGTGATCCCACAATATTAGTTTACAAATTTTGGCCAAACTGGACATTGAACTAATTTTTTTAACTAAATCTTCACTTTTAGGCACCTATAGCGGCTAAACCGTGAGGAATTTGAAGATGATGCAAACTAGTGATTTGTGACATTTTGTTTGTAAATTCTAAATATATTTTTTTCAAAATTTTTGGAATTAGATTGTACTTCTTTTAAATCTCCTTCGAAAACTAGTTTTTAATAGTAAACACCATTTTAAAGAGTGATGTGTACTTGCTAACACATAATTTTTTTTCTATGAAGGATAAAATTATATTTTTAAAAATTTTAGATTCGTGACTATGATATCTAGTGCATGGAATTAGTTTCATAGAATTTCATTGATTAATTTCTTCTTATTAAGTTTTGAAGTCAAACTAGTTACAATTTAGACATGATTTACTTGCTAATACATAACATTTTTTTTATGTATCAAAATTCAATTTCATACCAACAAAAGAGGATCTATGAGTTTCATGATTTAAAATAGAGGGGCATCACTGTTAGTCAGTATGAAAGAAAGTTTTTGAAGTTACTTCAATATGTTGACTACATCTAGGATAAAAAGTTTATGGTCAACTATTTTGTTAGAGGATTAAATACAAGCATATCAGGACCTATAAGAATGTTAGCCTGTAAAAACTTAAAGGTTGCAGTGGAAAAGGCCTTGATAGCAGAGGAAGTTCATGGAAATTCTCAGGAAGATCGAGAATGGTTTAGGAACCGTAATCAAAGTCAATCAGAATAGGGGTTTCGAAGGCCCCCAATGCCTCAAAGGGGAGGAAATAGACCAAATGCAATCAACCATAGGCTGCAATAGCAACAAGGGCAAAGAAATAGATCAAACCAAGGGAATCAAGGAGGTTAGTATAGGTCATGGAGAAATTAGGGTCCCTGGAAGGATCAATGACCACAAAATCAAGGTGCAAAACCTTCCTCTGCTCACTAAACTCAGAATTCCTTCAGAGGAGGTCAAAGTGGTTCAAATAGGTTAGGTATTTCTCAATCAAGTAGAGCTCCTATAGTTAAAACTAGGGGGCCATGTTATGTATGTTGAGGGATAGGGAATTTGGCCTGTCAATGTCCATAGGGGTTCAAAGTCAGTCAAAAGGTAGGAAAGTTAGAGCCAACAGTGGGTGATGTGGGTAAGTCCCATAGGGTATTTGTAACAGTGGATAAATGTCAAGCAGATCATCATACCATAGCCATTGGTGTGTTAGGTATGTTAGAAGGTATTTCTATGAATATTTTGATTGATTCAAGAGCCACAGATTCTTTCATTTCTCCTTCTTTGGTTGAACAATGCATGCTAGTGGCAACTAGGTAGCAGGACAAGTGGGAAGTGGAGTTAGTCTTAGGGAGAAAAGTGGATGTTGACTCCATGATTGTAGGGTGTCTTTTAGGTGTTGGTACTTTTGAAACATCCATTGATCTTTGATTGATTTCTTTGGGATCTTATGGTGTGGTTTTGGGAATGGATTGGCTCAACTCTCATCAAGCAAACATCAATTGCAAAAATAAAAGAGTTGAGTGTTTGGATGACTTGGGACTTGTAGTGGAGATAGTGGGAGTTCAAAGACCAATTTCACTCAGAATGATTTCAACCATGTAACTCAAACATTACATGAGAAAGGGCTATCATTTGTTTTCTATTACCATTAGTGACAAGTCAGAAGAATCCGAAGATATGGAGGTATCCCTAGATGATCACCCCATCCTTAGGGGCTTTTCAGATGTTTTTCATTCAAAACTTCCAAGGATGCCCCCTAAATGGGAAGTTGTCTTTCACATTGACTTAGTCCCTAAAGTCTAGCCTATGTCAAGGACTCTGTACAGGATGACTACATAAGAACCTAGTGAACTTAAGTTATATTTGGAAGAGTTTCTTGAAAAGGGTCACATTTGACCAAGTGTATCTCCTTGGGGTGCTCTAGTAATATTTGTGAAGAAGAAGGATGGTTCCCTTAGATTATGCATTGACTATAGGAAATTGAATAAATTAACAATAAAAAATTGTTATCCCCTACCAAGGATTGATGACTTATTTGATCATATTAAGGGTGCTAAGGTATTTTCCAAGATCTATCTCAAATCAGGGTATCACTAGTTGAGAATTGTTGAGGTAGATATCCATAAAACTACTTTTAGGATGTGATACATGCACTATGAGTTTATTGTTGTACTCTTTGGGTTAACCAATGCCCTGACAGTCTTCATGAGCATAATGAATGGTGTTTTCAAAACCTTCTTGGATTGATTTGTGTTGATATTTATAGATGATATCCTAATCTATTCAAGAAATGAGGAAGAGCACGAAGATCATCTTCGCCAAGTCTTGCAATGCCTAAGAAAACATTAGTTATATGCTAACTTGGAAAAACATTCTTTCTTTCAAAAAGAGATTCAGTATTTGGGACACATTAGTTCTAGGGAAGGTATATCTATTGATCCCTCCAAGATCAAGGAAATAGTAGAATGAGTGGCTCCCATCAATGTGTCGGAAGTATGAAGTTGTATGGGGCTTGTCAACTATTATCGTCGCTTTGTGGAAGGGTTCTTTAAGATCGCTCATCCTATAACTTCTTTGCAGCAAAAAGGGAATTTTTTTTTTTGCATAGAATAGTGTGAGCAAGCTTTCTAGATGCTTAAGGAACATCTCACAAGAGCACCTATTCTAGCCATTCTTGACCCAACCGTGGAGTTTACAGTTTGCATGGATGCTTCCTTAGAGGGAATAGGGGTTGTGTTGATGCAAGAAGGTAGAGCAATAGCCTTTGAGTCTTGAAAGCTTAAAATCCATGAGCTGAGTTACCCCACTCTTGATTTGGAACTTGCAACAATAGTTCATGCATTGACCTGGTGGTGGGGCATTTCTTGTTGGGCCATCAATTTGACTTGTAACAACCCAATCTAAATACACACCAATGAAGGTGGATGGAATTCCTATGCAAGTATGATTTTGATGTCAGCTATATATAGGGGAAGGCAAATGTTGTGGCCGATGTGTTGAGTCAGTGTAGGCATGAACTGATGTCCATATCCTTATGTTTAGACTTGAGGGCCTAGATTTTATAGTTCTTTCCCCAAGACGAATGGTATTGTGAGGTTAAGCAACAATTAGGTGCCCACCGGACCTTGGATGGAAAGTATACAGGGTTTCCTCTAGATCAGGATGGGTTATTGCGCCATCGAGGGTGAATCTATGTACCCTTGGTTGGTAACCTTCGTCAATGATCTTGGTTGAAGCTCATAGGTCACCATACATAGCTCATCCAGGGGTCAAGAAGATGTATGTCAATCTGAAACAACTCTACCATTGGTTTGGTTTACACTGAGATATAGGAGAGTTTGTAGCCAAATGTTTGGAGTACAAGAGGGTTAAAGCAAAGCATCATCACTTAGTAGGTTTGTTGTATCCACATGAGATTCTAGAGTGGAAATGGGATGTGGTCTCTATGGATTTTAGTGTGGGATTTCCTCTATTCTTTAGGTGACATGATGCTATCATGGTAAGAGTTGATAAATTGACCAACGTGGCACACTTTTCTCCAGTCAAGACTACTTATGCAACACCAGCTGTAGCATGAGTATTCCTTAATGATATAGTTAGACTTCACAATGAGCCTTAAAAAATCATTTCTAATAGAGATCTAGTGTTCACATCTAAATTTTGGATGTATTTGTAGCAGGCTTTGGGTACACAACTTAAGTTTAGCACTTCCTACCATCCAGTGACAGATGGGTAAATAAAAAGGGTGAATCAGATTATAGAAGATATGTTGTGAATGCATGTCATGGATCATCAATCTAAATAGGAAGAATACTTGCATTAAGTGGAATTTGTATATAACAATAGTTTTCATAATTCTTTGGGCATGCCATCATACTAAGCTCTATATGGCAGAACTTGTCAGACTCCAATAAGTTGGGACCACTTGGAGGATCGGGTAGCAATTGGTCTTGAGATGGTCCAGGAAATGTAGCAACAAGTGGCTTTGATTAGGTAGCATTTGCAGGAAGTGAAAGATAGGAAAAAGAAATATGTGGATGTGAATAGAATTGATCAAAGCTTCTCGATTGGTGACAGGGTACTCTTGTGGGTGTGGCCGCATAAGAGCCCAATCTGATATGGAAAAGGGTCTAAGTTGTCCCCTCATTTTGTATGGCCTTTTGAAGTGTTGGAGCGTGTAGGTCTCGTTTCCTACCATCTAGAGTTGCCACTTAGTTTGTCTTGGTTGCATGATTTCTTTCACATTTTTGTCTTGCAAAAATATATTCATGATGACTCACATATTGGACCGAGATCACTTATAGGTAGAGGAGGACAGGTAGCTAGCCATGGAGCCAATACAGTTGTTGGGACAATGGACCTTGAAACTACGAGGGTGAGAACTAGACCAAGTCAGGGTCCAATGGGATAGATATGATGAGGTTTCCACCACCTGGGATGATGTTGAACACATGAAGACACTTTTGTTTTTGGAAAAAGTGGCAAGCCACTAATATTTTATTATATATATAGTATAATTTTACAAAAAATGGTTCAAGGGAGCATACTGGTAGGAAAGAATTAGTAAGAAAACCTCCACTTATCACTCCAGTAATAATAGGATAGGTACCAAGACCAATTACATCGTTTGTACAAAAATGTTGATGGTTCAAAATGTAGCATTAACCCAAACTAACCTGAAGTTGAACATTTACTCAGCCCTTACAAAACAACTCAAAATGAGTTTTAATCCAACTCGTACATAGATGAAACATTTAAAAGCCCAAATTAAAACCCAATAACCCTTAAAAAAAAACTCAGAATGGGTTTTAACTCAACCTATACAAAGATAATTCATTTAAAAGACCCAATTTAAGCCCAAAATATAACTCAAAAAGACCCATTATTAGAAAACTGGTGTGCTATTAGTGATTTTTTGTCGTCATCTGCTTGAACATTTGTTGATTTTTCATCCATTCCTTCTATATGCAAAGAATTTATCACCACAAACCATCAAGCATTACCCAGACACTTTACCCTTATCTATTTGAGGGCTTCCAAGAGGAATCCTAATCCTAGGGGGGAGGATGTGAGATGATCCCCTACTAGTGCTTACTTGCTTTCTTAGAATTGGATGATGTATTTAGCACCTTTTCATTTGACACACTCTTGATACACATAATGATGATGATCTATTATATTGAGATATTAGTGAATGTCATGTTTTAGCATGTTGTGATAGTTTGGATGTGATCTTAATTAATTCACCCTATCATGCTGGGACATATATATATATATATATATATATGTTTGTTGTTTTATTAAGGTTATTCAATCATGTTATTTTAATGAAGTATATTCTTGTTATTTATTATGTACATGTATATATCCCTATTGTACTGACACATTTGGTGAGTGTGTAGGAGTTTTATTACCCATGGACATCGGGGTACCACTTAGCCACCTTTGTTTGTGTATTGTATATTTTCCTTGATGTGGTTCCTTGTTTTAGTTGTATTACTTTTGTAAATGCTAGTATTGCAATTTAAATGAGATTTTTGAAGTCATTTAAGGGGAATTTAAGTATTTTTTATGTCTAAGAATCAATCTATGCCTAAGGTATATGCTTTACGGGTTTGTTTTTACCATTTATGTTCTTTTTAAAAGTGTTTATGACTGCTTTTATATTGCCTTTGTTAAAGTGGCGAAAATTGGGTTATGGTTTTGATTAGTTGAGTTAGTTGGGAGGAGGTAACTTCATCCCCCCCTTTATAACCCTCTCCTTATGGAGAGGAAGGGGTTACCATATCATTTGTGCTCTCTTGCATTTTGATTTCTTGTCTTGAGGAGATTTTGGGAGGAGAAGGGGATGTTGGGGGAAAGGGATCTTGGGAAGAGCCTCTCTTTCTCTTGTGTCAACCATTAGTGGGATCATAGTATTGGAGGAAATTATTTCCTTTTGTGTTGTAGCTTTTGTGCTTTATAATGCTTCATTGTGCATCGAAAAAAAAAAGGAAAAAATTTTGTACTGAGGGTTTTATTTTGAGAATTTCTTTTGAGTTTCTTGCTGTGACTAGTCTTGAAATTTGTGAAGCTTGTTTCTTTAGTGTATCTTGTCTAGGGGAGGTGACCCCCTCTTTTATAGAGGATTTTGGTCCTCCCTGTGAGGGGTTGAGTGGGGCTTCTATTTGGGATAAGAGTATCCCATTAGGTGATGGTCATCACTGGGGGTAAGAGTACCCCTTGTCTCCTTCTATGGGATATGAGTATCCCCCATTTTTCTTTGAGTATGTGCATTGGAGGAATAAGGGAGGTGTGGTTTGGAATTTGTGGAGCTGATTTGTGGAGCTAATTTGTGGAGATGATTTCCTGATGTTTCATATATGTTCTCTTTATGCCCATGCCTGGTTGAGCCTCCTCTCCCCCTAGAATGGCTTACTCTCAGGTTAGGCCAATGTGATATTTTTCTTTTGTGATTCCTTTTTGTTGTACTTGGTCATGTGGGTCATTGGTTCATACAAATGTGTTACGTGTTGAGTTTCCTTTCTTGTGTGGGTTACAGGTGGCTATGTGGAAACCCTTTGCTCAGGGGTGGGTTGCTTGCAACTCTATGGATGGGAGGAGAGACCATCGATAGTTTCCATTTTTTTGTCTTCTCATTCCTTTCAAGTTCTTATGGAGCTCTGGGAGTGCTTGGAAAGAAAAAAGAATATATATATATATATATATAATACTACTGCTCAGAGTTGTAAAAGACCCCATGCAATCACTTAGGTATTTAGTCTATTGATGATTGCAAGATTGAAATATGTATTGAAGAGAAAAAGGCCCTCATTGAAGGTAGTTTTTCCTATAAAGTTTTGTATTGTATTCATTTTGAAACTTGGTGAAGTCTGTTATGTGCAAGTGTAGTGTTTCATCCGTACTCTAAAAAATGCAGGATTGTTGGATCACTGTAAATGGAAAAAGGAAAGAGAAAGAAATGTATTTAATTTGGAAGTAGTAGTAAAAGTATTTAAGTTGATTAAGCTGGGAATGAATGTCCTTTCTAAATACTTTTTTTTCTGGTGTGCAATGTAAATCTTTTAAGGAAACAAGATGTCATATATTTATATCTATTTATGAATCTCATGTAAATTTTTGAAGCGCATTTGGGGCATCTAGTTGGGATAAGAGTATCCCATTAGGTGATGGCCATCACCAGGGGTAAGAATACCTCTTGTATCCTTCTATGGAATATGAGTATCCCTCATTTTTCTTTGAGTATGTGCATTGGAGGAATAAGGGAGGTGTGGTTTGGAATTTGTGGAGTTGATTTGTGGAGATGATTTCTTGATGTTTCATACATGTTCTCTTTATGCCCATGCTTGGTTGAGCCCCCACTCCCCCTAGAATGACTTACTCTTAGGTTAGGCCAATGTGATAGTTTTCTCTTGTGATTCCTTTTTTTGTACTTGATCATGTGGGTCATTGGTTCATACAAATGTATTACTTGTTGAGTTTCCTTTCTTGTGTGGGTTATGGGTGGCTATGTGAAAACCCCTTGCTTGGGTGTGGGTTGCTTGCAACCCTATGGATGGGCGGAGAGCCCATCGGTAGTTTCTATTTTTTTTTGTCTTCTCATTCCTTTCAGGTTCTTGTGGAGCTAGAATGAGGTTTATAGTTTTTAGGAGGATTCAAGAGCAGAAGAATTAATGCATCATTTGAAGCTTTCAGCTTCATTGTTTTATCTAACTTGTTTGTTCACTGTGTAGGTATAGGTGAAATTTTGTAGTTGGATTCATTTATTTTGACATTTCAACATGTGGTGAAAAAATGGGCTCCCACAAGGGTTGAGCCCAACATGCTGCCCTCTCAGATTCAAAGGATGCAACAAAAGTTTTTGTGAGTGGAGTTTGCGTAATGTTGAGTTCCATTTGAGAAAATAGACTATTAATGTGATAGCATTCAGAAAAAATATTTTATATACAAGAATATGAGCAAAAGAGTAACCATTTGAAGGCCCTGCACCACAATAATAGTTGTTGCATGTTTCAATCATATCTTAAAAACTACGATCTGGATTTTTGTGATTTTTGGGTAAAAAATAGAAAACAATGAGGCGAAAAAACCCATTAAATTTCTCACCGACCCAGTTCATAGTTTTTGACATTTTTTCACTAGTTCGAGAGAGCTTGTAGTATGGTGAAACCTCCATAACTTGTTCAAAATAGGGAAAAGAAAAGGCAAAGGCAGTTATCAATTAGTCTCCTAGAAGGACATCAAGTTAAATGACTTTCATACTTAGTTTTCAAGCACTTTGTGGCATTTTAGGCATGTTTAAGAAGCTCTCATGGATAGGGTTAAAGTTAATTGAAGTTTGAAGCATTTTGCATGCATTTTCGTTAAGTGTGGGTCCCATAATTTAAGGCCTTTTGGCCTTACACGGACAACACTTTAAACATCATGCAAAGTATCAGTTAGGGGAAAAATAGGAGATGGGCAAGCAAAGGACATATCTAGTTTTTTAGGAGGATTTTAAGGCTCAAAGCGAAGTTCTACATCAATTTTGAGGTCCCACATGGGTTGACCATCACTCAAGGAGAGTTTTACATGCAAAATCAGTTAATTTGGAACACTTTCAATCCCCTTTTGCATGCTTTTCAAACTTTCACGACCAAGGATGATTCATCATGCATATTGGTGGAGTTTTTAGGAAATGAAGAGTTGGAGTTCGCCATTAGTGGTCTCTTTCAATTAGAAGCTTCTTCTCTTTTCTATATCTTCTTTTTCTTCCTTTTCAAAAGGACGGAGTTCTTTTCTCTCTAGTACTGTATTGTAACTCTCTTGAAGATTCTTTCAAGCTAGAGCATCAAAAGAGACTCTATTTTTAGATTTGTACAACTGTAACACTTCTTTTTATCAATGAAATATAAGCAATTTTCCTTCTCCAATCATCATTTTGTGTGCAAATAAGAATGATAGATGTATTTTTCTGTGATTTGCTATGAATCCTTTAATGTATGCCTCATTCTTTCAATACCTTTTGTAGAGATATGCATACCTTGTGCAGGTCATAGCTTGTGACATCAATTTTCAACAATTTATAATTGTGAGAATATTTGATTTTTCCTTTTAGGATTGAGAAAAACTTTATCTTTCCTATGAATTACTAATGTATAAGTATGTAAAGCCAGAGTTGTGCCTGAAGAAGTTTGTTCATTTGATTAGATTATAAGTCCAAACAGTGGTATAGGCTCTGAAGTAAGAATTTGGTGCATCACCTCCTTGGATAGGTTTCAATTCCAAGTTTCTTTCAATCCGTTTTCCTTTCAAAGAAGGTAGTTTGTAGGAGGTATCATAGGGAACCAACCCTTTATTTGGAGATTCACTTTCATTTTTTCATGTTTCATGAGATTGTTGAGCATTTAAACTTAGCATCTAGGTGCAATCTCTGTGACAATATTTTCATATATGTTCTCTTTATGCCCATGTCTAGTTGATCCCCCACTCCCCCTAGAATGGCTTACTCTCAGGTTAGTTCAATGTGATAGTTTTCTTGCGTGATTCCTTTTTGTTGTACTTGATCATGTGGGTCATTGGTTCATAAAAATGTGTTACTTGTTGAGTTTCCTTTCTTGTGTGGGTTATGGGTGGCTATGTGGAAACCCCTTGCTCGAGGGTGGGTTGCTTGTAACCCTATGGATGGGAGGAGATCCCATCGATATTTTTTTGTTTTTTTTCCTTATCATTCCTTTTAGGTTCTTGTGAAGCTCTGGGGTGCTTGGAAAGAAAAAAGAATACATATATATATAATACTTCTGCTCAGAGTTGTAAAAGACCCCATGCAGTCGCTTATGTATTTAGTCTATTGATGATTGCAAGATTGAAATTTGTATTAAAGAAAAAATAGGGCCTTGTTGAAGGTAGTTTTTTCTATAAAATTTTGTATTGTATTCATTTTGAAACTTGGTGAAGTCTATTATGTGCAAATATGGCATTTCATTTGTACTCTAACAAATGTAGGATTGTTGGGTCATTGTAAATGGAAAAAGGAAAGAGAAATAATTGTATTTCATTTGGAAGTAGTAGTAAAAGTATTTAGGTTGATGAAGTTGGGAATGAATGTCCTTTTCTAAATACTATTTTTTCTGGTGTGTAATGTAAATATTTTAAGGAAACGAGATGCAATATATTTATATCTATTTTTGAATCTCACTTGAATCTCTGTGAAATAACCATATTTATGTTTATGAATGTTCTACATGTTGGAAACACAAGGGAAGACAATTGAGAGGGGGGGTGAATCAGTTGTCACATAATTTCAAACTTATTCAGCTTATTATTGTTATTCTTAGATTTGATTAATAACCATGAAAGCATAAATCAACAACACATCAGAAAAAATACATAACACCAATATTTTTACGTGGAAACCCTATTAGGGGAAAAACCACAGTGGAGGTTAGTCCACAAGATTATACCCTATTAAAAGTATAAATAAATATGAATGGGGAATGCAGATGTATTTCGGTGCACTGCCTAGAGCTTATTACTCAAATACAACAAGGCTTATTTCCCAATGGAAGAAACACTATCTTACAAAGATATGATTTACATCCACAGGATTTATACTAAGAAAATTAGCATTTGCTAATGCCTGATTACAATTTTGGTTAAACACATTCACTCTTCTTCAGTCTTTACACTCCACTTCTACCTTCAAAAGATCTAAACAATATTTGTACATAGGACTCACACACTTCACCCTCTCATCTCTTTAAATGATAATGATAAAAAAAATTCTCTTATATATCCACAACAAGAAATTACATCGCTACATGTCAACCACAATGAAATAATAAATGATAACAACCTGTCGGCCCAAAACAATAACAATTATTAATGCGAATCAATCAAGGTCAGCCACAACATAGTGAAGACCCAAAATAAAATTCTCAAACATGAAACACCTTCAAAAATTAATCTTCGATGATCCACAACACACTTTAACACCTTGTCGGCCAAGAACAAGAAAAACATGAACACGCAAGAGAAAATATTGAATCGCGGGTACCATAATCAATGCGGACATGCAACATAGATAGAGCACCATATAGAAACATCCAAAAAACCATGGATCACTAGAGAGGCATCCGAAGCAACTAAACTTGCTAAAATCAAATCATCTTCATTCAAAAACACCAATTGAAGCAACATAAAAACTATCAAAATACAAATCTTCATGCGGATCTCTAAAAATCAACATGGATAAATTAGATATACTTGAAAAGAAACCCTTTAGTCCAAAACCTCTGATCATCAATTTACTGAACTCATTGATAGACTGAACTCCACTTCACCACTGACAACCTGCAACTTATTTCATTACAATTTTCTCAATATCCTTGACATATACAACCTCTAAGACATTAATGCTAATAGTGTTGACATAAATGACAACCATATATCAACAACACAACCACAACATCCAACAATATCCCCCTTTGGAATTGATGGTGACACATGATGTGAAAAACACCATCAACACAACTTTCTTCAACACTTACTCCCCCTTAGGTTCTGACTCTTTTCTTCTCAACAACTCTTCTCCCACATGACTCTTCTTCTTTAGATAATTCATAGTTTTTCACATGACTCTTCTCGCCCTTGATATCAATGATAAAGATATATTTTCTCCACATAAGCTTTGAACCACATATCTGAACATCTAAATACTCCCCTTGAGTAGTAGCCACCACAACATCAATCCAGATCAGAATATGACTGTGAAATGTAGAGATTGATTCAAGTCAATGCACCTTAGTTCTGATTAGGAGGGGTAATCACCCCTAGCTTCCCTCTGAGATACTAAAAATTATCCTTAGGCAATGGCTTTGTAAAGATATTTGCAATTTGTTCCTTAGTAGGCGCATACTCCAATCTAACTTCCTTTTCACTCATCTCTCTCAAAAATTGAAACTTGGTAGATATATGCTTGGTCTTTGAATGCAACACCAGATTCTTAGAAATATTAATTGCACTTGAATTATTGTAGACTATAACAATGGGCTCATCATACATAACTCTGATATCTTTCAACGTTTGCTTCATCCACAATACTTGAGTACAATTATTAGCAACAACAATGTATTCTACCTTTGCGGTAGATAAAGAAATGGCATTCTGCTTCTTACTTAACCATGAAATCAACTTCTTACCCAAGAAAAATGCACCACCACTAGCACTCTTTTTTTCATCCACATCACCTTCCCAATCAGCAACAATAAAGGCACTCAAAGTAAGGTCATAATCTTTATCATACCATAGGCCAAAATCAACTATCCCCTTCAAGTATCTAAAAATTCTCTTTACAATAGTTACATGAGGTTCCTTAGGATCAACTTGAAATATTGCAACATTCATGATATTAGGTCTAGTTTGAGTCAAATAAAACAATCCACCAATCATTGATATGTATCTAGTTTTATTTTCTTTCAGAGAATAATCATTTTGTGTCAACTTGCATCCATTCACCATAGGTGTACCAACTAGATTTGAATCTTCCATACCAAACTTCTTTAGGAATTCTTTCACATACTTGGACTAAGATATGAAGATACCTTTATCTAACTAAGTAATTTGCAATCCCAAAAAGAATTTCATCTCACCAATCATAGACATCTCAAACTCATTTTGCATCTCATTAGAAAACTTCACGCACAAACCATCATCTCCTCCAAAAATGATATCATCAAAAAAGACTTCCACAATCAAATCTTTATCATGATCAATTTTGAAATATAGATTACTATCAGTAGTACCTTTATTGAATCCAAGATTCAACAAATACTTGTCGAATCTAGAATACCATGCTCTTGGGGCTTTCTTAAGTCCATACAATGCTTTCTTCAACCAAAAAATCATATCACCTTGATCAGTCAACTGAAATCCATTCGGTTGCTCTACACACACCTCTTCTTCCAGTTCACCATTTAGAAAAGCTGACTTGACATCCATCTGATAAACCTTGTAATTTTTGTGAGCAACATAAGCAAGAAATAATCTCACAGCTTCAATCCTAGCAATAGGGGAAAAAGTTTCTTCAAATTCAATTCCTTCCATTTGGGAATATCCTTTACACACCAATCTTTCTTTGTTTCTAACCACTTCACCTTGCTCATTCAGCTTGTTTCTAAAGACCCATTTAGTTCCAATTACATTTTTTTCCTTAGGTCTAGGAACATGAGTCCATGTATTTTTCTTCTCAATTTGTTGTAGCTCTTCTCTCATTGCTTTAACCCAATGTTCATCTTTCCATGCTTCATTCACATTATTAGGCTTAGTCTTTGAAATCAAACAATACTCCTTAATAATCTTTCTCCTTGTCTAGATACCTTTGTTCTTTTCACCTATCATCTAATTTTCTAAACGATTCAATCTTACATACCTTGGAGTCTTAGGATGTTCTTGAAATTTAGACTCTTGTGTTCTCTCTTTTGCACATTCACTATTTTCTCCTTCCTCTTGATCTTCTTGATTCACTGGAATGATTTGAACTTGATTTGAATTCTGAGCTTGCTTTCCTATTACTGAATTGTTATTTTGATCATCTGAATCATATCCATCATTTCTGGATGGTCTAGCTATGTCCTCATCAACCTTGACATTTACACTTTCAACTGCTTTCCTCAATCTCTTGTTGTAGCATCAGCAGGCCTTGCTTTTAGTAGAATAACCAAGAAATATTCCTTCATCACTCCTAGCATCAAAATTTCCTATCTCTTCATCTCTTTTAATATAGCATTTACTCCCAATTTTTTTGAAATATATAACTGTAGCCTTATGACCAGTCCATAGCTCAAAAGGGTTCTTACCAGTATCACCTTTGACTTGTACTCAGTTGAGGATGTAAACAATAATACTCATAGCTTCTCTCCAATAGATATGAGGAACATTTCCTTCCAGCATCATAGTCTTAGTAGCAACTTGAACTGTCTTGTTCTTCCTTTCCACAACTCCATTTTGATGAGGGGCTTGCGGGGCAGATAATTGTCTCTTTATCCCATGCACTTCACAAAAAGAATTAAACTCATGAGAAGTGAATTCACCACCTTTATCTGATTTCAAACATTTAATCTTCAAACCTGTCTTTGTCCCAACCATAGCCATCAAAATATTTAATTTCTCTAGAGCTTCAAATTTCTCCCTTAAGAAAGCAACCCACATCAATCTAGAGTAATCATTAATAAGTAACATGAAGTATCTATCTCCTTCTAAACTTCTAATTCTAGAAGGACCACACAAATTAGTATAACAAGCTCCAACACTTCTTTTGAACAATGTTGTTTTCTTTGAAATGAAATTCTAGTTTGCTTCCCTAACTAACATTCCTTGCATATAGTATTAGTAGGCTTTACCAACTTAGGAAGATCTCTCATTGCTTGAGTAGAACTTATCTTGACAATATTGTCAAAGTTTATATGACACATTCTCCTATGCCATAACCAACTTTCATCAACTTGAGCAATGAAACAACTTTTACTAGCAACATTCAAGTGAAAGATGTTACCTTTTGCTTTTGTACCTGAAGCAATCACATTTCCAGAACTCCCCAATATTCTACACTTTCCATTATTGAATTGAAGATTGTATCCCTTGTCAACCATCTGTCCAACACTTAACAGATTATGTTTCAAACCTTCCACAAAAAGAACATCATCAGTATTATTCTTACCATCAAGAGAAATGGATCCTCTACCATGGATTACACCAAATTTTTCATCACCAAATCTTACAACACCACCATTATATTTTTCCAGACTCACAAATTTTGTTTTATCACTTGTCATGTGATGAGAGCATCCACTTTTAATCACCCATTCATCTTTCTCTTCAACTCTGGCCACTAGAGCTTTCTCCACATTAGATAAACTAATACATTCAATAGGTACAAGATCATTTTCCTTGATAGCAATTAATACCCATTCATCCTCACTTTCATTTCCTTTATTAGATTCATCATCTGTCACACCTTCATTAACAACATAGTAGCACTTTGTTTGAAATTTAGGCTTGTTAGGTCTTGGCTTAGGGACTCTTTCTAGATGCCTTGATGCAAAATGACCTATCTTATTGAAAGAAAAACATTTAATTGGAAATTTCACTTTATAATTACCTTCTCCTCTGGTATCTCTCTTGACAATAAGTGCTTCAAGCTCTTGTAGCTCTCTTTCTTCTTCCTCAATCTATCTCATTTCTTCCTCATACTTGAATGTCTTTCTAGATGAAATTTCTCCTAGATCAATCTTTGTTTATCTCTCCCAGAGATAGTAGCTTTGAATGCATATTCTATCTTAGGAAGAGCATTACCAAACTCACTCAACTCAAATGCAGTAAGCTTACCAAACAACATATCTCTGGCTACATTTGTCACAGTCTAGAGCTCTTCAATAGCTATAGCTTTGACTTTGTATGAAGCAGGAAAGGATCTAAACACTTTAGCAACAATCTTTGATTTGTCCAACTATCCACCAACACATTTGATACCACACATAAGTTCATTCACTCTTTGCATGGAAGTAGTAATGTTCTCATCATCACCCATTCTCAACATTTCATATTTCCCTTTTAAACTTTGTAACTTAGCAATCTTCACACCAACATCACTTTCATACAAAGTTTCCAACTTCTTCCATATCTCATAAGCAGTCTTCAGATCCATAACATTTGTCATCTCAAAATCAGTCAAAGCACTCAACGATGCTTCCTTAGCCCTAATATTGTACTCAACATCCCTAATCTTAGTAGTAGTAGTAGGACCATTCTGACGAATAACATACCTATTGTTTGTAATGTTCCAGTAGGGTTCACCAATGCATCTCAAATGGCATTCCATTCGAGTCTTCCATAGAGAATAATTTGTCCCATCAAATCTCAGACTATCCTTCTTGTATGTCATCATCCTGGATCACCTCAAGCTATTAAACTTCTTCCAAGGAACCTGCTATGATACCAATTGTTGGCAGCACAAGGGTAGGCAATTGAGACAAGGGGTGAATCAATTGTCACAAAATTTCAAACTTATTCAACTTATTATGCTTATTCTCAAATTTGATTAATAACCATGAAAACATAAATCAACAACACATCAGAAAACACATAACACCAATATTTTTACCTGGAAACCCTATTAGGGGAAAACAAATGGTGGAGGTTAGTCCACAAGATTATATCCTATTAAAAGTATAAAGAAATATGAATGGGGAATGCACATGCATTCAAACGCACTACCTAGAGGTCACTGCTCAAATACAAAAAGGCTTACTTCCCAATGGAAGACACATTGTCTTACAAAGATATGAATTACGTCCACAAGATTTGAATTGAGAAAATTAGCATCTACTAATGCCTGATTACAGCTTTGGTTAAGCGCAAAATCATATCCTAGGGTTCATGATATGCTTAGAATAATAAATCTATAGGGGTTAAGGGTTTATGATTCATCTCCTAGGCTTCAGGTCCTATGGTTAAGGTTTTAGTGTTCATATTGTAGGGTTCATGAGATGCTTAGAATAACATATCTATATAGGTTAAGGGTTTATGGTTCATCTCCTAGGCTATAGGTCCTAGGGTTAAGGGTTGAAGATTCATATCCTAGGGTTCAAGATAAGCTTAGAATAAAAAATATATATGGGTTAAGGGTTTATGATTCATCTCCTAGTCTTTAGGTCCTAGGGTTAAGGGTTTCAGATTCATATCCTAGGGTTCATGAGATACTTAGAATAACAAATCTATACGGGTTAATGGTTTAGGATTCATCTCCTAGACTTTAGGTCCTATGGTTAAGGGTTTATAGTTCATATCCCAGGGTTCATGAGATGCATAGAATAACAAATCTATATGGGTTAAGGGTTTACGGTTCATCTCCTAGGCTTCAAGTCCTAGGGTTAATGGTTTAAGATTCATATCCTAGGGTTCATGAGATGCTAGGAATAAAAATCTATATGGGTTAAGGGTTTATAGTTTATCTTATAGGCTTTAGGTACTAGGTTTAAGGGTTTAGGATTCATATCCTAGGGTTCATGAGATGCTTAGAATAACAAATCTATATGGGTTAAGGGTTTAGGATTCATCTCCTAGGCTTCAGGTCCTATGGTTAAGGGTTTAGGGTTCATATCCTAGCATTCATGAAATGCTTAGAATAACAATCGATATGGGTTAAGGGCTTACAATTCATCTCCTAGGATTTAGGTCTTATGGTTAAGGGTTTAGGGTTCATATCCTAGGGTTTATGAGATGCTTAGAATAACAAATCTATATGGATTAAGGATTTATGGTTCATCTCCTAGGCTTAAGGGTTTATGTCTCATCTCCCAGGCTTTAGGTCCTATGGTTAATAGGGTTCATGACATGCTTAGAATAATAAATCTATATGGATTAAGGGTTTACGGTTAATCTCCTAGGCTTTAGGTTCTATGGTTAAGGGTTTAGGGTTCATATCATAGGTTCATGAGATGCTTAAAATAATAAATCTATATGGGTTAAGGGTTTATTGTTCATCTTCTAGGTTGTAGGTCCTATCATTAAAGGTTTAGGATTCATATCCTAGGGTTCATGAGATGCTTAGAATAACAAAACTATATGGGTTAAGGTTTTATGGTTCATCTCCTAGGCTTTAGGTCCTAGGGTTAAGGGTTTAAGATTCATATCCTAGGGTTCATGAGATGCTTAGAATTAAAAATATATATAGGTTAAGGGTTTAGGTTTCACCTCTTAACTCCCCTTAAGCCATCCTCTTAGGATCCTTAAGTCATATCCTCTTACATCCCCTTAATCCACCCTCTTGCATCCCTTTAATTCATTCTCTTAACTCCCCTTAAGACATTCTCTTAGGAATCCTCTAGCCATATCCTCTTAGGTCCCCTTAAACCATCCTATGGAAAACATCACTTGAATTTGTAAGGAATTTATAAGATCCAATTTTCTAACTTTTAGTATGTATTGTTCTTTTCTCACATGAATTATTTAGTTAAATACTCATAAAAAATATAGTTACTTTACTTACACTAATTATTTTTGCAGGTTCTCATCAAGTCGGTCTATCATGTGATGTCACTATAAAATAAATTCATCATATAGATTATGTAAATATCAATTTGTGGTTTTGAACTAAAAGTTGACAAGTTTTAATTGTATTTATATGCACATATGTTTCATCATGTTATATAGTTGTATTAAACATCAATATACATTATATATTTTTTTGATACATATGAACTTCAATGAACTTAATCACTTGTTATGTCTTGTTCCAATTTTATCTTATACAATTTTTTTCTTATATTTACCACATTTTATACATGTCAAGTATAGATTTTTGTTCAGTGATGAATATTTTCTAGAATTGGAAAATAGTTAAAATTACTTGTCCTTACTTTATTATGAATATGATCTAAACTATTTAAGGAATGTATTAATTTGTCACCTAACGATGTGATTTTATTGAAATTTGAAAGTTAATTATTTTAAGACATCTAAACTTAATTCAATAGTGGCATGTAAATACATATGCAATTTGATTCTAGATAAGAATTTATAGTGCATATTAAAATTGAAAGTTAGATAAAATATATATATATGTGAGTGCATATAATCATCATATTAAAGTTAGCTGATATAAATAAACACATGCAAAATCATATTAATTGATATAATGTATGTGAAATGGTCCATGAATTAAGATTAATAGAAATGTATATTTCAAGTACAACACACATATAAATAAAACTATCTATAGTCCATAAAATAAAACCATCTAAGTATCAGGACGATTGATCAAATCAAGTCTCATCTTTGCTCCATGTGGACTAGATGTACCTGCATCATGTTGTAGAAGAGTACAAGAAACTTGAAATTAAATAAAGTTAAAGAAATTTTGATTTAACTTAACATAATTGGTATTCAAATAAAGAAAACAATCTAGGTTAGAAAATATAAACTTAATAAAAATAAGTTTAATTAAATATCTAGTAAATATAGTAAAAATGATTTTTAGTATGCATAAATTACCATCTAATCATGTGAATCTACTGGAACATTTTGTTCAATGGGTGGTATAACTATCAATTGAGGACCAAATGCTTGAGCTACTAACTCCTGGATATTCAAATAAAGCAAACAATAGGTTGGAAAATATTAGTGATAAAAAATATTTAAATTGAGTATATATATTGCAAAGACCTAAAAAATTGTATAAGATATTTAGTAAAGTTTACAAGATTGAATGATGTGGCCTCATGATCAAGCACCTGATATTTTCCATGCATAAAAGGTGATGATGACTCAGGAGCACTCACCACACCTTGTGGTTGGTCAGTCAATTGTATCGCATGACCTCCTTGCATATATAGATACAATATAGATCATTCACAAATGTGTACAAATTCAAATTAAATTAGATATGATGTATATTTATTTCAAAATTAAATAAATTTTGAAAGTACGCACACTAGATGGCCCATGCATAAAAGTTGATGATGACTTAGGAGCTCGCCACACCATGATCTCCTTACATCTAGATACAATATATCATTTCACACATGTGTACACACTCAAGTTAAAATAGATATGTCCACATAAATTAAAATTTATATTTGTTTACATGACCAAAAGGTGTGCCCATTTCTACAACACTCGAAAAATAGACACAATCATATCAAGAATTTGGCCTCCTCTAATCATGCATCTACACTGAACACTTCTTGAATTAATATTATATTATATATAATTTAATGTTATTATTTACATGAATTTTGCACATTTCAAAAAAATTAAAATGTGCCTTTCAAAAGATGTACATACCTGTGTAAGATGATCACCAGAATATAGTAAATCCATAAATGACTCCATCATAGATATAGGTGGGCCACTTGAAGTGGACGACTGAGTATGCCCATAGCTTGATCCTCCATGATCTCTATCACCCACTTCAACTGCCATGTGTGTAGTCTGATGAGTGAGATCTCTTGAAAGAGAACTCAATGCTCTTAATATCGACAACATCATCTGCTACTTAAATGTAGCAAGAATACTAGGAGATAGAGGAGCAACAATCAGTAGAATTAGAGCACATCGCTAAGGATGTACACCTGATCCTAATCTATTTTGGGGCATGCCACGCCCAACTCCCTGAAATGAACTCATATCAAAATAGTTAGGTTTTAAACCCAACTCAAAATCAGCCCATTAATTTCTCAAAAAGTAAAGGGGCACCTCACAATTGCCATGTGATGAAGTATCAAAGATCATCCACCATTTGTCTCAAAAATGTGCAACTATCTATGGGTGCTTACACCATTTAATTGAAATTCATTTTTTAGTGGGTGGAATTGGTTCATTTGTTTGGGAGCTAATGAAATATTGGAAAATGGCTTGTTTGGTAATATGAATATCATCGATTTCTTTATAGGACAACCCATTTGCATAAAATTATCTTCTCCATTCTCTCCATCGATAGAAACTATCTAGGTTTGCATCGATGGATCGAATAGAGTTGACAACAATTTACATTGAAGATGCAAATTGTGCTAGGTGGGGGGAAGGTTAGGATCATTTGTTTTTATCAAATCTATATTTTCTTGAATCACATTTATGTTTTCTCTTATGTTCTCTCGTAATTGATTTTGATCTATTGCAGGATGTGGGGGGTTAGGAGGTGGAGAGGGTGGAGGCATGGGGTTTTTTTGTGGTGGGATATGATGGAGAGATTGTGGATGTATGGGATTTTTAAGCTGGTCAGTAGGTATTAAATCCTCTATGTTAAATTCAGGGTCCATGTGATGAAAGGGAAACTACATGTTAAACAATTAAAAAATATATATCAACAAACTAATTAAATAATGTACACAATTTGAACTAAAAATTATATTGAATGTGAAAAACTTCATAATACATGCCATTTGAAGACACATTCAATTTTTAAAACATTAAAAAATCCTCAACATGAAAATTTAGACTAATTTATGTTGTAAAAAATACAAACAATTTGAGCCTCCCCTACAACATGTACATTAAATTATACAATTAAAGTCATGTACCCTTGATTATTCTCACTCTATCTTAAATTTTGATTTCAACACAATGGCCAAATTTAAAATCTTTAAATAATAATTTCAAGGTCCTACTTTATTGATTTGACAAGTGGAAAAATCATAAATGCATTAAGTATAAAATGAGCTACTTGGATCATAATTTATTGTTGGCATTTCATGATCATTTGATTTTGGGAAGGTGATATTTTGGTTTAGTTTCTAACTTTTTCTAGTTGTTTTTCTTAACTAGCCTATTTCATGACTATTTTGAGAAGATAATCATAACTATTTCAAAAGTTTCTCCTTTTGTTATTATATTGGATAGGCATATTTATAAGTCTTGATGAGATAAAATCTTGAAGTATTTTGAGTGGCCCTTGCCCCATTTTTATGGACTTATGACCAAATCCAATTAATTTTAAAATTAGGACATGTACAAAGGATAGGATAATAATATGGAAGAGATTGAATTCTATGATAATATGGAGACTTTTCCTAATGTTTCTTCTCCACCTATAAAGAATCTTGTTGACTCTTCAACTTCTATAACACTTATTATATCTAGATTCAAAGGATTCATCTTCTTCTTTAAATATCTAAGTTATCATCTTGTGGTTGAGGAATCTCGTATTCTAATATCAACAAATATATATTCTTTTATTGCTCATGAAATAAAAATTTGAACTTTAATAGTTCAATTTTAACAAATACTATATATACATAGTTCGATAACTCAAGTTCAATAATTTTATGTGACATGTATTTAAAAGAATTGTGGTAATTATTAATTGTATTCCTACTTAATTATAGGTCCTAATGAGTTTAGAGGTTAGATCTATAGGGATTGTTAGAGAGGTCCTTGATTTATGAAATGTGAGGATTTTCTTTATGGTTATGGATGTAATGTAGGAACATCTAGAGGATTGGGCATTTTTGCATCACCCAAAAAGACATTTTTTGTTTACTTTTTTGGCTATGTTTTGTAGATTTTTGAAGTTGTAGTTAGAGGTATAGTTAGCAATTCTAATGGTTAATGCTTGTAAGCTTAAAGGATTCCCTTTGTTGTCATGTGAAACACAATTAGTTAAGAGTAGTTTGAACCTTTGTGGTGTCATTTATGACTAATTTCTTCATCAGGAGGTTTTCATGACATCATGTCAAGTCCTTTAATAAATGCCTTGTAACTTTGTGGAGTGTTGAGACTTTGACCTATTTAGATTTTTGTTCTACATTTTCCCCTTTTTTCCCTAATGTTCATTTAGAATGGGGCTAATTGGAGCGTGCAATCATTAGAGCTAGAATATATGTTCATACATTGGGACCAACATAAATCTATTCAAAGAACTAATATCATACTAACCAACACAAAGGCCTAATTGGCCTTGGGATTAAGGATACTAGCTAGTGTATAGTGTTGGATACATGGAAGATGACCCATTCCATTGGGATCATCTAACAAATTTTTAAAAACACTTATATGTATTTATGTACTTTTTGTGAAATATTCTAGCAAGATTAGAGGAAGAAGATGAATATTTAAAAAAAATTATGTTGATGAGATTTAGGTACGAATAGAAGATATGCAAATTAAGTTCAATCTATAATAAGATCTAGAGAGCTTGTGACTATTTAAGGTTAATTCCTAGAAATACGAGGTTAATTACTAGGTTTTGTGGTTTAAGTTTTAGGTTTTAGGGTTTAGGGTTGGGTATGTGTAGGATCATGGGGGTCCAAACTAGGCCTCTAAGTGGCAATGAAAATTCAGAAAATCAGAGTTAGGCAACTTGACATAAAAATTTGAATAGGTTATTAACATAATTTGAAAAATATGTAAGAACAAAAGTTGTAGCAAATTGAATGTAGTTTCTAGGCTACTAGTCCTTTTTTGGAAAAAAGTAAATTTTTTTTGAGAAAATTTGAAATTTCAATGTAGTGGTACTAAATTTTTAGGAAAAAGATAAGAAATGGGTGTATGCTTGACCACCCTAAGTACAAGAAAAAAATAATTATTTTTTTCAAATTTTTCAATATAAGTAGAGGACACATTCTCAGAAGTGCCTTTTTTTTTGTAATTTTTTTCCATGTAAATAATTAGTTATGCTTTTTTATTAGAACTTTTCAGAATTATTAAAAAATTTGTTTCTGACCACCATAACTTGGTCATAAATTATGTTTTTTATTTTTTTATTTTTATCCTATAGTATGCAAAGCATAAAATGTGGTGCATCTTGTAGATTCAAAAAATGTTAAGTAGTTTGAAAGTTATAGAAGTTTTTCAATTAGCCTATCAATCAAGACTTTAGATGTAATGTAGGTAGAAAATCAATAATAATTATTTATTAAATTCAAAATAAGGAAAAAGTTATATTGGTGGAAAGCTGACAATTTTTTCTATAAACCCTTTTTGTTTGATGAAGTTTGGGTTAGAAAAAATTCATCAGCCACAAGGGCGAACTTCAGAAAACTAAACAAATTTTCAAAAACACATTTTTTGGTTTGACTTTCTAGGTTAGGCAATCCCAAACCAAATCCAAAGACAATATCCATTTTGGTTTGGTAATACCAAACTGAAACATATATCCATTTTATTTTTCAAAATGGATATTCGTTTTGGAAAGTGGGAACCCATTTTTTTGAAAAAAAAATGGATATCTATTTTGAAGACCTAAAGAACTCTCTTTAGTAAAATGGGCATAACTTTTGTGTTTCTTATCAAAATTTTGACTTTTTATAGACATTGGAAAGGTGATGGAGAGATCTATGCAATGGAATAGGTGGTGTTTCTATATTTTATAGAAAAATAATAATTATAATCATTTTAATGTCATATTTCATTTTTGAAACATCAAATGCTCATTACTTTTGCATGCAAAGTCTCATTTTCATGATTTTTTTGTAACACTCATCTCAAAATACTTGAAACTTTAGAAAAAGTAATGAATAATGAAATATTTATATATTTGGTAGTAAAGAGATGAAAAAATCTTCATAAATCATCATATCTCTTTGACCCTTTCTCTACCTCTATATATCACTATGTCTCCCCTTAAACTCTGGACCTATCCCTCCCTCATTTCTTCTCTCTTTGTCCCTCTTTATACCTATCTTTCTCACACTCTCTCTCCTTTAGCTCTAGACATATCTTTATACCTCTATCTCCATCCTTCCATCTCTCTCTCTCTCTTTGGTCCCTCCCTCTCCCTCTCACTCTCTCTCTCTCTCCCTCCCTTTGAAGTCTCTCTTCCTCTTAGGTCTCTCTCTCTCTCTCTCTCTCAGGTCTCTCTAACTCCCACTCTCCCTCTTAGATCTCTCTCTATCAAGTCTCACCCATTCCCTCTCTCTCTTTATTCTCTCCCACTCCCTCTCTCTCTCAATCTCTCAATCGCACTCACACTCTCCCTCTTAGGTCTCTCTCTCTCCCACTCTCTCTCCCACTCTCCCTCCCTCTCTCCCTCTAAAGTATCTCTCCCTCTCCCTCTCTCCCTCTCAAGTCTCTCTCTCCCTCCCTCCCTCCCTCTATCTCTCTTCCTCTCAAGTTTCTCTCTCCCTCTCTCTCTCTCACTCTCCATCTCCCTCTGAGGTCTCTCTCTCTCTTAGGTCCCTACCACTCCCTCTCCATCTCCCTCTCACTCTCCCCCCCCTCTCTCTCTCTCTCTCTCACACACACACACACACTTTCCATCTACATCTCAGGTCTCTCTTCCCCACTCTCTCTCTCCTCTCTCCCTCCCTATATTTCTTTCTCTCCCTCTCAATTCTCCCTCCATCTCTCTCTTTCTCTCTCTAAGGTCTCTCTCACTCCCTCTCTCTTCTCTCATGTCTCTCTCTTGCTCACACTCTCCATCTCCCTCTCAGGTCTCTCTCTTCCACTCTCTCTCTCACACACATACACACACTATCTCTCTCTCTCTTCATCTCCCTCTCAGGTCTCTCTTTCTCCCACTCACTCTCTCCCTCTCTCCTTCCCTCTCTCCATCTCAAGTCTCTCTCTCTCTCTCTATCACCCACTCCCTCTCCCTCTCTCTCTATCCCTCTCTTTGAAGTCTCTATCTATCTCTTAGGTCTCTCTCTCAGGTCTCCCCCACTCTCTCTCTCTCCTCTCTCTCTTCTCAGGTCTCCCCCACTCTCTCTCTCTCCTCTCTCTCTTTCACACACACACACACACTCACACTCTCAAGTCTCTTTATCTCCATCCCCATCTCTCTCACTCCCTCTCTCTCTCTCCCCCTCTCAAGTCTCTCTCCCCCTCCCTCTATCTCTCTCTACCTCTCCATATCCCTCTTAATTTCCATCCCCCCTCTCTCTCTCTCCCCCTCCCTTTGAAGTCTCTATCCCTCTTAACTCTCTCTCTCTCTCACTCTCCATATCTCTCTCAAATCTCCCTCTCCCTCCCTCCCTCCCTCCCTTCCTCTCTCTGGTCCCTCCCACTCCCTCTCCCTCTCCCTCTCACTCTCACTCTCCATCTCCCTCTCTCCCTCTTAGGTCTCCCACTACCCCTCTCTCTTTCACTTTCTCACTGACTTTCCACCTCCCTCTCAGGTCTCTCTATCCTACTCCCTCTCTCTCTCTGTGTTCCTTCCCACCCTAACTAGATAACCTCTCCTCTCAGGTGTCTCCCACTCCCTCCTCTTCCCTCTCCCCTTCTCCCTCTCCTCCTTATCGTCTTTTCTCCCTCTCCCTCCTCAGTCTCTCTCCCTCACTATCATCTTCTCCATCTCTCCCTCCTCTCTCTCTCTCTCTCTCCCCCTAGGTATTTTCCACTCCCTCTCTCCCTCTTAGGTCTCTCTCTCAAGTCTCTCCCACTTCCTCTCTCTCCTTCTTTCTCTCTTTCTCTCTTAGGTCTCTCCCACTCTATCTCTTCTCTCATGTCTCTCTCTCTTGATCTCTCTCTTACTCATGCTCACATTCTCCATCTCCCTCTTAGATCTCTCTCTAGTCCCTCCCTCTCCCTCTCCCTCTCTCCTTCTTAGGTCTCCCACTGCCCCTCTCTCTCTCACTCCTCACTCACTTTCCACCTCCCTCTCAAGTCTCTCTCTCCCACCCCTTCTCTCTCTTAGGTGTCTCCTTCCCACTAGGTAACTAGATAACTTTCTCTCTCTCTCTCTCCCCCCTCTCTCTCCCTCCCTCTCAAATCTATGGGAGAGAGAGAGAGATAGAGGGAGGGAGGGAGGGAGAGGGAGAGGGAATTGAGAGGGAGAGATATTGGAGAGAGAGAGGAGAGAGAAAGTGGGAAAGAGAGACCTAAGATGAAGATGGAGAGAGAGAGAGATACCTAAGAGGGAGAGATATTTCAGAGGGATGGAGAGAGAGAGAGGGGGGAGAGAGGGAGATGGAGAGGGAGTGGTAAGGACCAGAGAGAGACATGAGAGGGAGATGGAGAGTGAGAGAGATAGGGAGGGAGAGAGAGAGACCTGAGAGGGAGATGGAGAGAGAGATAGAGAGAGAGAGTTGAGAGGGAGAGAGATATAGAGGGAGTGAGAGAGAGAGACTTGAGTGGGAGAGAGGGAGATATCAGGAGGGAGAGGGAGAGATACTTGAGAGGGAGGGAGAGAGAGTGGGAGAGATAGAGACTTGAGAGGGAGAGAGTGTTAGTGTGAGTGAGACATTGAGAGAGAGAGGGAGTGGGAGATACTTGAGAGAGAGACCTAAGAGGGAGAGAGGGAGTGGGAGAGACTTGAGAGAGAGACGTAAGAGGGAGATACTTAAGAGGAAGAGACACTTCAAAGGGAGGGAGAGAGAGAGAGAGGGAGAGGGAGTGGGAGGGACCTGAGAGAGAGGGAGTGAGAGAGAGAGAGAAGTAAGGAATAATGGAGAGAGAGGTAGAGAGAGAGGTAGAGAGATATGTCTAGAGCTCAAGGAGAGAGAGTGAGAAAGATAGATATAAAGAGGGACAAAGAGAGAAGAAAGGAGGGAGGGATAGGTCTAGAGCTTAAGGGGAGACGTAGTGATATATAGAAAGGTAGAGAAAGGGACAGAGAGATATGGTTATTTATGAATATTTTTTCATCTACTTTATACAAAAAATATAAATATTTAATTATTCATTACTTTTTCTAATGTTTTAAGTATTTTGAGATGAGTGTTACAAAAAAATCATGAAAAAAAGACTTTGCATGTGAAAATAGTGAGCATTTGATGTTTCAAAAATGAAATATGAAGTTCAAATGATTAAAATAATTTTTTTGTGTATAATATAGAAACACCACCTAGTCCATTTCATAGAGCTCTCAATCACCTTTCCAACGCCTATAAAAAGTAAAATTTTTGATAAGAAATGAAAAAGTTATGCACATTTTACTAAAGAGGGGTTTTTAGGTCTTCAAAACGGATATTCGTTTTGTTTTTTTTTTTAAAGGTTTTCCGCTTTCCAAAAAAGATATATGTTTTGAAAAAAAAATGGATATCTATTTTGGATTGCTATTACCAAACCAAAATGGATATTGTACCCAAGCTTGCAAAAAGTCAAAGGCATGAATTTTGTGCTTTTGGGCATGTTAAAAATGCCTTTTTTTCACATCGCCACTTTTTGGACCCCCATGATCCTGCACATACCCGGTTTTAGGTTTAAGGTTTAGGTTTTAGAGTTTTAGGTTTAGGTTTTAGGGTTTAGGGTTTTAGGTTTAGGTTTTAGGGTTTAGGTCCTAGGTTAAGGGTTTTAGTTTTTAGGTCTATGTTTTTTGGAATGTAGGGTTTAGGTTTTAAATTTCTAAGTTTAAGTTTTGTGTCCAATTTAGGGTTAAATTAGTTAAATTAGGTATAGATTTTATGGTTTTAAATTTATAATTTAACATTTTTTCTTTGCATTGATGATTTTGTTTGCAAATACAATTTAAAACTATAAAAAAATCAAGATAATTACAAAAAAAAAATGCAAGATATAAAGCCAAAAAAGTGAAAAATTTAACCAACTTGGAGGTTGTTTAGGTCGCTTGTGTTGACAGGAGGAGGTGGAAGCTAAAAATGGACTGAAATCGATTTTGGAAAATGCATATGTGAAAACCTTTGCCACTATCACTCCAACAAACTCGTAGGTAAAAATAAAAATGACAATGGTTTATTTAAAAAATTAAATAGCTTTAAGTAATGCATACATGCTTTTTGGTGTGTACCCAAATCAAGATGCATATGCGTTCAGATTTAGGCTCGGGTACCCATAGAAAAGCACATACATGTTTTTTTAATAATGCATATGCGTTTCCTGCAATATTTTTTTAGTCAAAAATTCCCCTCTTCATGGACCCAACTTCTTTCTTTTACCCTTCTTAAATCCAAGGTTTGCTTGTGGTCTCTCACCTTCAACATATGGGCATTTTAGACCCTCGTTGTTTGTTTTGTGGAAAACCAAAGTCCTTCAAGCATCTTTTTTAGTTTTTTGTCATGCTCAACAACTTTGGAGTTGGATTCATGACTTTATTTTCCCCATTCGGCTAGAACCCTTTTCCTAGCATATGGTTCTTTTCGCAGATTGGCCTCACATCCCTTCCAAGTATACCCAAGTCTAGCATGCTTTCAAGGTGGAGACTTTATTTTCTTTATGGAAAAGACACAAATTCTATTATTTTTTCTCATAGCCCCATTGATACTGCTATTTCACTTTTCATTAAATCTTTTATTTTTTTCCAATGTGATGCTTTAGATCTAGGTTCAAGCCAAAAAGGTGGCCCTAGAGGTTTCCCACTTTTAGAAGTTGCTAGATCATTAGGGTAATGCCCCATGCATTGTGGCCAGGGCCCACTTGAACAGTCTGCTTCCCATGGTCATTATCTTCCTTGTGGCTGATGGAATAATCGAAGCTTCTCTACTCGGTGTTTGCAATCCCCCAGATCTCAAGCTCTTTTTTGCCACTTTGGTGGTAGGGGTGATTCATCATTGTGACATTTTGCCTCACCTCCACTTGGAGGTGCTACCTTTGGGTGGCCTTCACGAGGGGTGGGGATGGCTACTAGTGGTGACAATAGCTATCCTTCATCTAGTGGTGGTGGGAGTTTCCCAAAGATGTCTAAGTGGCTCCCTCTGTTGGCATTGGCTATCTCTTCAATATGGAATGAAGATAGAGATAAATAAGAGGAAGATAAGGCTGAATATGGGTGGTCTATTTTTTATATCACCCTAAACCTAGTTGATGTATGGGGTAAACTAAATGACCGAGACCCCCCTCTGCCTCCCACTAGCACTACCCTTGCCACTTAGTGACCTTTTTTGTTGCTTTGTATTCACTTTCCAAGCTCTTCTTAAGTGACTCTGGGGAGTGACCTTGTGTCCTACATTTTTTGTGAATGCATATTTTATTTTCATTAATAGTAATTGACTCGCATATTCATCAAATAATCTATAAGTAATAGATTCACCAATTATATTGCAAACTAATATTTACCAAATATTACATATCCTAATTATTAAAAAAAGTATATATATTTTTATAAATTGTATATTAACACATTTAAATATAAATAGATGTTTTGATTAGGTTAAAGTCTGGAAGGGTCAACACCCATTTATGGAGTGGCCATAGAGGCAGAGAGAGGTGACTCACAAAAAGTGAGTCAACAAAAAGCAAGACTCGCCAATAGTGAGCCAGGAAAGAACAACACACTAACAATAGTTTTGACTGAAGCATGGAATTGATAACAAAAACAACAACTAAAACATGCAGAAACAACAAGAAACCAACTAAGAAAAAATAACACTTTTGAGATAGGAAAGAACTGACATAAACCAACAACTTACTAAAACCAGCAGTCACTACCAAAGGGAGCAGGACCAGGAACCCAACACCAACTAATTTCCACCTCAATAGGAGAAAATAAGAAATAATGTTCCATCACTAGCACAATAACTACACCATCTGTAGCAAGAGCAACAAAGACTGAAGCTCCAACCATAACAACAAATATCCAAATCCTTGCCAACATCCAACCCAATAACTAGGTAAAATAGGGGTACCTAGGGAGGCTTCAAAATAGCTAGACCAAAATGGCTTCAAAATCCCCTTTGCAACAACTCCCAACACCAATGACACTAAAATATCCACCTTAATAGGAGATTTATCCACCTTGATAGGAGAAGCTGAATGGAAAGTTGAAGAGAGAAGGAAACAACACAACCCAAATGGGGGCACCACCATAGCTTCAAGTTGAACCCAAATTCCATCATAGACTAAGTTTTCCACCTCAATAGGAAAATAAGTCAAATTAGAGGCAAGGGCCATGAAATCTGCTACGCCCTTAATATTATTGTACATCGGGTTATGAATAGTCAGCTTGTGGCTATCTTAACTCTCTATTAAGTCATATTATCATTATTATATTGTTATTTATTTGTTTAGGTTGACCTAAGTATTATATAGGTGTGTCTAAGTCGGCCTAGGTGATATCCTTGGCATAAATAGGTATATATAGGAGGTTGTGAGTCTTATTTCATCATGAAGTTGTGAAGTGTGTTCTCATTAGAGATATTTGGAGGTTTTCCCCATCGAAGTGGCTTGTAATTCTCAGTTATTATCAAGTATTTTCAGCATATTTCATATTATATTCTTCTATTGTGCAAGTTATTTCATAACAAGTGGTATCAAAGCATGATCTTGGCACCATAGAGGGAAGGTTTTTCTCAATTTTGGAGGCGATTTTGGGAAGAGCATATCTTTCAGATTTTGGCAATTTTTTTTTTGATTTTTAAATGGTTTTTGAAGAACATATTGAAGAAGCTACAATCCATATTTTAGAAGAATTGGAGCAGAATTAAGCGAATTATTGCAGAATTAGGGTTTCTACACTATTTTTTTTGGAATCTACATATCTTGCACATCTTGTTGAATTGGAGTCTGATTTTTATTGGGTTTTTGAAGACATACTAAAGGAGATTACAGTAAAAATTTGAGAGAATTTAAGTTTCATTTGTGTGATTTATTTCAACATTAGTGGTTTCCATCATGATGGGGCCTGCAACAAGGGGTTAAAAGAATGTTGTCACTCCGAGGAAGACTCCTGATAAGGATGGTGAAACAATCAAGGATATTACTCATAATGAGGAAATAAATAAGGTCAAGGAAGACATTTCCTCAATTAAGATGGATATGTGTGACCTAAGAGGAGATATATCAGACATACGAAACATGTTAAGCACTACATGGCCGAATCAAGAAAGGAGTTCTCAAGCGCCCAAGGTGAAAATTCTAGGTCAGCTACTACTAACACAAGCTTTAGTACTCCTATGGGATCTAGGAATTTATTTCCAAAGGTGGATATGCGCAAGTTTGAAGGTAAGGATCCTCTAACATGGATAAACCAAATGGAGATTTTTTTTGAAGTACACCAAATTCCAAATGGACAAAAGGTCACGATGGCTTCCTTATATCTAGAACCAGATCAATTCATTTGGTATCATTGGCTTTACAATCATCAAAGTAAAAAGGGGCTCACCATCTCATGGTCAATTTTTACAGAGGAACTCCAAGCACAATATAGCAATAGCATCACAGACAACTTCTTCAGCCAGTTAGCTAAACTTCAACAAACAAGATTAGTTAAGGATTATATTCAGAAATTCCAAAATCTATTCTTAAGGGTGGATACAATTACAGAGGAAAACTTGAATGACTTATTCTTGGGTGGTCTCAAGGATCACATTCAACATGAGGTACACATATTTAGCCCTAGTTCCATAAATGAGTCTTTTATCTTAGCACGCAGGGTAGAGGAGAAGTATTTGATTCTTAAGAAGCAAGGGGCTAATGTGACAAGAGAGAAAGGATATTTAACACAACCTACTAAGTTGAATCCACAAAAAATTGAGGAGAAAAGAGCAAAAGGCTTGTGTTTCAATTGTGATAGCAAATACAGTCGAGGACATAAATGTAGTGAAAAGAAATTGTTTTATATTGAAGGTCCCAATGAGGAAGAAGAGGAGGAACCCATCCTAGAAGATGAAAGGGAGTCAAATGAGGAATCAGATGATTCTCAACCAATCATTTCTTGTCATGCACTCTCAGGTTTCAGTGCTCCACAAACTCTCAAGGTGGTGGGGTTCCTAAAGAAGCAGAAGGTAACAGTGTTGATCGACTTAGGTAGTACTCATAATTTCATCAACAAAAAGTTAGCTACTCATCTAAATTGTTTCATATATCCAGCTCCAGAGTTTCAAGTTTTGATTGTAGATGGTGGTACAGTTAGTTGTTCAGGGAAGTGTCATAGCATTAAATTATCCATGGGAGATTATCAACTTGATACCCCAATGTATGCAATATCCATGGGTGCAGTAGATATTGTTTTGGGAGTACAATGGCTTACTACATTAGGAACAATTGAGATGAACTTCCAAGAATTATTCATGAGATTTCAATCAGAAGGAAGGCTAGTAGAGCTAAGGGGGTTGAAGGAGAAATCTCCACAAATGGTAAGCTATCATCAAATGCAAAATTTTCTTAAGAAAGGAGTGGATGGATTTGTGGCCCAACTATGTTCATTAGAAGTCTCTCAATCTACTACTCCTACTCATCCAGATTTGCAAGCTATAGTTGATCGTCACTCAATTGTTCTTGGAGATATGCCTAAAGAACTTAATCCTAAGAAGGATCATGATCATGCCATATAGTTAGTCCTAGGGAGCCAACCACCGAACATCAGGCCTTACAGGTATCCACACATACAAAAGAGTGAGATAGAAAAAATTGTTGAAGAGATGCTAGAGGCAGGAATTATCAGGCATAGCCAAAGTGCTTACTCCTCGCCTATGGTGATGGTACGTAAGAAGGATGATACTTGGCGCATGTGTCCAGATTATAGAGTGCTCAACATGTACACCATTAAAGATAAGTTTCCAATTCTAGTCATTGATGATTTGCTAGATGAATTAAATGGAGCTATTTTTTTACCAAGTTAGATCTTAGATCTGGTTATCACCAAATTCAGATTAAGGAGGAAGATATTTGTAAGACAACATTTCGGACTCATGAGGGTCATTATGAATTTTTGGTGATGTCAGTTGGTCTTACCAATGCACCATCTACATTCCAAAGTTTGTGTTAGTATTGTTTGATGATATATTGATTTATAGCAAGACTTGGGAAGAACATTTGCAACATGTGGACCAAGCATTACAAATACTTGAAGATCATAAACTCTATGCTAAGCCATCCAAGTGTGATTTTGGTCTTACAAAGGTGGAGTATTTGGGACACATAGTTTCACATGAAGGAGTAAAGGTGGACCCTAACAAAATTAAGGATATCATGGAATGGCCTATTCCAAAAACCATTAAGAAAATGAGAGGATTCTTGGGATTGACAGGGTACTATAGAAGATTTGTGAAGAATTATGGTAGTATAGCAACACCTCTCACCACTCTATTCAAGAAGGATTCTTTTCATCGGAACGAGTATGCCAATACAACATTTGAGAGATTGAAGGAGGCTATGTGTACAACTCCAGTACTTGCCACTCCTGACTTCACCAAGGAATTCAATGTAGAATGTGATGCTTCTGGAAATGGGATAGGAGCAGTGCTCATGCAAGAAGGTCGACCAACTGCTTTTGGGAGTCATCAATTAAAAGGTAAGAATAAACTAAAAACTATTTATGAGAAGGAAATGCTAGCAATACTCCATGCAGTGAAACAATGGCGGCCTTATCTATTGGGTAGACATTTCAAGGTTAAGAAAGATCATGATAGCCTAAAATATTTTTTGGAACAACGACTATCTTCTGAAGAGCAACAAAAATGGGTCACTAAGATGTTAGGATATGACTTTGAGATTGTATATAAGAAAGGAAAAGAAAATATTGTCCACAGATGCACTGTCAAGGAAGGATAAGAAAGATGAAGCCTTATTGTGTGCCCTTTCAATATTACAAGCAAATTGGGTGGAGGAAGCCAAAGCAGAGTGGCAAAATGATGTTGCGACAAGTAATCTCATCGAGCAATTAAAAAGTGATCCTAGTAGTTCATATAAGTTTTGTTGGAAGGGAGATACTCTTTGGTATAAAGAGCGTTTGTATCTATGCGAGAATTCCAACCTTAAAATCAAGATTTTCACAGAGTTGCATGAGTCTCTAGTGGGTGGTCGTTCAGGATTTTTGAAGACATATCATCGAGTCAAGCAACATTTCTTTTGGGAAGGGCTAAAGGGTGATGTTCAAAAATTTGTGGTTTAATGTTTGGTGTGTCAAAGGCATAAAGGGGAGACAATTAAGACACCAGGTCTCTTGCAATCCTTATCTATTCCTAGCCAACGTTGGGAAGAGGTATCCATGGACTTCATCACAGGGCTTCCCAAATCTAAAGGTCATAATGTCATCATGGTGGTAGTTGATTGGCTCACTAAATATGCACATTCCATTGCATTAGCACATCCTTTTACAAGTGTAGTGGCTAAAGCTTTTTTGGAGAATATCCAAAAGCTACATGGTACACCTAAAGTTATTGTTAGTGATCGTGATCCTATTTTCACTAGTCACTTTTGGAAAGATTTATTCTCATGTTTGGGTACTCAATTGGCTCTTAGCTCTTCATACCACCCTCAATCAGATGGGAAAACAGAGGTTGTTAATAAGTGTTTGGAAGGATATCTATGTTGTTTCACTTCAGAGAAACAGTCTTAGTGGGTAGATTGGCTACCACTTGTGGAATGGTGGTATAACATTTCTTTTCATAGCTCATCAAAATGTCTCCATTTTTGGCACTTTATGGATATCATCCTCTTCCATCACATCATCAATTAAGGTGTTCCCAAGAGTTTAGGCAGTAGAAGACCACTTGCTTCATCAACAACAAGTACTTTCAGACTCAAGGAGAATTTAGCCATGGCACAAAATCAAATGAAACAACGAGCGGACCAACATTGTAGTGAAAGAAGTTTTGAAGTTAGGGATTGGGTCTTCTTGCGATTGCAGCCTTACAAGCAAATCTCACTAAAGCAAAAAGAAAGAATAATAAGTTGTCTCCAAAGTATTATGGTCCATACCAAATCATGCAGAAGATCAGTAGTGTTACCTACAAGCTTGAGTTGCCACCAACAACAAAATACATCCAATTTTTCATGTTTCCTATTTGAAGAAGGTAATTGGGCATAATATTTCCCTCAAACACTTCCCGAGCTGGATGAAGAAGGAAGAATCATTTTGGAACCAGAGTGCATTCATTGAACACGCACAAAGAAGCTGAGGAATAGAACTATCATTGAGTATCTCATCCAATGGAAGAATTTACCAGTTGAAGATGCCACATGGGAAGACGAGGAGTTCATTCAAAAGTTTCCAAACTTGATTAGCATTGAGGACAAGCTGCTTTCAAGAAGGGGGCATGCTACACCCTTAATATTATTGGCACATTGGGTTATGAATAATTGACTTGTGGCTATCTTAACTCTCTATTGTCATATTATCATTAGTATATTGTTATTTAGTTGATTTAGGGCGGGTTGTCTTATATAGGTGTGTCTAAGTCGGCCTAGGTGATATCCTTGGCATAAATAGGTATATATAGGAGGTTGTGAGGTATATATAGGAGGTTGTGAGTCTTATTTCATCATGAAGTTGTGAAGTGTGTTCTCATTAGAGATATTTGGAGGTTTTCCCCCTTGAAGTTGCTTGTCATTCTCAGTTATTATCAAGTATTTGTAGCATATTTCATATTATATTATTCTATTGTGCAAGTTATTTCATAACAAATTCCCCAACCAAACAACACCCATCTCCACCACCATAAAACATCTCTACCTTAATAGGAGAAGCTAAAATGAAAACATGGACAATAAACACAGAGGCTCCATCGAATGAAACCAAACCATATGGAAACTTGGAAAGAAAACCAAAAGACACCACTAAACCCTCAACACCAAACAAAGGAAACATGTTGCACAAAAAAGTAGCCAAAGGAGAAAAAGCTTTATAGGCCACTGAAAGTCAAACACCAAGGCCATAGACACCCAACTTTCACAAACCTTTCAACACAACAACATATATAAATAAATGTGACAAAACAATAGTTTTAGTATTTAATAATAATAATAATCAGCCCAAGTGGATAAGGCCACAAATATTTATTTTTTATTTGATGAAACCACAAATAATATTGCCAAAACTCACTACTACTCCACTACTATAAATATTGGTGGATATATGCTCCTGGCATAGGTGTTGATGGGCTCTATGGACTACCATACATGCACCATATTGGTATTACAATGAAAAGATGAACATATCATTATCATCTTTCATCTTTTATGAATTTAGTTTTCACAACTTGCAAATAACCCACTAGAGGACAATATAATAATATTTAAGTCCAAAAACACATGCAACTTCTTACACATTGTCATATATATGTTTTTACACCTTACAATGTCATATGTGTTTCAATGATGCTTTACAACATTTCTTCCCATATTACACCTCTTACACACATATTCCTATGCTAGCTGCAACTTTGTCACTTGTCACTGTTGCCTCTCCTGATCTCATTTTGTTGTAAGGGTCTGGACCTACTACCTGGCCTGATCTCTCTCAACTGTCAAGACTTGTACCTGAGCCTGAAGCTATTGTATCAAGACATCTCTCTGTTCAGGTTGAGGTGGCGGCGGTGGCGGTGATGGCTAGTCTCTCTGTGGTGGCTGTTGGTCCCTTACAAGAGGTTGTTGATCTTTGGGGGCATCTCTCTGCTAATGCCCATCTCCCTAATCCTATTACTACTTAGGTTGGTGTGGAGTTGGTCCTCCTCCTCCTACTGCTAGGACCTGTACCCTTCTGGTCATACTGCCTTGAGGTCTTTGTCATGGAATAACTATCCCTAGAATCGTTAATCAGACTAGAGACCTGAACCAGTCATCGTAGGCATGTGTACTACTTGGGTCTACCTTCCCATGATCATAGGCCCATGGCCTAACTACCAACTATTTAAAAGAGTCCACTACATATGAGGTTGGGATTGTCTAACCCCATGTAGTCTCCTTGGTAGTCTAAGCAAAAATGGCCATGTACTAATCTTTTGGCATGTCTTGGACATCTCCGAATTGTTTGGCTACTCAATCATCGTGTGCTCATGCACCTACAGGAGTTGATCCTACCTAGCATAAAATATCTGTTGTACATCATCATACCATGCAGGCATCTACAGTCAAGGCCTGTAGGTAAATATTGTCATCTCATCAATAACCCTCTGTCAATGAGGAATGCCAAGCTATCTCATGTGAGAGAATGTGAGGCCACCCTTGTATCGCCAAATTTTTGGGTCATCAGGCTCCACATCGACCACTGAGACTCTCGGTTGAAGCACGACTATGTGCTCCCATGCCTAGATATGCAGAAGTGTGACCTCGACACCAATGAATCTGCTGTCACAATACACAAACTCATGAAAATCATGATAAAGTGAGGCTAGCATCACTGGTCCCCAAGCAAAGTATCACCTCCTAAAGAGAATCCACTCCCAAGCCAAACCTCATCCTGAACTGAAATACCCGCCTCATCGATCTAGAGATACAAGTCCTGATATAATCACTACCACAATTAGTCAAAATGTTGACACCCAACCTCTATAGTACTCAAGGTCAATCTAACCCTCGGTGAATACAATCTCATCCATCCCCATGATCTCGTAACATGCATTCGTGTCAGCATCCATGTCATATATCACCCTCTCACCATTGATGGGCAATCACAAAATCTGCTAGACATTCTCCAATGTGACGGTTGCCTTGCTAGTGGGTAGATGAAAGGATGGTATCTTGTTGTGCCATATCTCTTCCAACATGGTCATCATCACCAAATGAGTCCTAATGGTAGCCGCATACACAATGTACCATAGATTGATCACTCTAAGGTGTTCCTATAGCAACTCATGAAGTTTGATCAATCTGCTAAGCACTGGGGATCGGTGCTCGCAGGGTGAATGCATAGGCTCTCTATCCTCCTGCACCAATAAATCCACAATGTTAAGTTTCATAAAAATATTGGATCCCATTTGAAGTTTTTTGCAACTGAAACTATAAAGGCATCGCTATTTGCAAAGGCGTCGTTTGAAAACACTAAGCTACACTGCTAGGACCCCCCAAATTGTAGACTAAGTCATGGTGTCACTATTTGACCACGGGCCTATTTGACCTAAAAACCCTAATCACCTAACACAAGCGCAACGATGCCATTTGCATATGCATAAGCCTTTGGAGTTTGAACCCTAAATCCTAAACTGTGACACGACATCACAAGTCACAATATTGGCACAGTTTGAGGCCTAGTGTGACCGATTCTACCCTTTCAGCGTTGCTATATAGCAACATTAAACAATTTTGACTTTCTAAGTGTAATAAATGTGCCTAAAAATCAAAATTACAAGTTGGGTTAGGGTTGTGCATATCAATGGTCTTGCACCTAGAAGTTTTTGGTAGACTCCCACTTGCTTGGAAATGTGTCAAGGAAGCACTCTTTGTGCCATCTCACACAAAGGTCAAAGCTCAAAACAATGAAAATTCTAAAGGCCGAGTGTGTAAATGAATTGAAAGTGACCCCTCGAGGGCTATTTTAGGCATGAAAATTAGGGTTTTTTGACTTGTTTTAGTTGTTAACTTAGATTTTTGTACCCCCAACGTCATTTTTTCCCAATCAAAGCTTGTTTTAGGCCCTTTTCTCACATTTTGGCACATTTTCAACATCTTGGAGCCTTTATGGACCTGTCGGGTAGCTTGTCCTCTTTTTTCACAAGATCACGCAAAAATCCAAATTTTAATTCGATCTCTTGAGGGGGCAATATACCAGCACAATTCTTCCAATGGGGCAGTAGTGGGGCATCTAAATTTTTTTTTGAATTTTGAATTTTGATCTTGGCAAGTTTATTCTTTGAACCAACACAGCAGGTACGTTGCTTCAAAGAGGGGAAAAATGTAAACACGTAAATTATACTGATTGATCTCATGCACCTGATCCTGATTTACTAACATTAGTTCTGCCTAAATCACTCCTTTACTAACCATTTAATCGAATAATCTTTATTTGATTAAATTCACCACATTTCATCTTTTAATTAAATAAATCTACTTTATTGATTAAATCATTATCTTCTATTAATTAAATAAATCATTTTGTTTAATTAATCCTAATATCCCTCTTTTAATTAAATAATTCATTTTATTTAATTAAGTTCTAAGGTTATCTCCTTTAAATTAAATAAATTAACCTTTATTTGATTTAAGTCTAACATCATCCCCTTTAATTAAATAAATCAAACTTTATTTAATTAAGTCTAATATCCATTATTCCTCTCATTTTGATTTAAATAAATCCAAAAGTCTAAGTCAAAATGTCAAATCAGCTAATCTCCATTTGAGTTAATCAAATCCTGATTAACACTAACTCTAATCCATCAATTCATCTAGATTTTGCAACTTGTGCAAGTAAATCAATTTAATTGATTCATAAATTCTCCTATTTTCATTCAAAAAGGCATCAAGTTGAAATATTCTTCAAATTTGAAATCTCCCTCCCAAAGGTCTTATCCTCCAACTTGGCATTTATGACTCTTACAAAGTCATTTTTCTTGAGCAAGGTGGCAATAACTCCTCTTCCACATCTTCCTCCTCAAGCTAACTTTCAAATTTCAAATATCCACCTAATAACATTTATTTTTAATGTGTTCCACCTCTCTCCACTAGCATGATGACAAGTGGCATGTTGTTATTGGTTGATCTTTAGTCCCACATTCATATTTTTTGCTCATTCTTCCATCCTTCTCTCCTATAAATGGAGATCTCTTTTACTAATTTTGGATCCACAACTTGAGGCAAAGTCATTATCTACAGGATTTTGAGTAATTTCATCAACACATCATCCAAGTTTTCATAGTTTTTCATCACCATAGCTAGGTTATTGCAAATTTTATCAAGGAGCACCATTGATACTCATCAAGCTTGCAAGGAATCGGGAAAGGGCTATTTTCCACATCAAAATAGCACCAATTCCCCCATGGGATTGAGGGTTTGAATGTTTTGAGCAAGATTAGATAGCTTTCATTTGGTTTATTTGGTTTATTTCTTGTTCTTGACATTTGAATGAATTGCATGGGGAATGATGGTTTTGATTTGTATAATTGACTAATATTGTGTTTGTTGTCCATGTTTGTGCAGGTCTAGAATGTGAATGGTGGATCTAGATCTGCACAAACATGGACAACACACACAATATTAGTTAATTGTACAAATAAAAACCATCATTCCCCATGCAATTCATTCAAATGGAAAAAAACAAGAAACAAAGCAAATAAACCAAATGAAAGCTATCTAATGTTGCTCAAAACATTCAAACCCTCAATCGCATGGGGGAATTGGTTCTATTTTGATGTGGAAAATATCCCTTTCTCAATTCCTTGCAAGCTTGATGATGATCAATGATGCTCCTTGATAAAATTTTCAATAACCTAGCTATGGTGATGAAAAACTATGAAATCTTGGATGATGTGTTGATGAAATTGCTCAAAAACCTATAGATAATGACTTTGCCTCAAGTTGTGGATCCAAAATTAGTAAAAAAGCTCTCCATTTATAGGAGAGAAGGATGGAAGAATGAGAAAAAAGGATGAGTGTGGGACTAAAGATCAACTAATAACAACATGCCACTTGTCATCATGCTAGTGGAGAGAGGTGGAGCACATTGCAAATAAATGCTATTAGATGGAGATTTGAAATTTGAAAGTTAGCTTGAGGAGGAAGATGTGGAAGAGGAGTTATTGCCACTTGGCTCAAGAAAAATGACTTTGTAAGAGTCATAAATGCCAAATTAGAGGATAAGACCTTTGGGAGGGAGATTTCAAATTTGAAGAATATTTCAACTTGATGCCTTTTTGAATGAAAATAGGAGAATTTATGAATCAATTAAATTGATTTACTTGCACAAGTTGCAAAATCTAGATGAATTGATGGATTAGAGTTAGTGTTAATCAGGATTTGATTAACTCAAATGGAGATTAGCTGATTTGACATTTTGACTTAGACTTTTGGATTTATTTAAATCAAAATGAGAGGAATAATGGATATTAGACTTAATTAAATAAAGTTTGATTTATTTAATTAAAGGGGATGATGTTAGACTTAAATCAAATGAAGGTTAGTTTATTTAATTTAAAGGAGATAACCTTAGAACTTAATTAAATAAAATGAATTATTTAATTAAAAGAGAGATATTAGGATTACTTAAACAAAATGATTTATTTAATTAATAGAAGATAATGATTTAACCAATAAGCTAGATTTATTTAATTAAAAGATGAAATGTGATGAATTTAATCAAATAAATATTATTCAATTAAATGGCTAGTAAAGGAGTGATTTAGGCAGAACTGATGTTAGTAAATCAGGATCAGGTGCATCAGATCAATCAGTATAATTTACGTGTCTACAAATTTTATATTCTCCTATTTTTTGTCTTACTTCAATACATTTTTATTGATTTTTTTTGTTATTAGCTATGCTCATACACTCATGAAAATGCATGAAATAATCCTTGTTTTCTATTATGAAAATAGCCTCATCTGTATGCATTCATTCACTAGAATTATGCACTCACACCTATATAAATAGATTTATGGTCTCATATTTTTAGCATAGATATATTCTCTTAAGAATACTCTCCCCCCTCTTTTTTACTCATTATATATATATTGAAACAGAGGTATATACATCCTTGCTTGCATTAAAATGTGTATTCATATAATATGTTATATACATATTGACATCCACATATTCATATGGCTACTTAAACTCATATTTTCTCATGCTTATTAGCATCCTCTTCTAAACATTTTATTATATATTGTTTACTCCCTTATTAAAAACTTACACATAGCTATATAGGAAATAAACTCTATATTATACATTTTACATATATAAATAGGTTAAAAATTGTAAGAGAGGGGGACCAACCACACCAAGGCTCCAGGTCACAAAGAGCTGAGAGTGGAGGGATTCCCTAACTTACCTCAAGCTAATGGGTGTTTAGGATGAGAATTGAGAATGAAGAGTACTCTCAAGTGCTTTTGTCACTCTATAGATCTAAAATTCTAAATGGGGCTAGACAAGCCGATTTTTAGAGTTCAAACTGCACCTCAAACAGATCTTTTTCTGAGGATGACAACATGGGTCCAGGATGATAGTGTGACGTGCTAGCATCTGTACGGCCAGAAAACATAAAGTATAGTACAAAAAGTAGAAAAACATACTCACTACCTAGCTGATTAATCTTAACGAAATAAACAGAATGATGAAGTATGAAAAGTAGCTATGCAAATGATAAAGGAGGTAGATGAAGAGGAGGGTGATGAATGTCAACTCACTAAAGCTCCAACTCACTAGTGAGCTCCATATGCACATTCACCTACACACAAGCAAGAGAGGGAAAAATGTTGGGTTGTATAGAGGTTTTCCTCAGTCAAACCACCACTTTGGTGTTTCCACCTCCATGGACAACCAGGAAAGCCATGAAGTAGAAAGTATAATAAAGGAAATGGAAAGAAAAGTACTGAACACTACAAAAGATGCAATGCTACTCTATTAAACATAATAAGAAAAAGAGAGTGATGCAATACCACCTCCACCCAAAGGCACTCAACGCCAATGAAGGGAGAATCCAAGACAACGAGCTTGGAAAAGTCGACATGACCACAACAATGACAAAGGGAGGTCTTGCAAGACTTCAAAATCACAACTTCTATTGTAGCACCACACATACAAGGATGGAATTGATGGAGTAACAAGCCTACTTGTTGAAATGCTCAATGGAGTTGTGTGAAAAATGCTTGAGAAAATGTGATAGATTGCTAGATCTTAGAAGACTTAATGAATGAACAAGATAGCTATTTCAAGATCAAAATGGGAGAGGAGCCATTTTCAAGTCAGTTGGTTGACACAGGGGTGTTACAATTCATCCCCAATGAGGAGTGTAACATTCCTACAAACTCCAAAGGCATGAATCTATCAGGGATGGCAATGCACCGCATAGACGTCCATGCGCTGTGCTCACGTCCTCACAAATATTCCCCCATCGACATAGAAAACATGCACCAAGTGGATGCATTTCGGTTGGGTGATGTGGAATTTCTCCTTTGGATTTGATTTTCTAAGGTGAGGGTTTCCAAAAGGGGAATTTACACAAGGCGTGCAAATTCATTCCTATACAAAACTATTAACATGTAAATTAATTTTTATCTATACAATTCAATAGGAAAATTTAGTTCATTTGATGTGTACCTTTTTTCTCTTATTCTTTTCTTTTTCTATTGCTTGTTTTATTTGGGTCTTCCTTGATTGGTCTTTCTACCTCCCAATTTCACCCATTTCCTCTCCCTTCCTTAGGCCTAATTAGTTGTTTTGGTGTTTTTCTTGGCCCCTCTATTTTTTTGGATTGATGCCCCCAACTCCCCAATCCCCATATATATTTATCTATCTTGGTCTGCCACTATTATTTCATTATTTTCTCTAGCTCTAACTCATATTGATGATGGACCATGGCGTATGATGTGAAGCATTCATGTAAAAATCATCACATAGTCAAAATCCAAAAATCTCATTACATAGATATAATTAATTGTGAAAATTTTATGTTGTTAATTCTACAAATTATATATTACAATTAAGATTTAAAAGTATAGTCATTGTAGAAAATTTTATATATTTCACTAGATTTTGATAGAAGCTTTCATCAATAAGATTTCTCACAAATTATTAATAAACAAGTGAAAAGTTCCAATCTATAAACCTACTGATTTAAAAATAGAGATAAAATTTATGCAAATTACATATTATAAGTAAGATGGAGGTCTATTCATTAATAACAAATTTTATGTACTTTAGTAGGCTTTCTTTAGATGTAAACCTTCACCAATAAAATTTATCATAAATTACTATCAACAAATAAAGTTTTAAAAGAAATTTTCAATCTATGTGTTCATTAATTTATGCATAGTTAACAAATTTTTACAAATTATATATTATAATTAAGATGAAGGTCTAATCATTATAACAAATTTTATATACTTCACTAGACTTAGATAGAGTCTGACTTCAATAAAATTTCTTACAAATTGTTTTAAACAAGTGAAAAAGTTCCTAATAAAAAATTTAATAAATATGATAACAAATTTCAATATTGGATTTAGATGGTTATTTTTTCTCATTAATTTATACAAAATTTTATTATAAGTAATATTTATAAGTAAAACCCAAGATATATAAAGATCTATATGATTTAAAATTCCCTTAGCAAGAATCCCATAGATTGATTCTTGTTCCATTCCCAGAGTCACATTCTCAAGTATTTTAGACACTTAACTAGACACTGAAGTGTCCCTAGGAATTGTGGAGCCAAAATCATCAAATCGGTCATCATTTGTGGTTACTTAGATAGAGGTTCCTATAATAGAGTTAAAATTAGCTTTAATCTATGAACTAATACATCTAATTTAAAATAACATTGGAATCAACTAGGAGTAAGAGTTTGAGAAAGATTTACAAGTGTTTCTACACAAATTGAAAAGATATATTATAGGAAGTAGGAACTACAGACATGCATTTCCTTTTAGTTTCAATCAAAACTAGACATGCAATCCTACTACACAAATCTTAGCATAGGGATATGTCACTACAACATATATCTTGTAAATTAAGACACAACATAGTTAATGACCATGTCATAGAGATGGCCTAACCTACAAGGCATGAAACCAAAATAAGATCAATAGTAGTACAATATGGGGAATGCAAACACATCAGAATTAGAAAAGAACTTTGAGAAAATATATCTAAAATTATTTATGATGACAGGGCAGTTGAAAATATGAGAATACAATTTGCAACAAAGCTAGAACAAGTACAATACATGTTCCCACCATCAATACAACTTGCCATGAGTTTGAGAAATGTTCTTGCATAAACTCACCCAGTAAAAATCCATATCTACTTTTGTAATAAGCATTGACATCCTTGACAGTTTGGTCAAATAGGCTCATAAGCACTCCTTTATATTGATTTGTGAATTCCATTCCATAGATTGCCTATTTCTTTATCACTTCACAAGTCGTTGGTGATGATTCCGTACCTTTTCAACATCACAACATCACCAAGAATTTCAATTAGTCTTTCCATCAGATCTGCATATCAATTAAACACTTTGGTTTTCCACATCATTATTGCTTCCACTGCCACCATATTTCTCAAGAAAACATCTATTCTATAATCCATTTCTATACAAGGGAGGAACAATGTAGAGTCGGCTCTATTAAACCTTATTTTTTCAAATACCCATATAAAAGGAGAAAATTTTACTCCTCTCCTATGTAATTTGGCTGTTGAAGGTAGATTTTTGTTTTATTTTGTAAGAATGGGCCTAAATAATAAAATAATAATAGTAATCAGGTAAAAAATAGAGCATAAAATAGTGAGAAATGGTTGAAAGAAATTATATTGATCTAAGTTGCTTATATACAATCCAACAACTTACCTCAACAGTAGTGTTCTTTCAACAAACAACCTCATATTTATTCTTGGTGCCTTTAATTTCTAGAAACTACTATTATTCTAAAGAACTCTGAAATTGGAATGTTCTTTTCCTTGAATACCTTCTAGTTGCTTCTAGATTTTGGGAGGGTGCAAAAAGATGGGGGGCCAAAAAGTGGCCATACCTTTGATTTTTTTTTAAATCCATACTGTGAGTGTGTTATAATGTGCTCACATTATGGCTTGAAGTAACCAAGTCTCAAGATTGGTCATTGTCAAGCTATAACGTGCTCACATTATAACATGAGCGCATTACATCTTATTTAAACAAAAAACAAAAACAAAAACCTCTTTTTTTTTGCAACAAATATTCTCCTGGTTTGCAACTTGAAACACCTACATAAAATGCTAGAGCTTTTGAAAGGACAAAACTACTTGAATTCTTCATTGAATCTTCATCAAAATGTCACCATGATGTTAGGGGGTGGAAGAAGTAAGTAATTTCTAGTTTTTGTGTGAACCTGGCATCAAATAGGTAGATTTAATATGGTTTTTGATGTAAATTTATTTAATTTTTGGGAAATGATAATGCACCTCTAAACCCTCAAACTCCTTAAAATCTTGATTCACCTCATGCCCAAATCCCTTCTGAAGAACAACCCTAACAAACACCTTCAAAAATTCCTCAACATGCCCTAGAAACTCAAGAAAATTTAATGGGGAAAATTGAAAATAACAAAAAACAAATTGAGGAGTTAGTTGCAAGGTTGAAAGATCCTAGAAGCTCAACCTTGCATAGAACCTTGCTTGATCAATCACTTGAATCGATAATATGACATGTAGATTCAATTAGTAAGCAAATAAGTTGTTGGTTGGAGAAGAGATGCAAGTTTAGAGAATTTTATGTAGATAGATTATCCTATAAATATGTTAAAGATGAAACCCAGAAAAACCACTATGTGGAAGTGGTTGTAGCCTATCATGGTGTCAAATTGGCTCAAACCAAAGGCTATAGAAAAGTTTGGTTGGAGGGGGATCCTCTGAATATCATAAATAATTTGAAAAAGTGCACTCCTCCCTCTTGGACTATTGAGACCTTGATAAGGGATTTGATAGATATTTTGAATTATTTTGGTGAGTTTTATATTTCACACATATTAAGAGAAGGTAATGGGTTAGCGGATATTTTCACTAAAATTGGTGTTAAATATTTTAGGGAGTGGGGTATGAATGACCCTCTTCCTATAGAGGCTATTGTTATTATGAATCATGAGTGTTGATTTCAATTGGATTAATGTCTCATTATGGTTGGCGGCATGCACGCCCTTCATCACATGGCTGATTGTTATGAGAAAGTATGGTGTGAGAGATTTGAATCAAGTGATTTGTATGGGAGTAGGGTGTCATAGGAAACAAAAAAAAATGGTCTTTATTATACCTTGTCCCAACTCTAGCCTCACATGGATTCTAGGTAGTTTTGGCATTGTTTTCCAAAGCCTTCTTTGTTTTGTGCTTGGTGTCTGTAAGCTGGTTTCTATTGTGAATTGTGGTGAGATGGGTGGTGATAGAAATCATGTTGAATGCTACGAGGGAAAGGAAGGAGGTCTAGCAGGTGCTGGTGAAGGGAGGGTTAACACCCTTATTGGAGAAATTTCATGGCAACGATCCCCAGGTAATAGACCTTTTTGTTAAAGGATGGAATGACAAGTTGATTAAGCTTTATGGGACTGAGTTTGAGGTTAATGAAGAATTCATTACTGGTATTACTGTCCTAACTATGGATGACATGAAATTATTTAGGGACAAAAAGGAGGCATAGACTACAATATTTTTTTTTTCAAAGATAATGAAGAGAAAGATTTAAAGACTACTAGGGGTGGAAAATATCAGTGAAGTTCTCTTAAGGCTTTATGGGGGGATGTAGTAGAGGAATTGATGTGCTACATTACCCTAGAAGGCCATTTTTTGGCAGTGAATGCATATCATTTCATTCTGCTTAACCACTTCCGACATAAGAGGAGGGTTTATTTCCCATTTTATCTTCTTATGTCTCTTGACTCGAGTATCAAGGATCACAAGAACAATCTAAAAAATCCTATATTGCATGTTGGATTAATTCTCCTTATGTCTGATTATGCGAAGAATTTTGAGCTTCCCAAACCTATGGTTACCCCAAAGGGTAAACAACCCAAACCTGCCGAAGGGTATGATATGGCCTTTGAAGATGAACTTATCAATAAAAAGGTTAAGAAAAGGAAATTGATTTTGGAAAAATAGGATGATTTGTAGGAGGATGTGGAATTGGTTCTTGATTCCCTCGCTTCTTTGGAAGGGGTCCACATTTACCTCCCATAGGAAAGAAGAAAAAAGGGGAAGCTTGTGCTAGTGGAGGTTATTTAACTTGTAGTGAAGAAGTTGCTATTGTTGTGCCAAGTATGGATCTGAAGATGAAGAATGACCTGCATGGGGAGGCATCCTCACCACCTCCAGCTACCAAGAAGAAGGATTTGGGGGAAGTGATCGGGAAGAAAAGGGTTTTGTGGTTTATGAGCCAAATTCTAGAGTAGGGCCATCCTCTCACAATTGTGGGTAGCTTATTTGCTAATGATTACCCTAGTGTCAAGCTGATTATGTAGGTGAAAGATAAGTATGGGGATGCTTTTGATGCTTTGGAGACTCAGGGTGTGGACTTGGAGAGGATTATGAAGAGAAAGGCGGTGGCAGAGGAAATTGTGAGCTCCATCCGCAAGCTTAATTCTCCTATTGTTGTGGAAAAAGGTAAGGACTCCCCTGCTGATAAGGATAGGATTAGCTCCTCTGAGGAGGATGCCCTGGGAAAATCATTTTTTAATATTGATAAAGATTATTTGTCTGATGTGCTTGGTACTACGCGTGAGGGGTCCATTGTTATGTTTAAGCTTTTTAAATAGTTTTTCCATGAACTCAATAAAAAGAATGTCAGAGTCAGGGGAATGGTTAACAAGGTTGATGGGTCCTCTAATTAGAATCAAATAGATGAGTTGTTTGACTCCTTAAATATTGTGACAAACATTGTTGTGGAGGAAACCCTCAAAATGAAGTAGAATATGGAAGGAAAAATCCTCATTCTTGAGGATCAAATGGGGAAAATTTGGGATTATGTGATGAGAGGAGGGGAGAGCCATAAAATTGTTGGAAAATATGAGTCTATTGTTATTACTTCTCTTGTGGTTAGTGCTAAGAAGTGAAAAGATAGTGTCCATGATGTTGAGGTTGTTGTTGCTAGTAAGTAGATGGGGGATGATGTTGTTGTTGGGAAGGGTGGTGAGAAAGGTATTGTTTTGATTTCAAAGGTAAATATAGATGGTCCTGGAGCTGGGACTAGGAATAAAACTCAAGCCTAGGGTGGGGCATCTGGGAAGGATAGTTTTGATGTTTTTGATGATGCACAAAAATCTATAAACTATGACATGGAGGCGACAAACATTTTGAAAAGCATGTAGTGTTGTTGGTTGGTCCTCCTTTTTGGTTGTTTTTTTGCTGATGGGTCACTGCTATTGGGCTATTTTTTGGCTTAATGTTATCTTTTATTTCAACTTATTTCTAATGTAAAGGGTTCTAGGGTGCTTCAAAACTCATTTTTAACCTTTGTAGACATGGAAAATGTATTGATTGACGTTGCACATGCGATCCTGATTACTAACACCATTTTCATCCTAAATCATCCCTCGATTTAACCATTTAATCAAACACCCTTATTTGATTAAATTCATCAAGTATCTTATCTTAATTAAATAAATCATCTTATTTAATTAAGTCTTTCTCTCTCATTAATTAAATCAATTAACCTGATCTAATTATCCCTATTTAATTAAATAATCAATTTTATTTGATTAAATTCCTAAAGTATATCTCATTAAATTAAATAAATCAAAACCTTATTTGATTTAATCTAACCTCAACTCCTTTAATTAAATAATTAAAAAATCCTTATTTAATTAATCTTTTTATCATATTCTTCTCATATTTGATTTAAATCAACCCATAAATCTAAGTCAAATTTGTCACATCATCTAATCCTTCATTAAATTAATTAACCTTTCATTAATTTAATCCTAACTCATGTCCTATCCTCTAGCTTTTGATACTTGCACATGAAAATAGATTTAATTCATTTATTAAATCTCTATTTTCTTTCAAATGGCATAATGGAGGAATATTCTCTCAATTTGAATTCAAAATCCAAGTGGACTTTTTCCTTCCAACAAAGCATTTGCTTCACCTAATGAGTCCTTTTTCCTTGAGCCAAGTGGCATTTAAGGCATTTCTTTTCCCTCTTACATGTCATTTCACCATTTTCAAATATCACTTAATTGCATGTATGGGCACATTCATCCAAATGTGCACATCCTTCATCCATTCTCCTTTTGACAAGTGGCATTTTGCCATTGGTTGAATCTTAGTCCCACATTGTTCTATTTTGGGAATTTCTTCATCTCAACATTCTATAAATAAGAGGCTTCAATTCTCATTTGATGATCCACAACTTGAGTAAACTTACAATACTCAAATTCATAGCAATCTCCAGCCATCTTATTGAGTTTGTAGCTAGGTTATGCAGATTTTATCTTGGAGCACATTGGAAGTATTCATCAAGTGGATCATTCTTCATCAAGCATCTACATTGCATCATTGGAATTGGGAAAGGGCCAATTTTCACATCAAATTGGCACCAATTCCCTCAAGAGATTAAGAGTTTTCTTTGCATTAGAATAGGATTTGATATCTTTGGTTTATGTTTGTTGTGTTCTTCATTCCATTCCTTTTCCTTTCCAATTCAAATGGATTTCTTGAGGAATCATGATACTAACCTTGCATTTGATCCAGTATAGTGTTTGTCTCTCATGTTTGTGCAGGTTAGGGATCTTGGTTCACAACCTCTAATAAAAAACAAGTTAAAGATGAAAAAATTACAAAATTTGACTTATTTTCACTATTCACAAACCTTAGAATGAATCAACCTTTACATCCTTCAAGAAAGAGGTTCTCTATCCATTGGTGCAACCATTAAGGGATAAAGATCCATTTTTTGAGGAGGTGTTGGATAGTTTTTGACCATCCTACATGCAACAACAATGAGGTGCTACAATATTTTTTGAGGAAAATCTACCTAAGTTTTTTCTCAGTAAAATCCCAAACTATTTTTACATACGGGACTTCCAGGGTAGAGGTGGGGGCTTCACATAGTAAAAAGTGGGGGCATGCATTGATGCACAACAAATAGTGAGATGAGCACTTGCTAGACTAGCATATTAGCACATGACTATCCCTTTTGTTGTGAAGGAGAGTGTTGAGGTTGATACATTGCAGTCGATTAGTTCCCTCACATAGAGCCTCCTATAACATACCAGTCCTCTAACACATGGTGAGCTGGGAAAGTCTTTAGGGAGTAGAGTTCCATCTCATTATTGTTAAGCTTGTGGGTCATTCTATGTTTATGATCCCACATATAGTTAGGATGTAGGTTCCCAGGGTACATCTACAACTGATCAGATGGTGATGAAAGATGCCCTCCTTAATGAGGAATTCAACCTTGATGATTTTGAATTGAAACAAAAATCTGAAAGTTTGGTAGAGAAGAAACTAGATGTGTGGAACAACTTTCTAGAGGAGGCAGGTCTATGATTAACATTGTCTATGAGATGGTGAAGAAAGGCATGGACGTGGACTTGTGTAAATTTCTAAGACAACAACTATTGGAGAATATTCATAAGACCAAAAGGTTTTGGTACCACTTCTAGTATGCTACCTTGATTATATGCATATTGTTTTACTTTCTTAAAGAAGTTCTTTGTACAAAGAACATTGTGTGGTTGAGTGATATTCTAGTTTCTATACAAATCAAAGACCACTTGAGAAGGTTGGGTAATGTAGACACTCAACAGACTTCTTTGTGGGGTTTCTTTAAAAATTTCAAGAAAACATGAAAGCAAGAGAATGGATTCCCAAAAGTATTGTTGAGAAGTACAAAAATGATGTTATCTAAATGTTCAACAAAGATTACTGTATTATGAAAGTTGTTGAACCTAGGATAGTGTGGATTCCTGAAATGGGATATGAGGTAGCAAAATATGTGATTACTAGTCCAACAAAGCATATGTTGAGTATGCCTAGAGATCCTACAGAAGGAAGATATGACACATATGAAGAAAAATCTAGTGCAGTATATATGGAGAAAAAGTAAAATGAGATCAAGAGAAACATTGAGAAGATGAAGGTGAAAGTTAAGGAAATGATGGTTATATCAAAGAGTCTTGTAGAGATATCCAAAGGAATATCCAGTTCCCTAGAAGATTCTCCTAGGACTAGAAGGTCAGCTATGACCTCTACCTCCTCTTTAGTAGTTCCTAATGTCTCCAGAACTAAGGTTACAACTGGTGTGAAGAAGAAAGCCGCATCTAATGCACCTACAACACAATAGAGTCCTATCTAGAGGAGAAGAAAATAAAAATCCACAAGAGAGAGGTATGTTGGGTATGATGATGATGATGATCTAATGAAGATGATCTGATGATGATGAAGAAGGGCCTAAGTTGGTCAGAAAAAGGAAATCCAGTGTCTCCCAAGTAGAGACAAGTGTAAGGAAAGCCAAAGTAGATATTGTAGACATTGATAATGAAGAAGAAGTCAAGAAGCAGAAGCAAGCATTCAAGATTCACATGAGGGAGAAGAAGTCTAAAAAAGAAGAAAAACCTACCAAGGCTAAGGAGAAGAAGAAGAAAAGACTCCTCCAGAAAGAAAACATAGCACCTTGAGATTAGATGCATTTTTCAATGGTATTATTGAGCATGGGATGTTGGAAGAAATTGCTAAAATGTATTCAAATTCAGATGAATTAGATAAGGCTACTATAGAGGAAGCTATTGTAAAGTACATGGTAAATTTTTGTACTAGCTTAGCACATATTGAAGATTAGTTACCAAATAATTTGAAGAATGTTTTTGAGTGCGAGAAGGAAAGAGGCAATAAATGAGGATGCCAAAATGAGGGAACACACCATAGAGAATATTGGTTCTTCTCTTTTTCATTAAGATAAAGAAAAATTGGCACAATTATATAGTAGAGAATTTAGAACAAAGCATAGAGTCAATACCCTAATGAGTAGGGATAAGGAAGATATAGAGGCTGAAAATTGAGACACAACAGAAGGTGAAAGAACTTGCTAAATAATTGAGAGTTTCATTAGAAAATGGAAGTAAAATGCAACATTACACTTATGCCTTGGAAGTTAATGAACCTAAAAATACGCAACATGAACATGCTTCAGAACATGGGATTGAGCAACAAAAAAAGAATGTGCAAGAAGATGTGGCTATAGGCAATGTCTCTACAATGATGGAGAATGTTGGAGAATAAAATAATGATGAAATGTAGAATGTCCCAGATAAGGTGGAAGAACAAACAAAACAAGGTTTGACTCCTCCAGACATGGAAAAAAATGTAGAGTAGAAGGAAGAAGAAGTCCAGAAAAATCATAAGCACAAAGCACTGAAGACCTACGTCCTCTAGAAGATAATGAGAGATCTGTTGAAGAGAAGAAGACTTAGGAAGAGTCTAGAAGTGTTGAAAAGGAGAAGAGTGAGGAGAAAGAATAGGAATTCACAAAATTTGTTGGTGAATCCTTCGAAGCCTCTAGATATTCACTCAAGGGTTTATTGGACATGCAGTTGCAATTTGAACCCATAGTATCTACACAAATGCTACAACTTCCTATGCAACAAGGACAAGTGGATATGGAAAAGATATCTTCCCTATAGAAGCTTTAACTTGGTGATGTATTTCATGGATCTGCAAGAAAGGAGATACTATCAACACACCAAAAGAGCACAAAATTGATTGAAGAAGAGGTTAAAGTGTTACAAGAAGGCATTCCTATAGAAACCATTGATGATTCCTTGTACGATGTGGAAAAAATAAAGCTACTGTTGGATTATTTTATAGATTACTCTACCAGACTAGAAGAAAGGGTTAGGAAAAAATTCCTAAGAAGGTCAATGACATAAGATTGACTAAAATATCTGATGAGTGTAGTGTTGTAATGGAAAATTGCAAGAAAATCTGAGACATGTGTAGAAGTGTTTGGATGAAGCACAAATCTTGTTTCATTTTTTTGTAAAGTATCCTAACTCAACTAAGAGAATCAAGGAGCAAATTGATTCAATTGAGTCACAAATTGCTCAGGCCTCTGGAGTCTATTATTTGATCAATGACACAGATGGTGCTACAAGGACTACAATAGAAAATTTGTATGGGCAATTTTTCCAGTTGTAGGAACACAAATAAAATATAATTAAGTAGTATTGTAAAATTAGGGATTGGGTAAGTGCAAGGATTACCTCCTTGACTATTGTATTAGCAAATGCAAAGAATTTGGTACAAAAGAACCCGATACCCAATTCACTAGATGAAGGAGAAGACCTCCTTATGCAATTTGAGGGCCAATGTTGTATTTTTACCTTTACCAAGAAGGACTGGGAATTTGGAAAGAAGGACTAGGGGGCACACCTTTCCAAATTGAAGGTGTCCTAGAAGGGAATTTTACCCTCCTCTAGTTGATTATGTACATTTATGTTTTAGTTATGCAGTTTCAAATTTATTTGTACATATGTGGAAGTATTAGAGAATGTTGTAGTACAATTTTATCATTTTTGATGGATAACATTGTAAGAGGGATCCATTCTCATGTGTACATATATATACCTACAAATTGTTGGAAGTATTGAGAATAGGAGCGAAACAACAAGGAGAATAGTTGAAGTAGTTTGCAAAGCTTGGTATTGAGATCCCTTCTCCCTTGATGTCAACAGGGGGAGTATTTTGTGAGATTTTGAGAATTATTGGCCATAAATGACAAAGGAGGAGATTGTTGAAAGTTTTTTGGTCACTGAGAAGATTGGTGGATCAATGGTAGATGATGTTACTATGGTGTTGTCATTGATGTCAACATTGTTGTGATATCAACATGTTATAATATCAAAATTGATGTATAGATGGTATTTGATGAGAATGATTGAATATGGTGTTGCTAGTGATGTCCAACCATTGCATAGTTGAAGAAGTATTGGTCCATAGCAGACCAAATGTCTTGGAGAAATTGCATGTTCGAAATGCAGTTTTTAGTGTTCAAAGAATCTATTTTGTGGTCTGCATTGCTCCACCATGAAGAATACTGTCATGCAATTCTAAGGTAATTTTGGTGCATGTAGAGGGAATATAAATCCAAATTTTCACATCTTGGCACCCTCCATAGCCAAAGATATTGTTGATAGTGTATCAGACTTGGTAGTGACAATATTACTATGACATAATACATGATTGGAATACTCCACATTCCACAATAGATGAATGTCTTGCTATGCAGTTTTGAGGGAGTGTTTATAAATGTCAGAAGTGTGTATGCTCCAAGTGGCAAGTGTCTTGGAGGTTCATATGTCAAGCTATGAATGGAAAGATGGTTCACTCTATTGTTGCTTCACCAGTGGTGCCAAGCTAAAGGGTTTGGGGTCGTGCAGAGTTAAAGTAAATTTGGATCAAACTTATGGGACTTATTATAGGTTCCTTCCAACCTATTTTGATGTGCTACACGTTTTGGTTTATTACACTAGGTGTGTATGGTTGGATCTTGAGTTGATGGGTTGTTGTATTGCATGTTTCATCTAGTTAGACTGACCTAATTGATGTTGTAGGTGTTTGTGGATGTAATGCATATAAATGTAAGTTCATTTCGATGTTGAAGAGTGAAGGATTATAAGTGCACGAGTGTGATGAAAATGTTGTTGGGATATGGTATTGTACACCATTGCATAAATTGATTTATTATATTATTGTAATTAAATAATTATTTAGTTGTGATACATATTAGTGGTGTTGTTAATCACACTAGGTAATTATTTGGTGTCCACTTGATATTGTATTGTAAAAAGATGTATTATTATTATTTGTGTGGGAGACATGCGATAATAATTTTTAATATTGGGGAAATATTAAATAAAGTGATGTCTTAGTACCCAATATTAAATAAGGGGTTAGTGGTTTTGTGGTACATGGTTTCATCTTACCATTAGTTGTATTTTGTGTGAGCTTGTGTCTATAGAAGGAAACACATGTGTAGTGGTTTAGGTTGGCTGAGTGGTTTGGCTATCATTATTGAGTCTTCTTGAGAGTGCATTTGTGAAGCATGGCATGAAATATGTGGATTCATGCTTGGACACATGGGAATGCATTGGAGGGTTTGATGCTTCAAAAGTGTTCATTGTAACTTTTGTATTTGCTTCATGGCTGAGTGGTTTGGCTATCATTATTGAGTCTTCTTAAGAGCACATTTGTGAAGCATGGGATGGGATGTGTGGATTCATGCTTGGCCACATGAGAATGCATTGGGGCTTGATGCTTCAGAAGTGTTCATTGTAACTCTTGTATTTACTTCATGGCTAATTAATATGATTGCGTATGGATGCTTTTGGAGGATGGGTTTTTCCCTCTTTACGGTTTTCCTAGGGTATATCTTGTGTTATCTTTGATGGGTATGTTGTCTATTCTATTGCATGTGGATTTTGAGCACTTATTTGCATTATTATCTCTTTTGGGTTATGTGTAAATTGTCATTAGATGACTGCAAGTTTCCTTACAAGTGGTATTAGAGCTTTCATTGTTGAAGATTTTATTTTGTTATAACTCTAAGTTGAGAAAATATTGCTTGAAGTTTGAATCTATGCAATGCATGAGAGAATGAAAGACATGGCAAGATATAAGGGTTTTGTAGGTTGTTTATTGCAAATCTAAGGTTTTTGGGTTTACTATTATGGTGGGCTTTTTTTAGATTTGGGGTGTGAAAAAATTAGGGCAAAAAGGGTTTCTTGGTTGTGCATTCAAATGGGGGTTTTGCGGGGGAAATTTTACAAATGACCTCATGGGACAAAATGAACCTCATGGTTGGATTCGGCTTGGTCGAGAGACAAATTTTGATATATAACTTGACTTATTTTGGAGAAGTTGAAAAAAAGACAATTTTTTTTGTAAAATCCACATTTTTGAATTGTACAGTTGTCAGAAAATAAAATATTAAAAAATCCAAAAAAAATAAAAAATTACTCCATTGGCAAAAATTACCCTGTAAAACTCAAAAACTTAAAAAAAATTAAAACCTTATTAAAAAAATCTGATGGAAAGAATTTATATTGAAAAAAGTTTTAAAAAATATAATATGTATTGTGGGGGGGTTGACCCCCCCTTGTACCATCGGTATCCATGCTGCCAGTGTGGTACCCCCACACTGCTAGCATGGTACCCTGCGGTACCCACTAACAACGGTGGTACCGTCAAGGTACCACCCTGGCAAGCGGGGCCCATTATACCCTGCATGGGGTTAATAAAATATCTACCAACCTTTTTTTAAAGAAAAAAATTTCTACCATTTGATATAAAATGTCGCCCAACATTTACTTTGGAATTTTAATTAAAACACAAAGATTTTGGGTTCAAAGTGATAAGGGTTGGGAAAAATTTTCAAATTAAAAATTAAACTCATTTTTATGAATATTTTGTGTCTAGTTGAGAAATGGTGGTGCCACCTAGGTGGCTCGGCCACCACCACCGGGCCACTGCCCCACCACTAGGAGGGCTAATTTTTTTTGCCTCATACTCTAATTGGGAAAATTTTTTTTGAGGGGCATAACTTTCACCCAAGTGCTCCATTTTTTGACTTCTTAGACTCATTGGAAAGGTGACTTAGAGCTCTATGCTATGGTGCCAAATATTTTTCCATATTTTGCAATTTTGACAGTGTTTTGCTTGGTTGAAGTCAGGTGTTCATTTTGAGCTTCTAGAAGTGATATTGGGTGCATACGAAGTCAGATTTTGGACTTCAAATAGTTGATAGAAAGCTTGTTCAAAGTACTACATAGTGGATTAGGTTTGGAGTTGTTTTGATATAATGTTTTTGTTGATATTCTATCATGAGTTGTTTATGGGTTTCTTTGACCATGGTGATACTATGAGCTTATGGATTTTTGAATCTAAGAGATTTGATGTTGGATTCATTGTATGCATAGTTGTACATCATAGATTCTTTTCATTTGACATGGTTATCAATACTTGGTTGGATTTGTATGCTTTATTGTTGTATCTACAAGTTGTGTAGCATTGTAGGTGATGTATACTTGTTGTGTTAGAGTAATAAGTTATTATGCTTAATTAATTACATCACATTGATTAATTAATTAAGTCACTTATTCCTCTTTATTACTTAAGCTAAACTTAGGCACATTAATAATTAATTATTAATTATTAAGTGTGCACACTAGGGTTTCATTTAGGGTTTCCCTTTTTAGGGTTTCTTGATCTCCTTCATAAGGATTGATCACATTGTAATAATGGATTCTCTTAATGCATTTTTACAGAGAGGTTTTTACGAGAACATCTTTTTTCGGTTCTTCTTCATAGCTTTTGCATGTGACAGGTATTCATCTTGCATGCAGGTGATCTTGGATTCTAACATGGTATCAGAGCTCCAGACCTGCAGCTGCTTGTTCGTGATCTGAAGATATGGCCTCTTCGTGAGTTTCGGGTGCAAGGGTTTCCTCATGCAATTTTTTGATTGAATCTGGGGGTAGCCTAATTTTTTGGGCATTTTGGGACAAAACGGACCTCACCATTGAGTCCGCAGCGCCCAAAAACCCCCATTTTCATATAAAATTTGTCTATTTTGGTGCAAGTTGGTCGGGAGGCAAAAATATTTTGTCTGGGGGGCCGTACGACCTCCCCAGCACGCAGATCGAGGCGAGAAATTAAAAAACCACGTTTTTTTTTGTAGTGTCGCGTGCCTCAGTTAAAATGAAAGTCGCCCGTCTGACGACCACCATCCGTAGCCCTTCCAGCTCCTCCAGGTCCCAGCCGCAGCCCGTCTGTGCGACCCTCGGCGAGATACACTGCGTCGCCCGGTCTTATAGGCGACCCGAGCCCCCAGATCTGCCCCCGGCCAGCCCCCTCTGCTCCACGCGGTCACATGGGGACCAGGGGCTCCGCCCAAGTCACCGATCCAGCCCCTCCAGCATCAGCCCGCGGTCACATGCTCGACCAAGGGCCAAAAATTTTTCATTTTGCAGGGGAGGCGATTTTTTTCCCCGACGGCCAGACGGCCGTCAAATTTATGCTCGTGAACTGCTGACGTCAGCATGACGTCAGCGTACGGCCGGCCCTCTTTGCCCCCTCCTAGCCCTAATTTGCCCTAAAGAAGCAGTTTTTTTCTTTTGGCCATAACTTGGGCATACGGTATCGAAATCGGGCAAACGAGATATCGCCGGAAAGCTGATTCCGAGATCTTTCCTGTAGTGCAGTTTATTTTACAGTATTTTTCTGTTTTACTGCATTTATTACTGTTTGAAGTCAGATGTTGTTTTTGGACTTCCGAGCTCATAACTTTTTGCCACAATCTCCGATTTTTTCCTCGTTTGCGGCGTTGGAAAGGTATTAAGGAGCTCTATATTTATGTCCATACACTTTTTCTGTATCTGTCCCAAGTTTATCAGTTAGTCCAGATTTGGCCCGATGGGTTGGTTGGCGATTACTTGGATGTTTTGGCAGTTGGGAGAGTGAATTTTGCATCTTTGCACTTCGTTTACAGTAATGCATTATTTAATAATCACTTGCTGCATCATAGATTCCAGAGTTGTTCCAGTTTGGAGTTTTCCAGTGTTCCGTGGCATCGGGTTTTCTGTTGCTTTAATCATGATTCCTTGAGTCAATCGGTGACTCTCATCCGGTTTCAGTAGTATACAGAAGAATATTTACTTGCTTGCCTATATCAAGTTCCAGTGTTACTCTACAGAGTTCTTCCAGTGCTTCTTTGCAGCATGTAATCTCATTGTAGGGGGGTTTTGTCCCACTGGGTTTTTCCTTCTCTACTCCTTTTTGTGTTGTATTGGGTTTCTTGCACATCACTTTGTGCCATATTTTGTACTCGTACTGTATTATAAAGTGCCATGGGGGGTTGTGTAGTGCCTTTGTTTTGCCATCACACCTTTGTCCGGTGAGTGTCCCTCCACGACAACAGTGAATCCAGATGATTCCAGTCTCATGTATGTGTGCTTTATTTTGCACACCACTTTTTCAGTCGCAGGTGCTTTCTTGTGCACTTTCAGATGTTCTTGGTTCCTTTTCATGCACTTCATTCTTGCATTGTAAATGGGTACCTGATCAGGCCTAGTTGCCGGGACCCATCTTTGCTTTCATGCATCTTTTTCTAGTGTTTTAGCTACCTCCTAAGTTTATCTTAAGGGGGGGTGTTAGAGTAAATAAGTTGTTTTACTTAATTAATTTAATCATATTGATTAATTAATTAAGTCACTTATTCCTCTTTATTACTTAAGCTAAACTTAGGCACATTAATAATTAATTATTAATTATTAAGTGTGCACTAGGGTTCATTTTAGGGTTTCCCTTTAGGGTTTCTTGGTCTCCTTCATAAGGATTGATCACATTGTAATAATGCGGATTCTCTTAATGCATTTTCTTGGGAAGGTTCTGAGGAAGGAAACGGCGTTTTTAGTTCTGCATGTCTTTTGCATGTAGCCCGAGGTATCAATCTTGCATGCGGGGTGATCTTGGATTCTAACATGTTGCGCCTATGGCTTGGACATGGGTTATCAATGCCCATAAATATTTGATGTTGATGCATTTTCAATTTTGGTGGTTTGGTTTGATCACTTGGTTTGTTGGTTTTGATGTCATATTGAGGAGGTATATGGTATTACCAAGTGCAATCATGGTGTGAGGCCTATGTAGTTGACTATGATATGCAAATATGTGGGACATGATTGGGTTGAGTTTTTGATACATTTGATGGTGATCATAGTGTCATGGATATTTCTTGTGCTTTAGAGACTTTGGCATGTCACGATGGTTTATGCAAGTGCATTGTTGGTGGTGGTGGATTGGTTCTTGATTCAAGTTATGACAGTGTATCTTCTTGGTATGAGGATCATGGTTTTACTTTGCTTTCTTGATGAGAAGCTTATGTTGCATTTGATTTCTTTGGTTGTGTGAGGGCACTCTTGGTTGATCTTCATTAGGAGATTGTTATCATGATGTCATGATAGCTTGTAACATTTATTGGTTATACACTTTTAGTGGGAGCTTTTGAAAATGATGGTTTAGCGGTGGTGGATATGTTTATGATGGTTTGGCGGTTGTAGGTATTTTATTGGCTTGGAGATCTTGGTTTCACTTGTATGTTACTAATATTATAGTTGAGTGTGTGCATACCTAGATGATCTCCATGGAGAGGATGGTTGTCATGATGCAATGTGTAACTTGTACCCTGGTTCAGTGGGAGTTATTTAGCAGTCTGGATGCATCATTGGGTATGATTATCTTCATGTGATTGGGGATATTTTTTCTTGTTTTAGAGTGTTTGGTATTATGTCATGGTTTACTCTTGATATCGGTTTAGAGTTTGGCATGGTACTTCTTCTCTTGAGACCAGGATGTTTATATATATGTTATGGTGCATGTGATCTCCTAGGAGGAGATGCTTAGATCATGGATGTCATGTTTATGTTCCTAATCCATGATTGGAGCTTTGACATTGATTATGTGTGGTTCTCTTGGTATTGGGTACATTGACAATTTGCTTGATTACTTCATGATGGTGTTATGTTGCATTTGGAGTTTGACATGGATTGATTGGTTATAGGTACTCATGGATACTTACAGATGTAGGTGATGGTTGGAGTTTTCTTGTGTTTAGAGACATTTGCTTGAGATAGTTACTCTTTGGAGGTTTCAATAGGAAGACTGGAGAGCTTTCACCTAGTTATGGATGTGAGTTCATGATGGACCGATAGAGGAGATTGTTCTTGGAGTGAGTTATGATGGCTTGGTTATCCTGGAGTAGCATTCTCATTCCCCACTCTTGGTCTACTCGACAGTTTATCATTAAGAGGTATTTACCCATTATATCTTTTAGATGTGTTACGTTTGTTCTTTGTTTTCTCATGGGATTGAGTTGATTCATGGTGATTGGTTATGGATACTCATTTGAGGATGGTTTAGCATGAGTTTATATTTTTTATCTTTCATAGATATGGATTTTGAGCTATGGTTAGTTTTGGAGGATTCATTTGAGGGATGTTGTGGCATGGTTATCTCCTTGTGCATTTGAGTTTATGATATCATTCTTTGATGAGGATTGTTAGGAGATGGTTTATGGGTTGATTTCTAATATTGGGGATGGATACTTTGAGTTTGATCTTCTTGATTAGAGAGGTTTACATCCATGTTGGCATTGTTATATTGATTCATATGTTGCACTTGGTCTATGAGATTGAGTGCATGGATGTTGTTGAGGCTTTTCATTTGGGGTTGTTTAGGAGATCATACTTGACACAACAATACACTTTTGAGGTGTTGGTAGAAGGACATTACGGTTTACAAGTTTTCTCTTCTTCATGGTTCCTTCTTGGATGTTCATGGTTTTGGGGAGGATGGTGGCAAAATGTTGTGAGATATTATGTAGCTTCTTGGGTTGCATGTGTGGATCATTATTATTGTTCTTGTTACTTCATGCTTCTATTTATTTGTCACACCTTGATGTATAGTGTTGATTGGTAGACTTGATATGCTTTAAAATTACCTATGTAGTGGGAGTTCTTGGATATGCATGTTCTTCATTGACAGATTTGATACATGGAGCTTGGTTGCAGTTTACAAGTTGTATATGTTCTTGGCATGGGTTTACTGATGTATTGATACCTTGGAGATATGGATGGTTGGATGTATTAGCATATGTTGTGGATGCTATTTCTAATCATGTGGGTTTTTTAGTTGACAACAACTTGGTTAGAGCCTTTGTTATCACTTGGATTCGATACTTGTGCTTGTGGATTGGTGCATCTTCACATTGGCATGTTCCTTTTCTTCCATAGGTGGCACGTTGGAGGATGAGAGGATTTCTTGCTTGAGATGGTGGCCTCTTCATTCTTATATATTGCAGGTATCTTGACGGAGCACAAGAGCATGTTATAGATTCATGTAGTTACATGTAATGCTTTGATGATGTATTTCATGAATTGATCCCTTATGCAATGTATACAACAAGTGTGAGAATGTTGGGATATGGTGTTGTACACCATTACATAAATTGATTTATTATATTATTGTAATTAAATAATTATTTAGTTTTGATACACCTTGGTGGTGTTGTTAATCACACTAGGTAATTATTTAGGGTCCACTTGATGTTGTATTGTAACATTGTATTATTATTATTATTTGTATAGGAGACACGTGATAATAATTTAATATTGGGGAAAATATTAAATAAAGTGATGTCTTAGTACCCAATATTAAATAAGGGGTTAGTGGTTTTGTATTCACATGGTTTTGTGGTACAAGGTTTCGCTTTACCACTAGTTGTATTTTGTGTGAGCTTGTGTCTATAAAAATAAACACATGTGTAGTGGTTTAGGTTGGTTGAGTGGTTTGGATGTCATTATTGGGTCTTCTTGAGAGTGCATTTGTGAAGCATGGCATGGGATGTGTGGATTCATTCTTGGACACATGGGAATGCATTGGAGGGCTTGATGCTTCAAAAGTGTTCATTGTAACTCTTGTATTTGCTTCATGATTGAGTGGTTTGGCTGTCATTATTGAGTCTTCTTGAGAGTGCATTTGTAAAGCATGGCATGGGATGTGTGGATTCATGGTTGGACACATGGGAATGCATTGGAGGGCTTTATGCTTTAGAAGTGTTCATTATTACCCTTCTATTTGGTTCATGGCTGATTAATATGATAGAGTTTGGATGCTTTTGGAGGTTGGGTTTTTCCTTCTTGAGGGTTTTCCCAAGGTATATCTTGTGTCATCTTTGATGGGTATATTGTCTATTCTCTTGCATGTGGATTCTAAGCACTTATTTGCATTGCTATCTCTTCTGGGTTGTGCAGAAATTGTCATTAGATGGCTGCAAGTTTTCGTACAAATGTAATGTGAAAGAGTAGAGTATGATAATTGTGAAGCATGAAGTTTGTTAAGTTAGTCTACAAAGCTTAATTGGAACTGTCTTCAACATATTGCAGATGCATTATATTTAATTTAAACCTTGGTAGCGAGCCACCTTCTTTTCTATCCTAGAATTGAGCCATTTCTTCTATTCTCTACACAATGAGTCCTCCGGATAGTGAGTTCTCTAGACAGTGAGTCATTTTGTAATATCTTATAATCGATTATAATATATTGTGAGCTAATCCTCACTGTAGTTTTTTCCTTTTGAGTTTTCCATGTAAATCTAGTGTTCTTTTGTTCTTTGATGTGATGCATGCTTTCTATGTTCCTTTCCATTACTACAAGTTTAATATGATGCATTAAATGAAGGTTTAAAGTACATGAAGTTAATGTATTTTAGTGAATATTGATTCAACACCCCTAGTATTCCTAGTGTTCAACACTCACACCTATATACATAGATTTATGCTCTGCATCATTTTAGAAGATTCTCTCTCTCTCACCTCTTTTTACTCATTCTATAGATATTTAAATAGAGGTATATACATCCTCACTTGCATTCACATGTGTGTTCATATACTGTCATATACATATTGACATCCACATATTCATATTGCTAGCTACTTAACCTCATATATTGTCATGCTTATTAGCACCCTCTTCTAGACGCTTTCTTATATATATTTTACTCCCTTATTAAAAACTATTTGCGCATATCTATATGGGAAAATTAACCCTATATTATATCTTTTACAATATAATTTATTTTTTCCTTTCAATCTAACAATTTTCTCATAGTATAATAATACTTCGACTAGAAAAGATGTGAAACTACTATCCCATGCCTTTAATATATAGGCAAATAGAATATATGATACATACATTTTCAAAAAATGAACTCAAGCCACAAGTCAAATAGTCAAAATGTACAAGAGACCTTATGATATATGTCCAAGATTTACAAGCATTTTTCTAGAAGTTTCAAGACATTTTGTATGAATTTGTCTGTCCAACTTTACAAGAGGACACAAACAACTCACAAATAATCCACTATAGAACAATATAAGAACTTTTAAGTTAAAAAAAAAACACAAACTTCTTCTTACACATTGTCATATATATGTTTACACCCTTTACATATTTCATGACATAAATTGTGATAGATTATTTTTACTTCATGCCAAATATCCAATGATGCTTTACAATATTTTCTCCCACATTGTGTCCCTTACACATATTCCAAATCATTGTAAATACTCTTTCAAATCCAATACTGTAATGCCAATGGCAGAATTTTTGGAATACATAGCAGCCCAAAATATCTGCATTTAAGCACACAGAAAGTGTGACTATCATCCATTACAAATGAGAGATTTTGGAAAAACTCCTCCCCATTCCATAGTTGTTTTCAGAAACAGCAGTGGTTGTCTAAGGAAAAACAATTTGTGAGGTTTCTATTACTTGTGCTGTTACTGGGGTGGGTGAGTTTTTGAAATATTTTATTTTGGTGTTTGGTTTAAGAGAAGGGAAAATGTTTTTTTGAGGCAGCCATAAACTAATGTGCCTGTAGTAAGATAGTCTCCATTTTATGCTGCATTTGAATGACTCAATAAATGAGTGGCTGGTTTGTCGATTGACATTTTCTAAAGCGTTATATGTTGGGTGTGTTTTGTTTTCCATGGCAATTGGATGGCAATCTCTGTTTCCCACTGAGGAGGAGTTGGCAGGCCTGGTGTGTGTTTTTTCAGATAGATGTGAAGGATAAGAAAAGAAACATGCAACTACCACAGAATAACTAAGTCAAACTTCAAAGTACCCTTATTTCTGTAACTTAAACCTTGAATTATTTCCATATATAAATATGATGTCTGCAGCTGTTCTAACTTATAAGCTTGCTGCACAAGGTTTGACATAAATTCAGGAGCTCTAAGGCTGGGATCCTATACAGGGGCTTCATCTATTTCGAAAGTTCAAGAGGTCTCACGAAGAAAAGAAAAATGCTACAGAATTAATTAGAATCTTTCTTTCAATAATAGCAGTCTTTTCTTTAGTTTAAAGATTTAAGTGAGTCCATTTGGGGTGGAGCTAGAAATTACCCACAAGCTTAGACTTTTTTCTACCACTTTCATATGAAATTTTTAAATTCTTACCAATTATTTTTTTATTATGTTATACTTATTTACTCTGTTGAATTGAATATGCAAAATATTATATTCATCAGACCACCAGATTTCATAAATTTAAGAACTTAAACTTTTAAGTTTAAACTGCATGAGACCACTCACTTTAAAAATTTCCTAAAAATTCTGAACAGCACCCGCTGAAACTTTTAGGAAGCCTCCTCCATGGAATCTCATCCTAATTTGAGAGGCATTGAAAAAAGCCAAGCAGTTCACACTTTAGGACAGCTGCTTTGGTAAGCAAAGACTGGTTGTCACCTTGCAATCTTGATCCTGCGGTAAACAACAAATCCTTCAATATAAGTTTCACATATGTACCTGACGTCATCACAGTTGGTTGCTGAGAATTTGCAACAAAGTAATGTTTATGAGTAAAGCACAGGATATGTGGAGAACTGAATGATTTAAAATTCCCTTAGTAAGAATCCCATTGATTGATTCTTGCTCTGTTCCCAGAGTCACTTTCTTAAGTATTTCAGACGTCTAACTAGACACTGAAGTATCCCTAGGAATTGTGAAGTCAAAATCATTAAATAGGTCGTCATTTGTGGTTACTAGGATAGAGGTTCATTTAACAGAGTTAAAATTAACTGAAATCTATGAACTAATACATGTGATTTACAATAACACTGGAATCCACTGGAAGGATTAAGAGTTTGAGACA
>VDFB02105785.1:533004510-533097494 GCA_007258455.2 Sequoia sempervirens | reverse complement strand
TCCCAGTATCTTCCTCCCTCCCACTCTCTCCCACTCTCCCCCACTCTCTTCGACCCTCTCCCACTCTGCCACACTCTCTCCCATTCTCTTCCTCCCTCTCTCTCCCACTCTCTCCCATGCCCTCACACCATAAACCCTCTCCCACACTCTCCAACTCTCTCCCACTCTCTTCCACTCTCTCCTCCCTCCCTTCCACCCTAACTCCCACTCTCCCACACTCTCTCCCACTCCCACACTCTCTCGCCCTCTCTCCCATAAGCATAAATACATACATATAGGCATACATACATGACACACCAACATACATATGCATACAAAGATATGAAAAAACAATTAAAAAACTAGCATTTAACTAAAGGAATAAATAACGTGAATGTGTTATTTGTTGTTAGAAATGTTCCACAAAGAAGAAAAGTGAAAACTAGTAAATAACGCGTTCGTGATATAATCGAGCGCGTTATATTTTTCTTTGGGAATCCCCGAGCCTTGGATTTTCTATTTTCCTTGGAATACCAACCCAAAGGTTTGGAGGGCATTCCCAACCACCGGAGACGTGTTTTTTGAAAATTCTACAATTTTTCACATAATCGAGTTCGTGCTCACCATCAGGGTTGCATTTGGTTTAATATTGACAAAATTGAACACATGGGTAATGTTAAGTTCTCTCTTAGCTTTCCAATGATATAATTTTTTTCACTTTCTGACAATGTGAGGGATTTCATCCATAATTTATTTTGTTTGTATATCTGTTTTTTTTTGGTTTTGGTTTTTCATTATAAATTAACCATTCATCAAAATTTCAAATAAATTACATTTTTAGAAACTAGACTCCATTCTACAAATTTAAAAAAAAATTTAAAAAAATCTATTACTTTCCAAAATTTGTAGGGGGGGGCACGGCCAAAATTCTACTTTTTAGGAAGTGCCCACTTAGAAAATTAGTAAAAAATCAAATACTCATTAAAAAATTATCAAAAGAATTGTGCACCAACTAGATACTATTAGCTAACATTTGACTATAGTGATTTTAAAAATACTAAAAAAAAAGGCCACCGTGCTAAGGTCGTACAAGAGTTTCTATGTTATATTTTTCTGAAAAAAACAACACCAATTTGTGTACATCCCTTTGTTGAACCCCTTAATCTCAACCATTTTCAAAATAAATTAGTAGTTTAGAAATTAGACTTAGAGCACTTCGATCCTTGTTTTTGTTCCATCTCAAAATTTTGAGTGTAACTATCCTCAATTTCATGTCCAAGGTCAGCATTTCCTAATTTTAGAAAAAAAGTGGCCACTTAAGCCCCCTTTTTGGGAACCATCTTGGTGCACTTACCCACCAGTGGATCTGGGAAATGCAAAGAACAACAAAATTGCTTAGAAAAATTGGTTTTGAGGTGTCTACAAGGATTCATTCACCCATAGGTGAATGGTTCTATGTACAAGGATTTGAATCAACTTTTTGGGTCCTCTGGTGCAAGATTTGAGCTTTCATTTGACACAGGTCCCACTATTGGAATTTCATAAATGAATTTTGTAACTTAATTTTTTTGTCTTGACAAGAATGATGGTCCAATAAATGAAGCAATGAAAATGTTCTCCTCAAGATCTTTTCAATCCTTCTTCAACCTATAATATGCACATACACAAAGAGGAAAAAATGTTATTTTTCTATGTATGGGGGTTTTCCTTGGTCAAACCCCAGTTTGGTAATTAAACCTTGATAAAAAGATAATGAAAAAGGAAGGAAATGATGAATGAACAATGCTTGCTACAACTCACCACCCTTCAATGGCTTTCCTTAGAGGGCTGAAGTCAAACTCATCTCTCCAAAGGAATTTGATCTTGTTTTACTTGATTGATTTGGATACTTGAAATGCTTGGATGCTTTAGGATCAACAATGCATATTAGCCAAGTCACAAGATGACATGAACACACATAAAATTGAACCTGATGTTAGGACCTTGATTGCTACAACAAATGACTGATAAATCTGCTCTTGAATTCACTTGATAATGATATCAATTGATCATAGGATATCTCTCATAAAGTGTATTATTACTAGTTACATTTCAAATAATAAAAAAGACTATATTTATAGGTGTTTATATAATTTCCCAAAAAAATAGATTCCAAAAGCTAAAAATTGCAAGTTGAATTTGAATCATTAAAATACTATCAAAAACATATTTTAAAATGGGTCTTGGCACTTAAAGGGGACCCATTCTCCCATGAGTGAATGGGTCCTAGCCTTTAAGTCCAAGATACACATATTCCATGGTGATTCAATTATTGATTACATTTATTTAATGTCAGTTCTCATTTTAGCAAATGAGAAAAATAAGGCTTGGAAATTCATAATTTGGCAAATTAGAAGCTTAATTAAGTCCAAAGAATTAAGGGACCCAAACATAGTGTGAAATTGTAAAGGTATACAATTTCCTACACTACAACCCTTAATAAATTAATAAAAACTAACAAAAAGGGGAAAATTTTTGAATCATCTAAAGAAGACAACACTACAAGCAGAAAAATGGCTTCCCTTGCTACTAAAATTTATGGTGCTAACATCAAAGAAAATAAGAGCCCTTATTAGAGCTATTTGATGTATCTTGCTTCCAAGAAGAAAAATGGCTCAAGCCATGATACTTAATGCTAAGTGAGGAAGGAACATATATATACTTCAAGAGAAATTTTGAAATAACTTCTCTAGGTCAAGTTATGGCCCAAATAGGCCAACTTTAATAATGTAAAAAATTCCTCCTTCACATGGTAAGTTATTGATTGAATATGTTACACCCCAAATTGTGAAGTTACTATTTACTATTACTACATAGATTTTATGTGAAAGTAATGTGAATTATGGAGATGAATTAATGATGCTTGTACATTGTTTTCAATATGAATGTTATCTCATTTGATGTTGTTTCATTTGATGTTATCTCAATTGATGTTATTCATGGTGAAATGCTGCATATATGTGAATAGATAGTTATTGAATTATTGTTATTCTAAATTTAGAGATGTTTATATATGCTGGTTATATTGAGAACAATTGACTACCAAGTGCATGTGTTAGTGGTTGCAAGAAAATGTCCATTCTCCAAGGGGAGGGAAAGTATCACTCGGGAGAAGATCTTGGTCGAGTAACTAGTAAATATAACTATATAAGCATAAACACACACCACATTTGAGTTACTAAATTGAGTTAGTTTATGGGTTATAGATAAGTCATCCATAGCCGATATGTCTACATTAGTAAAGCTCTTGTTTACTTTGAATGCATGTTTGGGTGATGTTTATTTGTTTGAGATTTGAGTCCTTCCTTATGACATTATGTGGATTGTACTTGGGTTGATTCTTTGGGCTTTATGAATGGTTACCTTTACGTCATTTCATAATGAACGTAAAATGTAGCATGTATATAGGCATATATATAAATGCATATACATAAACTCAGGTGAACCCACCAAAGTGGTTTACAATTCGAGTGAGGAATGAAAAGTTGCAAAAAACAACCCCATGGGTGATCCCACAAAACTAGTTTACAATTTCTGGGAGGAACTGGTTTTTGCTGAAATCACATATTTTTAGAAAATATAATGATTTAAGCCTTAAAAGGTTCCATTTAAAGAATTCCAATTGAAGAGGATTTGATCAAACTACTTTAAATCAAACCCCTTTGGATAGAACCCCACTAGTTTTAAACCATACCTATAACAGAGTCTTCTTCACACCTATCAAAATGTTGATAAAAAAACCACTTTTGATTTACCTTTTTGGGGATCAAATGAATTCATTTAAAGTTTATTTTTTGTAAGTATGTATTCCTTTTTATAAGCTTTCAAAAAAGTGTAATTTTAAATAAATTTAATTTTATTATTATATTTATTTTTATTTCTCGTGAATGTAAGTTTTTCATCAAAAATCAAGCTCTATTTTTTGCACATGTGGAAAATAGCAGATTATTAAAAATTAAAATTAAAATATTAGTGCACCAAATATTGAATTCCTTGATCCAACAAAGAAAAAAAATTGAATTTTGATACATGCAAAAAAAGTTATGCGTTATATGGTCGCGCAATGTCTAAATTATAATTGGTTTGAATTCAAAACTTGATTGAAGAAAAAATATTCAATAAAAAATTATCTGACCAAGTGGAAGCACTAGATATCAGAGTTACAAATCTAAATTCGAAAAAATTAGAATTTTATCCTTCATGGAAAAAAAGTTATGCATTATACAATGAGCATCACTTTTTAAAAATGTTGTTTTTTGAAAAAAACTAGTTTTTGAGGGAGATGAAAAAAGAAGTGAAATTTGATTCCAAAAATTTTGAAAAAAATATATTTATAATCTATAGAAAAAATTTCATGAAACTCTAGTTTGCATCATCTTCAAATTATTCATGATTTAGCCGCTATAGGTGCCCAAAGTGAAGATTTAGTTTAAAAAAAATATTTCAGTGTCCAGTTTGGCCAAAAATTGTAAACCACTATTGTGGGATCACCCCCATAGAAAAAAAATTGGTTTTTGGGGTTTGAACGAACTTTTTGGTTCGAGTGAACCAAAACAGGGTTTGCTAGAACTCTAGTTTGAGTGAACCCATTAAATGCAAGGTCCCACCATTCTCAGTGCCAAAAAAACACAAAGAAAACCTTGTTTGAAAGTGGGTTCACTTGAGCCAGGGTTCAAGAGAACCCCTAGAGGTTCGCTCAAACCCCCATGGTTTGCCCAAACTGCCCTTTTCCCACCTTCTCACCCTCAAGTGCCAAAAAAGTCTAGAATTTTACACTTCAAAGCTCAGGTTGAGGATGAAAATGAAGGAAACTTCACAAACCCAAATGGATGATGGTAGTCCTCAGAATGGTCTATCTAACAAATTTAATTTTAATATATTTTGGTTTTATTATGTATTTGTTTTTTAAGTTTTATTAAACATAGGTTTGTCACCAAAAATCAAGCTCTTTGTTTTGCACATGTGCAAACATAGCACATTATCAAAAAAAATTGAAAAATATCAGTGCACCAGATATTGAAGTCCTTGATCCAATAAAAAAAACTGAATTTCGATACATACAAAAAAAATTACGCATTATACAGTCCACCTATGTCTGAATTGTAATTGGTTTGACTTCAAAACTTGATTAAGGAAAAAAATTCAATAAAACACTATGAAACCAATTGGAAGCACTAGATATCATAGTTAAAAATCTAAATTTGAAAAAATTAAAATTTTATCCTTCATGGAAAACAAGTTATGCATTATACGATGAGCATCACTCCTTAAAAATGTTGTTTACTGAAAAAACTAGTTTTCGAAGGAGATGGAAAAAAAGTGCAATCTGATTCCAAAAAATTTGAAAAAAATATAATTACAATATACAAACAAAATGTCACAAATCACTAGTTTGTATCATCTTCAAATTCCTCACGGTTTAGCTGCTATAGGTGCCCGAAAGTGAAGATTTAGTTAAAAAAATTATTTTAGTGTCCAGTTTGGCCAAAAATTATAAACCGGTTTTGTGGGATCACCCACTTGTGTATAAGAGCATTAGTAAATGCACATGTATGTGAGTAGAAATACTCACAGTGGTACATACATGAGGAAATGACTATGTGTGTGTGTGTGTGTATATATGAGTGTGTGTGTGCGTGTGGGGGTATTGACACTAGAGGTCATAATCATTCAATATCGAATGGATTACTTGATTATCATATTACCATATAATGAATATGCTTGTATATATATACACAAATACACTTGCAAGAATTAATGCTTAGTGGAAAAGTGTACATATGTATATATTATATAAATATGTGTATAAATATATACACATATTATCACTCTCGAATATAACAAAAGAGTTATACATCCAAAAATAGAGGGTACATATATATTATATAATTATGCATATACAATATAATGGAAACCTTATATGTATATTATTATATGTAAAACATTTAAGTGCTATATATATATGAAGATTATGTGTGTGTGTGTGTGTGTGTGTGTGTGAACCTATCGTATTATATTCAAATGTATATTAGAATACCCCAATCATGTAAGGAAGAATTATTTGGATCCTTAATAAAGATCTTAGGCCAATGCATTAAGTCATTAAAAGACTTAGTTAATTGCAAAGATGATCGCTGCATAATGGAGGGACGCCTTATATACTTTGAAGATGTTATCCCTAGCAAGCTTGGAGATTGATTTATATATCTATTAGAATGATTTAGGTATAGTTATTTCTATGGTAATATTATAGTGAACATATATATATATATATATATATATATATATTCTTAACTTTGGAAATTGAATTATTCTAATTTAATAAATGAATCAATTTGATGAAGACTTCTACTCACACATTTAAAATTTGGTTTACTTTATGCTGATATAGTTTAAAGAGAGGAAACTTGACTTTGAATCAAACACGACTCTATGGAAAATCATGCATCACCTATAAAAAAAATACGCAGGGATGAACAATGAAATGCATCTAAATCTTTATGGCTTTGACCAATTCGATATCTGAAGCTTGACTAAATTCAATGCAGTAAATGATTTTAATGGACTCAACCTAGAAAATAGTTGATACTGGTTTTTTTGTTAAAGAAACATGATTAACTTCTTCTATGTACATGAAAATCTTGCCATCTCACAAATTTGGTGCCACCACTATTAGCATTTTTCTATAGGTGTTGATTTGGTAGAAAATTATGAATTCCTCCATGTGCTTTTTAAAAATTCTTCTTGATGCTAGCAAATTTGGAAGTTGATTCATCATGTTTATTGCTAAGTGTAGGCTTGAGTTGGTGCCACCTCCAGGTTGAATAATTCAAAATATGAGTGGTTTCAATTTACATGTCATGGTTGCAGGAAGCTTTGTGGTTGGCTACTCTATAAATAGTTGCCCAGGTCTCTTGCAATGCATTGTCTTGGGTGTTATCACATTCATCATTTTGGAATTACCTTGAGCATTATCCTGTGAATACCTTACTCATCATTTGTGTACCATCTTGTGCATTATTTTATGTTCATTCTTCACATCTCTGAGTGAACATTATTTGCAACCAATATTCACATTTCTGTGAGTTTATTATTACCTTTGAGAAAGGTGTATCTTACCAAAGGAATACATCATTATCTATTAATTACTTTTGAGTTTCACCAGTCCATTTCATTAGACACATGAGTGAGAAAAGAGTGGACTTTGTGAGGAAGAGTTGTTTAATTCTGAGAGAAGAGTGCTCTCAACTAGAGAGGGAGTGTGAATTGAGTTGAGAAGCTAAATTGAACTAAAGGGAAGGCTGCATTGTCGTCACTATTGGAATAAGCGATAACATGCATGGGGTTTTTACCTTCTTATTATTTGCAAGAGATTATTTTATTTTCTATACTAGACATGGAATGTCTTTTCTATTTGAGTTGTAGAAGTATTTAATGTTGCTTTGGAAAAGGGAACAAAATCCTTTAGGCTACACTTGTATAATGTGTTTTTAAGTATATATATACTTGATTGTATTGGATATGTCAAAGAGGTAGCTAGACACAAGTATTTGATTATACTAGATATGTCAAAGAGATTACCTGGCATAGGTATTTAATTATGTTCATGTGGTTCAACATAGATGTATAATTATACTAGATATGTTTGAACATGGGATGCAATGTGTTTGTATTTACTCCATAATAGGAGATGGGCATATGCAAGATCATCATGGAAAAAAAAAGCCCTTAAGTGGCAAAAAATTCATAAAAAAGAGTTAGGCAACTTGACGTAAAAATTTGAATAAGTTATCTATACTATTTCAAAAATATGTAAGAATAGAATCTGTAGCAAATTGAATGCAGTTTCTAAACTACAAGGTTTATTTAAAAAATAAAATCTATTTGATGAAAATTTGGAATTTCAATGCAGTAGTACTTAAATTTCAGGAAAAAATAAGTAGGTATTTATTTGACCACCCTAACCACAATAAAATAATAATATTTTTTTTATAATATTTTAGATATGAGTAGAGGACTCATGTTTCAATGTGATGCTTATTTTTTTGTAAAAACTTGTATGTCTGATTATCTTAACTTGGTCAAAACTTCATGAAATTTTATTTTATTTTTTTTAATCCTATAGTATGCAAAGAATAGAATGTGGTGCATGTTTCAGATTCAAAAAATGTGATGAAAGCTATAGAGTTTTTTCAATCAGCCTATCAATCAAAACTTTAGTCATAATTCAAATAGAAAATGAATAATAATTATTTATTAAATTCAAAGTAAAGCATAATTTATATTGGTGGAAAGATGAGAATCTCCTTTAAAAACCCTTTTCGTTTCATCAATTTTGGGTAAAAAAAAGTCGTCAACCACATGGCCCATCATATCACTTACATATCGCCACTTTTTGGCCCATCATGATCCTACACATACCCAAATGGGTGTTTACCATAAGTATTATATACTAGGTATGATTGAACATGGAAGGCACTTATGATACACTTAGCTAAGTTATTGATTTAACTAGGAAAGCTTGTGTTTACTCCTAGGAGAGGTCATCTAGTATGGCAGAGGATTTATTATATGTAAGTAAATTGTTTTGAAGATAGGTTATCTGGGATGACGAACTATCCATTGAAGGATATAACTAGCTTGAGTACTTGGTAGTTAAGTAGGTTAATACCAAGAAAATTATATGGTGATAGGTTATCTGGGATGACAAACTATCCATTGGAGGATATACCTATGTGTAGCTTAAGATAGCTTTAAGTCAAATTGGCCTTGAGTAGTGTATGTGATAGATGAATTCATTCTTGAAGTATTAAATGAGAACTCTTTGATCAAAGTACGAATCCCCACTTAGTTGTGTGACCTTTAAGACTACACTGTCAGTTCACTGTGATCTAGTATTACATGCTAGTTCAAGATTGTGGGATTACAAGGTTCTAGTTATGTAGGACACAATCCTATGCTTAGTTGGTTGTTGTTATCAGTTACTCTACCAATCTCTTCATCGAAGGGAAGTGCCATCTATTGAATGATAGATGTGTGGGGAACTGCATTATGAGTCCATGGTTGGTAGAAAAGCACCTGAGTGATGCTTTGCCTCCACAACAGGCAATAGAAGAACCAAGATTTGAAAGGAAAGATCCTAGACCATCTTACAGCTATTTGTTCTAAAGCTCATTGGAGCTATGATTGTAAAGTTATGTATTATTGTTATGTGTACTTGTGAAGTTATTGTAGTGAAGTGGAATTTTAATTGTAATATGATATGGCATCTTGTTCATATATTTTCAATAAAAGAAAGATTTTTTTTATTACAATGACTTGTTAGCGTGTTTATTTACTTGTATGATGTAAATTTAGAATTTTTACTATACTAAAGGGTTGGCACATTACAAAATACTCCCCTCAATATCTAGCTGGACAATTAAATATAAATTGATTGAGGGGTATATATATAGAAAACTAGACAATAATATGAAGTTGAATTAAATATTAAAAAATCTCAAAGTGGCTCAAGAGAAATTAAAGGATCACTTAGCAGTTCACCAACACCACTAATGCATCATCTAGCAGCTCTTGTCATCTTAATTACAACATCTTTGAAGGGGCAAGATACAAAATTGAGCAAGAAAATAATTGAAGAATTAGATACCATAATGATATGACGATAAAAGGAATGAGATTAGTATGACAAGTTGGTGGAGTAATTGAACTCCTAATTCACTTAGATGATCAAGGGATTGTTAGAGTTTATAGTTGATATATTTTCCCAAATTGATGAGGTATTATGGAAGGCTTTCAATTACCTTGCTTACAATCTCAAATTTTAGAGGTCAAATTGTACAATGAGTCAAGAAAAATGGAGGCCTAAATATCAAAAGGTATTAGTGGTTCATCTCTCCACTAGGTTGTACCAAAGGGGCCCAAACTTGTCACCCTAGATAAACTATATAAATTGATGATGTAAACATATTCTTATATGAATTATGTGGTTAAGGGAATCAACATCAAGGCAAAGGAATTGCAAGATATAGTAAAAAATAAATTTTTCCCAATCCCCATGACCATAGTGGAAATTTCAAGGATTTTAATGCATGTAAAGAAAAAATTAAGGCCAAGTAGTTTATGTATTTTTCAAACAATATGTGGAGGAATTCCATGCAATTTAGAAACAATTGTTGACATCATACACTAGATGTAATAAATTTTGAGTACACTAGTCATGCTCATGAGAGATGGGTTCATACAAACCAATACTCGTGAAACATAGGTCAATGAGTTTGATTCAAAAACTACATTTTTAAATGCTAACAAATTACCATGATTTCATACACTACAAAAAATACATCCTTGTCATTATTCATTACCATTTCAAAAAAATTAAGAAATCAAGTCTTTATTTGATGCCAACCAAGATGCCATGCTGGTTAATGTTGATAAAATGGTGGGAAGGAGTTCGCTTATGGAGGACGAGTGACAATCATTGAGGGAAAATATAGAAACACAAGCCCTTCCAAATTTTTATAAGATTCTTTGATTTTTTTGAGGTGAGTGTTGCCTCATTTTATTGATCATATTGCCAAGCACTTGTGCATTTCAAATGACACAACTTTTAATTATGTAAATAAGTATACATCTTGTGTGTGTAGTAAACAACTTCAACATTGGAGAAAATTCAATGTGATATGTGGATATCAATTAGATGAATGGCATAATTAGATATAGAAGGAAATGAGGTAGGTGAGATGGAATGCATATACAAGACTAGTGATCCCTTTAACAAATTCTTTGATTTTCTCAAGAGGAGGTACTTGATTAAAAATGGACTCACGAGGCTCAAACCTATTAAGCAATTCTCTTACACCTTTTTCATCATTCCCCCAAAGCCCCAAGACCACCTAAGCCTACGTTGAGAGTTACATTTGCAAATAGTTCCCACAAGGACTCAATAGAGGAGAACAATTACCAATGTGTGGAAATAAAGAGTAAAATGAGGGACTTATGCAAAATAGTGCAAGGAATACTGATTTGAGGCACTATCAGAGGAAATTATATATGTAGAAACAAACATGCATATCTATCAGAATACACATGTAGGCACTATAAAAGTCTAGCTAAAAGTAGATGTATTCTACAATGCAATTGAGAAGATTTATGATTATACAAGTCCAACACCTTTATCATAATATCATTCAGGGGGCTTAAATATGCATAGTCTTTTAAAGATATAGAAATGGGATAAATGTCACTCATCTAAATGGATAAGCATTGCCCACTTTACTCTAAATATGAATTAAGCATCTTATAGTCCTCTTTTTCCTTCGATGTCCTTGCATCCAATTAAGTTCTTAAGTGTTAAATTTGCATGTCCTATTTTGAAGTCCAGTTTTGATAATCTTTAATTCTTTTCAGAATTATAAAGTCAAAGTACCCAAATTTACAATAAGTTGTTCATTAATAGGATAATATTTTATAGGAGGCAATTTTAGATATAAAAGAAACTACAAGTTTATAAATGCTCACTCTAAAAACTAACTCTATCACCTAACAATCTTAGCATACAATTGATCATACTCTAATTTCAAAAATATCCACTTAGTTGTCTAATTTATTTAAACTACTATTGTACTTTGCTACAAAGAACTTATGTTCAAAATAATTAACCATGTAAGCACTAATTGTATTTATTGATAAGATTCTAAACTACAAACTTGCATGTTAGTACTAGCTCTATTTTTTTATAAGATTCTAAACTACAAACTCACATTTAAGTGTTAGTTTTATTTGTTGATAAGATTCTAAACTACAAACTCACAAGGGTTAATGAAGGGAGTAGTTTACAACAAATTTGAAGTTAGTTGTCTATCTTCATCAATATAATGTTTTAGTACTTCTCTTTACTAGTTCTCTTAATTCATAGAAAAGCCTTTATATTTATTTGTTGATGAGATCCTAAACTATAGAATCACAAGGGCCAAGGAAGCAAGTAGTTAACAATTTAAAGTTATCTTTGCATTTTTATCTCTATACTTTTTTAAGCATTTATCTTTCATAGTTCTCTTAAATTTATACAAAAACCTTTAGTTGTATTTGTTGATAAAATACTACATAGAATCACAAAGGTCATTGAAGAGAACAATTACATCATAGAATCACAAAGGTCAATGAAGAGAATTGTTAACACCCAATTTCAAGTTATTTTTGCATTAAATGGGATTGCTCTTTGTCAACATAACATTTAAGCATTTCTATTTAACAATTATGTAAAATTTAAAATAAAATAAAAATCTTTCTAAGCTTTGCAAAATCCAAGAATAGAAAAGTCACACTTTTATCAATTGACCCAAATTTACTTCTTTAGTAAATAGCAATATTTGAGTTATCCTTCATTAAATGTGAAGAGCCTTTTCCTACAAAATGGTTTTATGCATTTATTTCTAATAGTATATGTAATCTATATAAGAAACTTCCCTATTTACAAAACCTAAGTAGAGAAAAGTCATAACATCTCTTATTAGTTGGCCCAAATTTGCTTGTGTTGTAAAGCTTAAATAAATGTTGTACTTGACATATATCCAAATTATGAAATTTCCAAAATTGAGCCTAGAGCACCAACAAGCCTACCATTAATTATACCAGTGTTGTATTTTGGACTGAACCTGTGGTATTCATTGCTTCACCGATATTGTTGTGTCCATTCCTATCAATTTTGATGAATTTTGATGAGCTAAGCTGCTAAAAAACATCTTTTATTTGCACTTTCTAAACATAATGTGATCATTTTCAAACTTGATCAAACTATTTGTCTGGCCTTCAATACCATCACAATCATAGCTAGTATTAATCCATTTTTGCTAAAAGTTCAATCTATCTATTAATTGATAATTCAAATTCTCTTATAACAATTTCGGCACTGCCCCTTTATTCACCTCGAGATATTTCATTCTTGGGCATAAGTTGTTTTTCCAAAAGTATACTTCTGCTTCTACTTCCTCTTAGTACAAAACGCTGTATATCAATCTAGTTACAAATCAGCAGGCGCCTTTACAGCCTGTCTTCTAGAAACTAGCATTTTGATTCACATCTCTCTGGGTTCAACTTAAAATCTTCTCCAAACCAACCTAACTATACTTCAAAAAACTGCATTTATCAGCAATACTAACGTGCCATAAATCATTATACAAATTAATATTGAACTGCGAATCATATTGGCCTAATCCAATTGCCCATAAACTATTAGTTTTATGACCATGCTAAGCAGATTCTGCACTCGAAAATTTTAAACCCAACTACACAAGCTTAAAACAAAGAACCCCAGATCTGGCTGCACTAATCTATGAACACATACTGTCGAAAATATTAATAGTGAACTCTCAATACTACAGCTATCTTCTATAAAACTGAAAATAAGTACCCTGGACTGAAATGAAATTTTAGGATAGTGACTATATACATCATGATTAAAATTAGAATATGTACTCTTTAAATAGACAAGTGCCCTATGAATCTAACAGAAACCAGATGAGGTGTCAAATGAAGCTCCAAGTTGAGCTTTACAACTCACTAGAGTGACACTGAAAAAGTCTGACCAATCAATCATGTAGTATAATAACTGATCTCCTAAACAAAAAAGTTGAGACTAAGTTACATACACAGATCACTCAAGCCTCAAATAGATGTAGTTATTCTCCTATATAACTACATCCTCTCCATGCTGATCTCTCTTTTGTACACAGGTCTTAATCTGCTGCTGTCATTTTTGTGACATTACTGTGGGAACACCAGCCAAGCAACTCAAGGTAAAAACTCTAACATGCCTATAAGATTCTAGCATGGCCAGTCAATAGACTTACATGTCACATCCAACATTGTACTGCATTTCAGCTAAGTGATAAGAGACAATAATATAATTAGGAAAAATAGTCAATTCACTCTAAAACTCCAATAGATTCTACTCAGTTATCTTCAAATAGAAGACTATTTCTATATAAAGCCTTAGCACACTTGAATATCCCAATCTAAATCCAAAATCTTTTTGCTTCTCTACCATGTTCGGGGGGCAAAAGATTGCAAAGATCCATTCAGTTGAGTAGATTCAAAACAGGAAGAGTAGCTAGTTAAACCTGGTCCCTAGCATCCTAACAATTATTTGTTTCAGAAAACCTTGAAGGAGACGAATTTGGTTACGACAAAGCCCTACTATTCTTTTTAAACCAGCTTAACTGATAATTTAGTTGGTGGAAGTCAACAATGATGCAAAGTGAGGCCTCGGTATGGTTTATTATGAGTAGAAAAATGTTTTTGAGTGAATTTACCAGGTTTCTCTTATTCTCTTTCAACGTTTACAATACCATACAAAATTAAACATATATTCACTTCAGCCTTGAATAGAATCTCACTTTGATACAGTCAATGACATGATCATCAATAGATGATTTAAAAGCTAAAATTAACAAGCAGCAGTTTCCTTACTGATAAACAGATATAGCAAAGATATGTTTAAAATGTTAGATCTGTTCCTACAAAGCCATAACTGCAAGTATATTTCACTAGGTGGAAGGATGCTCTGTTAAAGTTGAGCTTTCTGAACATTATTTTAATTTTTTCGGATGGTAACACAAGCTTAGTAAAAATATTTACAAATATATACCAAATATCAAGAAATCTACAATGTTCTCTAGCATACCCATAAAAAAGAAACTTGTTAGCATAGTATATTAGAAAAGGAAACTTTAAGGAAAAAGAGCAGACTAATTGAACCTGGATTCCTAAAAATTTGCTTTATCATCGTGCATTCAGAATATACGACCTATGTTTCATAACCTCAACCTATGCCGTCAAAAGGTCCTATCTTTCATAATCTCAATTACACTAACAAATCAGCTTCTGATTTTTTTCTCTACTAATCTAATAATTTTTTTGGTTTTAGGTATCAACTAATGCTTATATAAACATGATATTGAGAATTATGTGTTCAGAATGAAAATGAGCATTATGTTAAAGTAAAATAAGGGAACTTAGAGTTTATGTTCAATTACTTCAGTAACACCTCTCCCTTTATCTTTATCTAATTGTATTTCCATCTCTCTCTACCCCTATAGCTCTCCCTCTCTCTATATAACAATTCTTGTCTCTATATTTATCGTTCTCTTTACATCTCCCTCTCCTCCATCTTCAACTCTATCTCTATCTTCCTCTCTATCTCTATCTCCTTGCATCTCTCTCTCAATATTTCCCTCTCTATCTCTCTCTCTTTCTATAATTATCTCTCTCTCTCTCCCTATTGCAAAGATAACATGAGCCTATTGGTAATGGAGACTAATTATCTTCTTGATTTAGAGGTTTTGTTTCAGTCATGTTTGGATCATTGTAAGTGGATGCATAGTTGATTTGAAGCTATCACGTCTCCATTGAGACCTTTGTTGCATAAACAACACCATTTGCTTTTATTTCCTACCAATTGATCTCATGTACTACACAAATGTATTCAAAGAAAAACCGAAATTCTCCTTAATTGACCTTCCACACCTCTTCGGGGTACCCATTGCACAAGGTGTGATTGCTAGTAGTTATACATCTTATTACTCACTCATTGGTCCCTCCGCTATCATAAATTTAAGCCCCTAAAAATTAGATGGGTTCTCTAAGACACATTCTTCCATACTTACTCTCACATCCACATGACTCATGCCTGTTTAGTATAAATACCTATAACAAACAATAAATAATATAAGGTGCCCCTACTAAACATCAAAATAAATATTTCAAAATTCAATCATATCATCTTAGATTTTATATGAATAAGATTTTATACATGTCCCATAACATTTCGTAGCCTCATATAACAAGTTTTATTTTTTGGGGGATTGGTGGAGAGCAATAAACTATTATCCTCACTACTTGTGAATTCACAGCTTGTTTTATTGAGCGCTGATGTGGAATCACATGATTGGTTGCTTTTTAGATCAAAGGAATACATTTTGTTTAATTATGGGTAGTCATCATCAACACTAACAACTTTGAAGTCACAACTATTGGTCCAATATTGATAAAAACATTGGACATTATATAAACAACTACTATAACAACTATTGAAACATGCTCAGGTACTGGGTCCTCTCCCCTATAATCCTCACTACAGAGCATCTGGGAAATTTTGTGGAAAACTGTCAAAAAATGTCAGAAAAAGGCAGAAAAAGGGACGAACAAAAGACAATGAAATCACTGTACTTGTTGGTCTGGAATATTTTTAGTGGAGGATGTAAGTTCACGTGTTTCTTGCCGTGGAAAAGAAGAGGAGGATAATGAGCCATTCGTCTTTCACTGTAATATGTCTGCCGGTTCATACAGTCTATTAATGCCTACGTCAGAGGAGATATCTACCAATATTTATTGTGCTAAAGAGTCAGTTTGGGCAATAATTATTTGTGGTTCCATCAAATATAAAAAATATATTTGTGGCCTTATCAGCTTGTACTGATTATTATTATTTTTAATGTGTAATATTTATTTATATGTAAATGTTTGTGAATATATAAAAATTTAAATATAAAATATGTAATATTTGGTAAATATAAGTTTATAATATAATTGTTGAATCTAAAAACTAATATATATTATATTGTTAAATAAATCTTTGGTAGATATAAATTTGTAATATAATTGGTGAATCTATTTATTAGATTTAATAAATCTAACATGATATAAACATCATTATATATTCTTAAAAATTTGTGGTATTAATGGTTAGACAAATATCATTAAAAGATAATAAGTTTCCACAATCCATATTGCTAATTGTTAAATGATTTCTAGATTCAATTGTGTGATGCAAAAAATTATCACACAATCAAATCCAGAAATCATTCAACAATTAACAACTATCACTCCACAAAAAATTATATGAATTATTATTATATTGGTTAACATCAACATCAACAAAATATTTATCAACATGACATACACATGATAACTATATGCTTAATTAGAATTCTAATATATATAAATTTCAATAATATAGTGTATATCAAACTCTATAAACATGGCAAGTCAATAGCTTTAACTTTAATATTTTGCAATTTTTTATGTAGATAGTGCATACCACATAGATTGAAAAGGAAATGTGATTGTAAGTATGATTGTATGTATCAAGACAACCTTATGACTTTAATACCTCAATGAATTGTGCTAGAAGCAATCATTTTATGATGAATGAATATTCAAGAAGCTACCACATATCATGTTAATGATTCATTTTTCTCATTTGTCTCATACTGTGTATTTTTTAATCTTGGAATAATGTTCAAACAAAAATTTAAGTGATACTCTTAGTGAATCAACAAATTTGACTTGTAAGATGGGAGTGAATGTCAACTTTGGTCTCTTAACATCACCAATTTATATAAAAACTTCTTTTAACATATAAAATATTGTTACTTATTTATGGTTCTAGGGTCAATGTCATTTAATAAGATTTGTGTAAGGTTGCCTCTTGTAATATGTGGCATTTACATTCATATCAAGAAAATGGGCATGTCTTCATAACTATCAAACTTCACAATCTTGTACATTGGGAATTCAAGTAAGTCTACAACCGTTACCATTAAAGTATTTTTTTATAGTATCAAGTCTATCATTGGCCATCCCATCCTCTATCAAATATTACAAACCAACATTACACATTGTCCAACAAACAATAATGCTTTGTTGTTCTAACATTATTCATCTTCAACACCCTAAAATTTGAAGTAGCTAGTATGTATGGAAACAATACACATGTAATAAACTTGTTGAGAATGGATTTAGTGTTTCCTTGTTATGAAGTATGACAAAAAAAAATTTGGATACAAAACATATATGAATCAAACAATGCATACTCTTAAAGGCTCAATATCATGTTAATTTGATGTATGAGTATTTTTAAGTCTTTGTATGTTGAATTTTCATTCATAATATTTAAAAAAAAAAAATCAATCTCACATATTTTTTATCACCTCCAAATTCATAGATTATTTTTTTTACAATAACAATCTCAAATGTAAATCCCAATTTTCTACATGTATTAAATACATATTATGTATATGAATGCCAATACATATGAATATATTTATATAAAGGAGAACATGTGGGATAAATTTCACCCACATACAATATGATATAAGGTCACAATGCATACAATTAACCTTTCCTAAAAATATTTTTCAATTTGTGATGTAATTGTCTTTTTAATATTTGTAAATAGCTTGGGGCTTATGAAATTCAATTCATTGATGTGAATATAGAAAACAACCTTTTATTATTCTTAAATAGTAGTTAGTGATTGATCTTGCAAAGACTATATTCTTATTAAATCAAGTATTTTGATGGATACCCAAATTGTTAAATGGAAAGAATGATATTATTTTTATTAAAGAATAAAGGGTATTTATAAAATATATAATGTTAATAAAATACCATTTCTCGCAACATACTAAAGTTTAAAGATATTACATATGATAAATAGAATTGTATGAAAGTATTTGATACACTTACTTTATTTGACAAGATAATCAACAAAAATAAATAGAGAAGATATCAATAGAAAGAGAAGGAAAATGATTTAACATTAGATTAGAAGGTCATCTGAGTGTGTGTTCACTATTAGAATATTTGAACTAGGAGAAACAAAAATATTAGATAAGTGTAATGGTAAAATTTTAAAATTGTGTTCCAATTTATTTCAATTAGAATTTATGGCTTCAAGAAAAAGATATTACATGTAAATTAGATCAAATCTAATTTCAAGTTCTCTACCTATCCTTACAATTTGAATGATCTTGATGTGAATTTTAACTAGTATCCACCAAAAAAGTTTCACAACTCTTCCAATTAATCTATATATAATCCTCTCATCATTCTCAGATGCCTACACATAGGTAGTAATGAAAAACAAAAAAAAATCCCAACAATGTTAGTTTGAGGTTCCAACAAAATTATATGCTACATGTACAACTAAAAATTTATATACAAGTATTAAAACACATTTGCATAATGATAAAAACACATATACAATTGCATAGTTAGACTTTAAATAATCCAAGAAGTAGCCATTAGGGAAAATATCCCAATAGTGGTAGTGTGAGAAAACACAAATTCATAGTACAATTCCACGTTCAATGGTCTAAGTATGATACACTTGTGCTAAGAAACAAATACCATAGATAATTTTTTTGAATTAGACATCTATCTTCAAAACTATAACAAATATGAGCTTCAATCCATTAGTATAAAAATTTGACATATATTATTCTAAATAAACTAGAATAGAGGTACATTGTAAAACATACAAGAGATTATTACAATGAAAAATTGTCTACAATATGATAGATTTATAATGTACACAGATGAATATAGTTGTTTACATATATCAACTATACACACACACACACATATATATATATATGTATATATACACACATATCTATCTATTATATATGTGTGTGTGGACATCTATATAACAAAATATGTAAAAATAATACATGTAAATTCTCATTATAATCATGTATGTATATAGACATGTAACTAGAAATTGGAAGGAGAAATGATGGAAGTCGTTACTTGGAACAGTCATGTCAATTCTTTCAATTGAGTGGAGGGATTCAACAAGCACCTGAAATGATGAAGAGTGCAGTGAGCATGAATGAAGCATGTTGAAAAATGATTAGAGTGAAAAGTTAGGTTTCACAATGGATGAAAAAGGTATTATGTCTTTAGACTTGAACAGTTATAAAGTGGATACCAATAGGAGTGTGGCCCATGAAAAAGATCCTAAGATGGAAACAAGAACACAATAACATGACCTTATACAGACAAATTTCTAAAAGAGAGATTATTGCAATAATATATAAAAATATCAAACCCGAAATATATTATGAAACCTACCCACCCACCAACACACACATATAAACAATGAAACTTTGCATATGAATATAAGAATATCTATCATTTTGTATTTAGAAGTATGTAAGTTCCCATCATAACATTAGCATGTTAAAAACTATAAGCATGTAAATTCCTATCATAAAAAAAACTTGTAAAAATATATATGTAAACTCTCATTATGCACATATAAACATGTAGCTATAATTATATTTAACATCCTTGTTATTTTTCACATTACAAATTTAAAAAAATTAAGGAGCTCATAAAATTTATAATATAAGTTTAGAAATGATGGAACTTGTTACTTGGAACACCTATGTCAATGCCTTTAATTGAGTTGAGAGGATTCAACAAGCTTTTGGAATGATGGAGAGTGTGACAGTTGTGAAGGTTCAAGCATGTTGAACAATGATTGAGGTGAAAAGCTAGGTCTTGCAATGGGTGCAAAAGGTATTATGTATTTAGAATTGAAATGTTCTAAAGTGGATACTAATAGGAGTGTAGTCCATACCAACGTAAATCCCTAAATTGGAATTTGGAACCAAAAAATAAGACATCCTAAACCTTTAATGCCTTAATTTGATTTAATTATGTGACACGAGAAAACAAAAAAATTCCATACGAACACAAATCCTTAACATGACATTTGGAACCAAAAACCAAGACGCCCTAAACCTTTAATGCCTTAATTTGATTTAATTAGGTGACACAATAATATATACTAATTAAAGGAGTTGTATGACTTTTTTGGTGGTCGTAGCACACGGTTTTTAGGCATGTATACATGGGTATCGACCACACCTCCAAATGACCACTTTTGGACTTTTATGCATGTAACAACTCATCCACAACCGTTGTAACTACTCAAAATTTGAAACAATAGCTTTAATATCTAAAGTCACATATGAAGAAACCCAAAAAAATGTTGAAATTCTATGTTTCGTTTAGGAGCTTAGGGTGCATGAAGTTAGTGTGGGTGGTCACTAAGTCCTCTCCCCTAGCACATGAAATCTTCTATTGAGTTAATCTAATTGTTTGATTAATTTTTTTTATAAATTGTTATTATGGAATATCTTTGTGCATGTTTGGCTCGGCACAAAGGCTATCAACATGAAATAGCCAAAATTACTTTTTCATTTTTGTGGGTTGAAATCATCTACAAATTGATAGTGGTTAGAGGCAAAAAAATTAAACAAAAAAATAAAATATTCGTGCTGCTACACAATAACCAAATTCTTCATTCATATTGCTTGCATAAAAAATGATTTACATGAGTTCTTTATATAGTGGACTTTAGATACATTTAGAAAAATCTAGAATATAGGCCGACATATTATATTTTTATTATTTTACCTTGGTCGACATAAAATAAGTTTCTAGAATTTACCTAACCCTAGACTTCTAGAATTTATCTAACCAACCAACATAAAAGAATAAAAACAAAAAACTTAACCTACAGCTGGTAGAAATTACCAAATATTCTAACACAAATTCTATCAATATCAAGAAGAAAAAGGTATGCAAGATGTCAAATCACATCAACATAGAATTTTTCCCTCACATTTGTAGCAATGAAGGTGGAGTGCTGACTAAGCCTATTGTTGAGAAAACATGAGCCCACAAAATCATATAATATTTCAGCACTAATTAGTTGAAAACAGATTATGTTATAGAACTCTGACAATATGTGATGGAAACATCCATGAAACAAACTATCGATATTCATATTGTTTAGAGGAAAAATTACAATTTCCACCTATTACAACTTGATTTACCTTCAAAAGCTACAAAGGTATATATAATATCTTCTTAAAAAAATCACCATCAAACTTAGAAAAAAATAGACTTTTCTCTTAAAAAATTATAAATTATCTCTTTTAAAAAAAATAAAATTAAAGAATAAAATAAGATTTTTATTTTATTGCTGTGACAATTCAACAACTACCACAGTATGCAATTGGTTCTAATGGAATGCTAAAATCCCTGCTCAATTTAAAGGTAAAGCTCGTTTCATAGCCTTGTCTGAAATAACAATTCTTTGTCCAATTACATGAGTGCCCACAAGGTAGACTACTGTAAAAATCTCTGAAGACCTTGATAAGGTGCTGGATCCTTTCCGAATTTCCTGCTTTAGGAGTTTGAAAACTAGAAAAGATGTCTGTTCCTAAAGTAAGGGCTATTCAATGGCTAGAGCAAATAAAGAAAACACAAAATCATGGAGAAGAACAGGAGATGGCACCTAATGTGCATCCATACATTTTCACTGTACCAGAGTCCTTGCGTACTGAAAGGCCAGAAGCTTACCTGCCTCAGGTAGCTTCTCTAGGACCTTATCATCACCTTAAACTTGAACTGTATGAAGCTGAAAGATATAAATCTCGGCTTACTATCCAAGTTGAGAAAAGAGCAAAGAAGGGGAAATTTGAGGCTTTGGTTAAAGAGATCATTAATATGGCAAAGGAGATAAGGAACAGCTACAATGATCCTATTGAGTGCGGAGATGAAGTATTAGGGTGGATGATGGCTCGAGATGCTGTGTTTATTCTGGAGTTTCTTGGCTGCTATAACCAATGTCAGAGCCCACGATTTCAAGAGGCAAACCCTTATCTTCAATGCGTGGATGCAGTTTTTCACCCAGAAAGAAAGAGCCCATTGTTCTTCCCGTTCCAAGCTGATATTTTTAAGCTCGAGAACCAAGTCCCACTCTTCATTTTGAAAAAAGTTCTGGCATGGGAGACTGGCTCAGAAGATCAAGCATTGGACAGACTTAAAATGACAATTTCAAGTGCCTGTAAGAAGTTCTCCCCTTTCATACCCGTTAGAGATTCATATCGTCCCCTTACACGAGCACACTCTAGCATTTCACTTGATGAAAGGCATATACTGGAATGCCTTTACAATTTTGTCATCCCAAAAGAAAATCCTGGTCAGGTTAATGTTTCTGTTGAGGACGATCAGAATAGAACCATGGCGAGGGTCAAAAGTTTCCACTTTCTTCGCCAGATAACATCGAGATTTAGAGAGTTTTTGTCTCGGTCTCCAAAATCATATGTCAAAGCTGACAAAAATCTGCCTTCGGCCACAGAATTACACAGGAGAGGAGTAAAATTTGCTCCTTTTACATGGGCATCTGAAAAAATAAGGTTTGATAGAGCGAGCTCTACTCTGTTCCTCCCCTGTATAGAAATGGATTACAGAACGGATATTTTCTTGAGAAATATGGTGGCAGTGGAAGCATTCATGATTTGGAAAGAAAGAGTGTTTACTTGCTATGCAGATCTGATGGACAGACTCATTGACACTCCTAGTGATGTTGCGGTGCTGAAAAGGTATGGAATCATCACCAGCGACTTGGGAAGTGATAAAGAAATAAGCAATCTGTGGAATGGCATTCGTAGATCAATATGGAGGAGTACTTATGAGCCTATTGACCAAACTATTAAGGATGTCAATGCTTATTACAGAAGTAGATATGGAGTTTTACTGGGTGAGTTTATGCAGGAACATTTCTCAAACCCATGGCGAGCTGCATCGGTGGTGGGAGCATGTACTCTGCTTGTTCTAGCTTTCTTGCAGACATTATTCTCATATTTTCAACTGCCCCGTCATCCTAAACACTTTTAGATATATTTTCTCCGAGTGCTTTGCTAATTCTGATGTGTTTGCATTCCCTCTGTTGTACTACTATTGATATTGTTTTGCTGCATGCCTTGTAGGTCACTTGTAGGTCAGGCCATCTCTACGGCATGGTCATTAACTACGTTGGGTCATTAAGAGTTGTGTAGTAGGATTTCATGTGTAATTTTTTCTGAAACTGAAAGGAAATGCATCTCTGTAATTCCTACTTCCTATAATATATCTTTTCAACAATCTTTCTCAAATTCTTACTCCTTCCAGTGGATTCCAGTGTTATTGTAAATCACATGTATTAGTTCATATATTTCAGTTAATTTTAACTCTATTACAGGAACCTCTATCCAAGTAACCACAAATGATGACCTATTTGATGATTTTGACTTCACAATTTCTAGGGATACTTCAGTGTCTAGTTAAGTGTGAAATACTTCAGAATGTGACTTTGGGAACAGAACACGAATCAATCGATGAGATTCTTACTAAGGGAATTTTAAATCATGCAGTTCTCCACATATTCTGTGTTTTACTTATAAACATTACTTTGTTGCAAATTCTCAGCAACCAACTGTGACGACGTCAGGTACATTTGTGAAATTAGTCGCTGAGATGGGCATTAAAAAAGATTGAAGAACTTATATTGAAGTATTTGTTGTTTACTGCAGGATCAAGATTACAAGGCGACAACCAGTTTTTGTTTACCAAAGCAACTGTCCTAAAGTGTCCTAAAGTGTTAACTGCTTGGCTTTTTTCAATGCCTCTGAAATTTAGGAATATTTTAAAGGGGGTGGTATGATGATTTTTGTAGTGTAGTTTAAGTTCTTAAATTTATAAAATCTGTGAATTTATGAATGGTGAGATAATTTCTAATTTCACTGCTATCATTGAAGGAAAGATTCTAATTAATTCTGTAGCATTTTATTTTTTTGCTTCATAAGAGACACGTGCCTCTTTAAAATAGATTCTGTAACCCCGCATAAGACCCCAACCATAAGACTCCTAATTTTATACCAAACTTATGCAGCAAACTTAGAAGTTAGAACAGCTGCAGACATCAAATTTATATAAGCAAATAAGAAACAACAATTCCCTCTAGGATTTTAATTCAGATATACCCACTCTGGAGTTTGGCCTTGTTTTTCTGTGGTATTCGCAGGTTTCTTTTCTTATCCTTCACATGTATCTGTAAAAAAACACACCGGGTCTGTCAACTCCTCTCAATGGGAAACAGAGATTGCCATCCAGATGCCATGGAAGAAAAAACACACCCAACATACAACGCTTTAGAAAATGTCACTGACAAGCCAGCAACTCATTTATTGCTCCATTCAAATCCAGCATAAAATGGATACTATCTTACTACAGGCACATTAGTTTTGGCTGCCCCAAAAACGCATTTTCCCTTCTCTTAAACCAGACACCGAAATGAAAATTCAAAAACTCACCCACCCCGGTAACAGCACAACTAATAAAAAACCTCACTAATTGTTTTTCCTTAAACAACCACTGTTGTTTCTAAAAACACCTATGGAATAGGGACGGGTTTCTCCAAAATCTCTCACTTTGTTATGGATGATAGTCACACTTTCTGTGCGTTTACATGAAGATATTTTGGACTGCTCTGTGTCCCGAAAATTCTGCCACTGGTATTAAGAAATATTGGCATCACACAAGCTTCATTTTCTACGTCTATAATAACAATGGTCTCCAAGTTAAAAAATCACTAAAACTAGTGCTGACATTGTGCATCAGCCTTGGAGAGCTGAATAGCTTATGTCCTAGTAATTCAAGGCATTTTTGGTAATTGCTTCCAAGAGCCAATGTTACTTCATGGAACTATAAGCAATCATCAGTTTCAACAAGAACAATCGGATATACAACCCAAAGCTTGATTCTAATCCAGTAACAGTGCAGGGTACCCACAATCCAAAGCTTGCTGCTAAATCATTATCAATGATGAATAACCACAACCCAAGTCTTTAATTTTGTAAATTATTTGAACTTCCAAAATCAACTTTGAATTAGTTTATCATTATCAATGTAAGATCACTGCGACCCAGTTTTACGCTTTGTATGTTGATCTTGTTAAATACGTTTAATGTCTTGTTTTATGAGATATGTAACCATGTATTAAGTGTGATATTCATTTTAAATTATTGAAATTTAGTTAATAATTAATTAATTATGTCCACACTTTTAAAGATCATCGAAAATGTCAATTTGGGTTTTAAAGAGTATTTACATTGATTTGGAATATGTAATAGGGACACAACGTGGGAGAAAACATTGTAAAGCATCATTGGATACTTGACATGAAGGAAAAGGGAATCTACCACAATTTATGTTGTAAAATATGTAAAAAACACATATGACATTATTAGAGATGTAAAAATATATAACAATGTGCAAGAAGTTGCTTGTATTTTTTGGACTTAAAAGTTGTTATATTGTTCTTTAGTGGATTATTTGTGGGTCGTTTTTGTCCTCTATTAAAGTTGGATAGACAAATTCATACAAAATGTCTTGAAACTTCTAGAAAAATGTTTGTAAATCTTAGAAACATACCATAAGGTGTTTTGTACATTTTGACTATTTGACTAGTGTTTTGAGTCCACTTTTTGAAAATTATATGGTATCATATATTCTAGTTGCCTATATATTGAAGGCATGGGATAGTAGTTTAACATCTTTACCACTTGAAGTATTTTTACGCTATGAGAATACTGTTAGATTGAAAGGAAAAGATAAATTATATTGATGTACTCTATATTTGAAAATTAATACAAGCTTGTACTCTCTTTAATGGTGGAATTTGTACTCAAAAGAGTTTTTCCTACTTGTGGTTTGTTAGTTTTTATTGTTGCACTTCTTTTTTCATTTTCATTAATAGTCTATCATTGTTAAAGAATTTGATCACTAAAAATGTAATTGCTACTATTCTATTTTCACCTAGATAACAACACTTCAATGATGTTATTGTTGGAGAGAATGAAGATACCAACAGACCAACCCAAGACCTTTTATGTGCAAAGCGTGTTCCACATTGACAAATATTTTGGTGCATATAATATCTTTTAGCCTCCCTTATGACAATCAACATCAATATGGGATAATCAAATTCAATGTAGTTCTAGAAAGATTATTTTTAATCATTTTTAATACTCTTGGAATTATATCAATCCTAAGAGAAAGATTCTTTCTAGAGGTCATCTTTAATGCTAGGACTTTTGCCTTATTTTTTTAACAAAATCACCTCACCAACCTACCTATTGAGATATAAATGAGACAACCATAGATTCATATTGTTTTTGATAAAGGAAAAAACATATTTTGAAGGGACCGAAACCCTTTAACAAAAAGAGAAAGGCTGCAAAAAAGACAGCATGCAGCCAACAAAAAAAACCAGCTCCAAAACAAGACCATTCAAGATTTACATTTTACACTTTTCTTGTGGGAGCAGAGAGTCATGTCGAAAGAAGGCCTTGAGGATTTATCTTTTTTTCCCTTAATTGTGATCCAACCTTCTTCCACTTGCGTTGCCTTACCATGCCAAATCAGCTCGCTACTTTCATGAAGATGAAAGCCAGTAGTCAAATTATTTGGGGTTTCATCTTGATTCCTTTGTGTAGATAAAGACTTTTCTGAAGAGCCACCAGAAAGGAAAGCCGATGCACTTTCACTTGAAATGGCGACCTTTGACTCAATAGGGGTAGCCCTAGCGACCTCGCCATTTGAGACAACCAGAGGGGGCATCCCAATACCCAGTGATTCAGAAGAAACCACCTCTGAAAAACTCCTATTCTGATCAACTTTCTTCTCAACCGTATAATGTTGTTGAGAAGCACCTTTCCACCAAGTAGCTGTCTTTTCTTTTTTCTCAAATCCGCAAGGTGCAGTAGCATGTCCAGTATTGAAGCATCGTCTACATCGGAAGGGTATCCCTTCATAATCCAAAGACTGGACCCAAAAGCCTTTAGAAGATTTAAGTAGGACCTCAATAGGCAGCCCTTTTGAAACATTTATTTCAAGTAGTATGCGAGCATAAGTGGAATGAAGAATGTGAGAAGATTCATCATCCACCATCAAAAAATCACCAAGGGCATCACCCAATTCCTCCAGAAGAGAGTCATGCCAAAGGTGAAGGGGGAGATTAGGAAATCTAACCCAAATCGAGAATTTGTTAAAAGTTTCAGAACCAGGGTTGAAATCAGAGTGCCAAGGTTTGATCATCAACAAATATTTATCTTCCCAGCTAAAATTTTTTTCACACAAAATTACATTTCTATCCTGAGCACTATCAAATTTAGCTACAAAAAATTCCTTAGCCAAGGGATAAATATGAACTTTACTCGAAATTAAAGGCTCCCATTCGTTGGTGATCCAGGAATGCAACTAAGGGAGGTTAGGCCAAAAACCTTTGAACCAACAAATCACCCCACAAAGGGAAAGGTCAGCAACAATCTCCTCAATTTCTTCTATTGTTTCATCTTTCAGCTTCATTGAAATGGCATTCTTGGCTGCGATAAATCCGCCAAAAGATCCGTGCTTGGGATTCGCAAACTTCTTGGCTTTGGCCGTAGAGCCAACACCCGTAGATTCATATTGTTAACAACCTATCCCAATATTGAAAATTGGACATGGGAAGATATGTGCTAGTTATAGAAGGAAAAGGCTTTCCCTAAAGATGCCAAAGGGAGAATTTATTCTCTATTAGTGATATGAAATTAGTTATACTCACTTTGCTTTAGTAATAAAAAAATATTGCATCCAAGTAATTAACCTAACTTGCAAACTGTGTTTTAACTAACAAATGCAAGAGCCAAAATTCTAGAAGTGTTAGACATATCTACTCATGTATGGGTAATCCCATAAATTTGGTTGTGTATGAAGAATTTTCTTTTCACTCTCATCCCTTGCTCTATGCACATCTCTTCTACATAGCTCTTCTTGCAATGTTTCAACTTTCCTTCTAAGGGCTCTAAAATCTTTCATGTTAGGAGGGTTTCTACTTCCACCTCTACACCTACCTCTTGGGGCCACTCTTGGAGGAAAATTCACAATGCTCACACTCACAAGTCCTACTAAAAACTGCCTCTCTTTGCCGCTCTACCTGTAAACTCAAGACAACCTGCTCTAATACTACCGATGCAAGAGAGTTTTCTACAACTCTCAACAAATCTAGACACACACAAGCAATTTGAGAATTAAATAGATTAAACACCAAAAATCAATAACTCACAATGAATTTCTTTTGCTCAAAGTCTCCTTCAACTTATGAGGTTCACATTCAAATGGGACGAATTTACATATGCAACCTTGAAGGTTGAAGGAATACATGAGAATTCAAATTAAATGACTTGTTGCAGACAACAAAGTCATCTATAGGTATGTCTCCTTGTTTCCCCTTTTTCTTGCAATTCTCCTTCACCTACAACTATGTATTCTAAAAATCAAGAACACCAACTCCTACACATTCACCAAGATGTTGATGTTGGTTTTCCACCTTCCACATACAAAATACAATCTGAAAATGCTTCCTCAGGAAAAGCTATATGCCTCATGTTTGCCACTCCCCAAAATTTGGAACTCAAAATGAAAACAAAACTAAAACAAGAATCAAAACTCCTACAACCACAACTCTAGCTACTCAAAAACCTCCAACTCCATGCCCCCTTTTGAAAAATTCAATAATTTCCATCATTTACCAATTTCTATCTCCTCGATGCATGTTTGCACCACTTCCAACTAGGCAGGCCTCCACTAGCCAACACAATTATTCATCTATTTCTCCCATTTGAATTTCAAATTCAAATTTCCTGTCAAACACCTCTTGAGCATCTCGTTCTTGTTGTAGTGTCATGACATAGGGTGATCCCACAATAGTGGTTTACAATTTTTGGCCAAACAGGACACTGAAATTATTTTTTTAAATTAAATCTTCACATTCGAGCACCTATAGCGGCTAAACCGTGAATAATTTGAAGATGATGCAAACTAGAGTCTCGTCACATTTTGTCTGTAGATTCTAAAAAAAATCAAAATTTTTGAATCAGATTCCACTTCTTTTTCCATCTCCCAAAAAAATTGGTTTTTTCAAAAAACAACATTTTAAAAAGTGACGCACATCGTATAACACATAAATTTTTTTCCATGAAGGATAAAATTCTAATTCTTTCGAATTTAGATTCGTAACTCCGATATATAGTGCTTCCACTTGGTTAGATAGTTTTTTATTGAATATTATTTCTTTAATCAAGTTTCAAAGTCAAACTAATTACAATTCAGACATAGCGCAACCGTATAACGCATAACTTTTTTTGTATATATCAAAATTCAATTTTTTTTTTCTATTGGATCAAAGACTTCAATATCTGGTGCAATCATTTTTATTTTTTTGATAATATGCTATTTTTCCACATGTGCAGAACAAAGACCTTCATTTTCGATGAAAAACCTATGTTTAATAAAACTAAAATATCAAATACATAATAAAACCAAAACATATTAAAATTGTATTCGTTGGATAGCTCGTTTTGAGGACTACTTGATTCTAGTTGGGTTTGTGAATATTCCTCCATTTTCATCCTCAAATCGAGCTCTAAAGTGCCAAAATTCAAGTTTTATTTTCTGTCTCAGGGGAGATGAGGAATAAAGGGGTTCGAACCCCTAGGGGTTTGCTCAAACCAAGGTTCATTCGAACCCCCTTCTATAAGGGGTTTTGATGGGTTTTTTGGCGGGAAAGTATTAAGAGGGTTCGGTTGAACCTAGGTTCTACCGAACCCCTAATTGGTTTGATTGAACCAATAGGTTCGTACGAACCCCTAAAATCAAGTTTTTTTTCCATGCATTCATTTTTTGTGAGTTTTCCTTCCTCACTTCAATTGTAAACCACTATTGTGGCTTCACCCCACATTAATTAAAATTTCACAACTTCCCAAAATCCCACACTCCAATACGCTTTTTTGACAATTTAATAATAAAATGCATTTTACGATACACTTCTCAATGCAAATTCCAAACCAAAAATTGTCTAATTTAATTAATCTAATTTTTGAACATTAAAATCATTAAAATACTTCGAAATATTAATAAAAAACCTATTCACACCAATTGATTAAAAAAATTAGATGATGCAAGCTCACTGACAACCATAGATGCATCACCAATAAATTATTCCAAATGCACTAACAATTATGCAATTGTGCATGTGTAATTTACCATTGAAGATGGACAAAATACATGTTAGTGCACTTGTAATAAATTCACCGTCAACAATTCACCGATGGAAAATTCACCGCCAAGTAAAATTCACCACGAGGCGGAAAATTAACTCCATGAATATTTTTAATAAAATCAAAGTTTTTGAAATATATATTAAAAAGTGTGAATGCAATTAATTTTTCGCTACAATGAATTGTTGTCATGGATGATTTTTCCATCTATGAATTGTTGATGGTAAATTTTCCTAGAGCCACTTCAAATTAAACTAGACACATTTTAAATTACTTACAAAATTTAATTACATAACCAACCTCTTAGAAAGCATTCAAAAGTCAAATAATTTATATTTACACATTTTAGTGCTCTCTTATTGTTTGTGAGCCACCATAAATTCAAGCCCCTATCAACTAGATGGGTTGTCAAAGGTACGTTCTTTCATACTTGCTCTCACAGTCATATGACTTGTCTATTTAATATAGGCACTTACACAAACAATAAATGATGTAAGACTTTCCTATCAAACATCAAAATAAATATATTTCAAAATTCAATCATACCTATCTATTTTAATTTTGTATCGATGATTGAAAGAAGTTTTATACATGTTGAATAACATTTTGTAGTCTTTCATAACAAGATTGGCTCATTGTACGGGTTGATCCCTATTAATTTATTTTTTTAAATATTATTTTGGGTTGGTGGAGAACAATTAACTATTATCCTAGATACCTTGGTATTCCATTTGTACTAGGAGTTACGCTTCACGATATGTGGAACTAGTTTATCAATAAATTGAAAAACAAAATCATTAATTGAGGAAATAAATTCTTATCATTAGGGGGCAAAATACAGGTGATAAATTAGATATTTTTGGCTTCCCATGTCTACTATTCCTCATGTTGGATGCCCTCTAAAAAAGGCTATGAAGATTTAAATAAACTCATTCGACAATTTTTGTGGACTAATTGGGATGGAAAAATGGGTTTTAGGGCCTCTTCATGGCTACACTATGTACAACCTAAGATCAAGTGGGGTTCGGCTTGCTGGATCCTATGATTCAAGGGGTTTACTTATCAACTAAATGGGTAGTAAGAGTTATGTCAGAGAAGAACCATGGAAATTTTGGGTAAGACACTGTATTGCTCTTACTACGATAAATTATAGGTGGCAAAATGTGGGATGGCAAGATAAAATTTTGCTTGCTCCTTTTTTACGTGTTAAAGCATCTTTCTAGCTACAATCCATATGGAAGGCTTGGCAACAAGTCTATAAATTATTATATTGGAGAGAAGACTCTTTACAACATGACTTCAAAATTTCTACCTCTTTCATTTGATGAAATAAGCTTGTTCAATATCATGGACAACCACTTGCTATTTCCTTTCCTTAACAATCTCATTATCTATTTAGTAAAAGAGTACAACATTTTGGGGACATTTGAGACTTCAATTCCCTTGATTGGGTCAGCTGGCAAGAGTCCAAGCAAGCTTTTAATTTAAGCAAGAAGTTTAAAGGATTCATGGTCTTTGTGAAGTTGTTGGTTCCTATAGAGCTTCTTATGAAAATTTGTACTCCTTTACATTGTAACTTCTTCAAGAACTGGTTGTGGCTTGGAAAGTAACCCTTTTTATGTTTTCCTTTGAAGAAAATCTACTTTAAATTTCTTCCAAATATGAATTTGAATCTGAGACTTAATAGGAAATGATATTGTAAGTTTCCAGAAAAGAAATGGAGAATGTTAACTGCTCAAGTTTGGAAGTCCCAGGTAGAAGTGAATGCCCAAATTTCGGCCTATAAAATCTTGCATCATAAATTACATGTAGGGGACAAAATAAAATATTTAAAGATACAAGTTGCCAGAAGTCCTTTTTGTTAGGGCAATGAAAATTTGAAACATATTTTTTTGGGACAGTTATAGAGCAAAAAAAATGGAACATTGTATTTGACCACTTTTCTGCTATTTTCTATCATGCACTACGATGGAAAGAAGCAATGTTTTGTGTTAGACTTCATAAAAGTTTAATTGTTGATTCTATAAGACAATGTGTTTTTCTGCACCTATAGAAAAGTAGATGTTTAGCTATGTTTTCTAATTACAATTTACATTGGGAAACAAACATTCAAAAGTTTTATTCTGACATAATATTTCAATTCATTCTATTTTCTTAGCTAAAGAAGGGGCACAAAGGAGATGTTGATTATAATGAACGTTTAGAGGTGATCAAATATCAATTTCTATATCGCCAAAAGGGGAATTCAGTTGTGCCAAGCAGCTGCAATACTTGTTCAAATTTAGTGTGTAAGGGAGACTTTGACACTTCATATCACGGGTTAATTGTAATGACGGTTGATTTAGACTTCTTTGTTATTACTTGTTGAGATGGATAACCAGGTATCTTGTGAACTGTACCATTGTTGTCTCTAGTATTGTTTTGTTCATTCTTTATACAGTCCTCCCTTCAAACTGTATTATTTTATCATTGTCAATATAGTCTCAGTCTGCCGGTCAATACAGTCTCTGTCTCGTTTGTCTTAAAATTGCAATGTCAATATAGTCTCTGTCTGTCAGTCCATATCATCTTATCAACGCCTACGTCCACAACAGATATCCAACAATATTTATAGTGCTAAAGTAAAGAATGAGTTTCGACAGTAATAATTTGTGCTTTCATCAAATATAAAAATATATTTGTGGCCTTAATCAGCTTGGACTGATTATTATTATTTTTAAAATTACTGTTATTTGTAATATTTATTTATATAAATGTTGGTGAATATATGTATATATAATATTTGATAAATTCGAGTTTGTAATATTCTAGACGAATTTAAAAAATAATATATAACATATTATTAAATAAAAATCTCTTTGGTAGATATAAATTTATAACATAATTGGTAAATCTATTATTTATTAGATTTATTTTATATAATGTTAATAAAATATCATTCTTGACAACATATTAAAGTTAAAAGATATTAGATATGATAAAAAATTGTATGAATTGACATGATAATCAACAAAAAGAAATAGAGAAGATATAAATAGAAAGAGAAAAAAGAATTTAACATTAGAGTGTCATCTCAATTTGCCTGCGCTATTAGCATATTTTAAGTGGGAGAATAAAATATTAGATAAGTGTATTGGTAAAATTTTAAAATTATGTTCCAATTTATTTCGATCAAAATTTATAGCTTCAAAAAGAAGATATTATATGTAAATCCAATCAAAAATTGATTTCAAGTTTTCTACTTATCCTTGCAATTTGAATGATCTTGATGCGAATGTTAACTAGTATCCACCAAAAATGTTTCACAACTCCTCCAATTACTATATATATAATCTCTTCACCATATTCACATGCCTACAACTAGATTTTTTCTAACAATGTCAATTTGAGGTTCCAACAAAATTCTATACCATATGTACAATTGAAAATTTGTATACAAGTATTAAAACACATTTACGTAATTATAAAATAAATATACAATTGCACATAATTAGACTATAAATAATCCAAATAGTGGCCATTAGAGAAAAATATCCCAATAGTTGTATTGTGTTAACAATTTACACAAATCCATAATACAATTCCACATGGAGTGGTCTAAGTATGATGCACTAAAATAAATATACAATTGCACATAATTAGACTATAAATAATCCAAATAGTAGCCATTAGAGAAAAAACATCCCAATAATTGTAGTGTGTTAACAATTTACACAAATCCATAATACAATTCCACATTGAGTGGTCTAAGTATCATGCACTCGTGTAAAGAAACAAATACCATAGATAAATTTTTTAAACCATACACGTGTCTTCATAACTATAAAAAATATGAGCTTCAAACCATTAGTACAAAAAATTGACATATATTATTCTAAATAAACCAAAATAGAGGTACATTATAAAACATACGAGAGATTATTATAGAAAAAAATGTCTACAATATGTTAGAGTTACAACGTGCACATCTGAATAAAGTTGTTTACATATATCAACTATATACTATATATAGTTGTATATACTCACACATCTATCTATAATAACTATTATATGTGTGTGTCTATGCGTTTACATATATAATCTATCTATATAGATATTTAGCTATGAACAACTATATACATATATAGCTATATGCACACACACATCTATATATTATAAGTGTGCATGTGTGTGTGAACATCTATACAAAAATATGTAAAATAAATATAACTATGTAAATTCTCATCATATATATATAATTGGAAGAAGAAATCATGGAAGTAATTACTTGGAATGGTCATGTCAACACATTCAATTGAGTAGAAAGGATTCAACAAGCTTCTAGAATGATGAAGAGTGCAATGGTCGTGAATGAAGCATGCTGAAAAATGATTAGAGTGAAAAGATAGGTTATGCATTGGGTGCAAAAGGAATTATATATTTGGATTGAGATGTTATAAAGTGGATACTAATAGGAGTGTGGTTCATGGCAACACAAAACCTTGACACAACAATAGCAATACAATAGCATGATCTCATACACACATATCTCTAAAAGAGAGATTATTGCTTGATAATATATAAAAATATGAAACCTTGAATATATAATGAAACTCTAAATATGAATATAATATATCTATCATGATGTATTTAGAAGTATCCAAATTCCTAGCATAACATTAGCGTGTAAGAAAATATATGATGTAAATTTCTCTCATAAGAAAAACTTGTAAAAGCATATAAGTATCTGAATTTCCATCATAACCATGTATGTATCTAAGCATGTAGCTGTAATTTTATTTATCGTTATTGTTTTTCACATTACAAAATAACAAAAGTTGAGAAGCTGATAAAATTTATAATACAAGTAGAGAAATGATGGAATTTGTTACTTGGAATGCCCATGTCAATGCCTTCAATTAAGTGGAGAGAAATCGACAAGCTTTTGGAATGATGGAGAGTGTGATGTTTGTGAAGGAAGCATGTTGAAAAATGATTAGGGTGAAAATCTAGGTCTTGCGATGGGTGCATAAGGCATTATAAATTCAAAATTGAAATGTTATAAAGTGGATACTAATAGGAGTGCAGTCCATACCAACACAAATCCCTAACATGGTATTTAGAACCAAAAAATAAGACACCCTAAACCTTTAGTGCCTTCGTTTGATTATTTAGGTGACAATAAATTTTATTTTTTCTTTAAGTATATCTATGCACAATTGAGATAATATTAATTAGAGGAGTTGTGCAATCTTTTTGGTGGTTGTAGCACATAGTTACTAGGGGGATTAGTCACACCTCCAAATGACCAAATCTGAACTTTTGTGCATGTAACAATTCATCTTACAAACATCATAACTACCAAAAATTTGAAATCTAAAGAAACCCATTTTAAATTTTTTTTTTAAATCTAATGTTTTGTTTAGAAGTTTAGAGTGCATGAAGTTAGGGTGAGTGGCCACTAGGTCCTCTCCCCTAGCATGCGAAATCTTCTACTGAGTTAGTCTAATTGTTTGATTAAAATTTACTATAGTAATTTCTTATGGAATATCATATTGCATGTTTGGCTAGGGACTAAAGGCTATCAACATGAAATAGCTAAAATAGCTTTTCATTTCTATGGAAATCTAGATATTCCATCAATACCAAGAAAGAAAGGTATATAGGGTGTTAAATCACATCAACATAACATTTTTCCCTAGCATTTATAGTAGTGAAGTTGGAGTGCTGACCAGGCTTACTGTTGAGAAAACATGAGCCTACAGTATCATATAAAACTGCAGCACAAATTAGCTACGAAGAAATAAAAAAAATAAAAAACAAAATAACATAATAACATTCAATCAACATAGATTTATGTTGTAAAATCCTGATAATATGTCATGGAAACATCCACAGGAAAAAACTATCGGTATAATTACAATTTTCATATAATTGCTATAACAAATTGATTTGCTTCTATATATAATTTTAAAAAATGCATTCTAAAGGATCAGATTTTTACCTTATTGTCGCAATTCAACAACTACCACACAATGCAATTGGTTCTAATGGAATGCTAAAATCCCTGCTCAAATCAAAGGTAAAGCTCGTTTCATAACCTTGTCAGAAATAACAATTCTTTGTCCAATAACATGAGTGCCCACAAGGTAGAGCACTGTAAAAATCTCTGAAGACCTTGATAAGGTGCTGGATCCTCTTTTAATTTCCTGCTTTAGGAGTTTGAAAACTAGAAAAGATGCCTGTTCCTAAAGTAGGGGCTACTCAATGGCTAGAGCAAGTTAAGAACACACAAAATCATGGAGAAGAACAGGTGATGGCATCTCATGTGCATCCATACATTTTCACTGTACCAGAGTCCTTGCGTATTGAAAGGCCAGAAGCCTACCTGCCTCAAGTAGCTTCTCTAGGACCATATCATCACCTTAAACTTGAACTGTATGAGGCTGAAAGATATAAATCTCGGCTTACTATCCAAGTTGAGAAAAGAACAAAGAAAGGGACTTTTGATGCTTTGGTTAAAGAGATCATTAAAATGGCAGAGGAGATAAGGAACAGCTATAATGATCCTATTGAATGCGGAGATGAAGTATTAGGGTGGATGATGGCTCGAGATGCTGTGTTTGTTCTGGAGTTTCTTGGCTGCTATAACCAATGTCAGAGCCCACGATTTCAAGAAGCAAACCCTTATCTTCAATGCGTGGATGCAGTTTTTCACCCAGAAAGAAAGAGCCCATTGTTCTTCCCGTTTCAGGCTGATATTTTTAAGCTCGAGAACCAAGTCCCACTCTTCATTTTGAAAAAAGTTTTGACATGGGAGACTGGCTCGGAAGATCAAGCTTTGAACAGACTTAAAATGACAATTTCAAGTGCCTGTAAGAATTTCTCCCCTTTCATACCGGTTGGAGATTCATACCGTTCCCTTACACGAGCACACTTTAGTATTTCACTTGAAGAAAGACATTTACTGGAATGCCTTCACAATTTTGTCGTCCCAAATGAAAATCCTGGTCAGGTTAATGTTTCTGTTGAAGATGAACAGAATAGAACCATGACGAGGTTCAAAAGTTTTCACTTTCTTCGCCAGTTAACATCGAGATTTATAGAGTTTTTGTCTCGGTCTCCGAAATCATATGTCAAAGCTGACAAAATTCTGCCTGCGGCCACAGAATTACACAGGAGAGGAGTAAAATTTGCTCCTTTTACATGGGCATCTGAAAAAATAAGGTTTGATAGAGCGAGCTCTACACTGTTCCTCCCCTGTATAGAAATGGATTACAGAACGGATGTTTTCTTGAGAAATATGGTGGCAGTGGAAGCATTCATGATGTGGAAAACCAGAGTGTTTATTTGCTATGCAGATCTGATGGACAGACTCATTGACACTCCTAGTGATGTTGCGGTGCTGAAAAGGCATGGAATCATCAGCAGTGACTTGGGAAGTGATAAAGAAATAAGCAATCTGTGGAATGGCATTCGCAGGTCAATATGGAGGAGTGCTTATGAGCCTATTGACCAAACTATCAAGGATGTCAATGATTATTATAGAAGTAGATATCGAGTTTTACTGGGCGAGTTTCTGCAGGAACATTTCTCAAACCCATGGCGAGCTGCTTCGGTGGTGGGAGCATGTACACTGCTTGTTCTAGCTGTCTTGCAGACATTATTCTCATATTTTCAACTGCACTGTCATCATTAATACTTTTAGATATATTTTCTCTGAGTTCTTTGCTAATTCTGATGTGTTTGCATTCCCCCTGTTGTACTACTAGTGATATTGTTTTGCTGCATTCCTTGTAGGTCAGGCCATCTCTACGGCATGTTCATTAACTACGTTGGGTCATAAGAGTTGTCTAGTAGGATTTCATGTGTAATTTTTTCTGAAATTGAAAGGAAATGCATCTCTGTAATTCCTACTTCCTATAATATATCTTTTCAAGTTGTGTAGACACACTTCTAAATCTGTCTCAAACTCTTAATCCTTCCAGTGGATTCCAGAGTTATTGTAAATCACATGTATTAGTTCATAGATTTCAGTTAATTTTACCTCTGTTAAATGAACCTCTATCCTAGTAACCACAAATGACGACCTATTTAATGATTTTGACTTCACAATTCGTAGGGATACTTCAGTGTCTAGTTAAGTGTCTGAAATACTTGAGAATGTGAATCTGTGAACAGAGCAAGAATCAATCAATGGGATTCTTACTAAGGGAATTTTAAATCATACAGTTCTCCACATATCATGTGCTTTACTTGTAAACAACACTTTGTTGCAAATTCTCAGCAACCAACTGTGATGACGTCAGGTACGTATGTGAAATTAGTTGCTGAGATGGAAATTAAAAAAGATTGAGGAACTTATATTGAAGGATTTGTTGTTACCGCAGGATCAAGATTGCAAGGTGACAACCAGTCTTTGCTTACCAAAGCAGCTGTCCTAAAGTGTGAACTGCTTGGCTTTTTTTCAATGCCTCACAAATTAGGATTAGATTCCATGGAGGAGGCTTCCTAAAAGTTTCAGCGGGTGCTGTTCAGAATTTTTAGGAAATTTTTTAAGTGAGTGGTAGCATGCAGTTTAAATTTAAAAGTTTAAGCTCTTAAATTTATGAAATCTGGTGGTCTGATGAATATAATATTTTGCATATTCAATTCAACAGAGTAAATAAGTATAATATAATAAAAAAATAATTGGTAAGAATTTAAAAACTTCATATGAAAGTGGTAGAAAAAGCCTAAGCTTGCAGGGCAATTTCTAGCTCCACCCCAAATGCACTCACTTAAATCTTTAAACTAAAAAAAGGACTGCTATTATTGAAAGAAAGATTCTAATTAATTCTGTAGCATTTTTCTTTTCTTCATGAGACCTCTTGAACTTTCAAAATAGATGAAGCCCCTGCATAGGACCCCAGCCTTAGAGCTCCTGAATTTATGTCAAACCTTGTGCAGCAAGCTTAGAAGTTAGAACAGCTGCAGACATATATTTATTTATGGAAATAATTCAAGGTTCAAGTTACAGAAATAAGGGTACTTTGGAGTTTGACTTTGTTATTCTGTGGTAGTTGCATGTTTCTTTTTTTATCCTTCACATCTATCTGAAAAAACACACACCAGGCCTGCCAACTCCTCCTCAGTGAGAAACAGAGATTGCCATCCAATTGCCATGGAAAACAAAACACACCCAACATATAACGCTTTAGAAAATGTCAATCGACAAACCAGCCACTCATTTATTGAGTCAAATGCAGCATAAAATGGAGACTATCTTACTACAGGCACATTAGTTTATGGCTGCCCCAAAAAAACATTTTCCCTTCTCTTAAACCAAACACCAAAATAAAATATTTCAAAAACTCACCCACCCCAGTAACAGCACAAGTAATAGAAACCTCACTAATTGTTTTTCCTTAGACAACCACTGCTGTTTCTGAAAAAAACTATGGAATGGGGAGGAGTTTTTCCAAAATCTCTAAATTTGTAATGGATGATAGTCACACTTTCTGTGTGCTTAAATGCAGATATTTTGGGCTGCTATGTATTCCAAAAATTCTGCCATTGGCATTACAGTATTGGATTTGAAAAAGTATTTACAATGATTTGGAATATGTGTTAAGGGACACAATGTGGGAGAAAATATTGTAAAGCATCATTGGATACTTGGCATGAAGTAAAAATAATCTATCACAATTTATGTCGTGAAATATGTAAAGACATGTGAATTATAAAAGGTGTAAACATATATATGACAATGTGCAAGAAGAAGTTTGCGTTTTTTGGACTTAAAAGTTGTTATAGTGTCATCTAATGAATTATTTGTGGGTTGTTTTTGTGTTTTTTGGACTTAAAAGTAGTTACATTGTCCTATAGTGGATTATTTGCGAGTTGTTTTTGTCCTCTAGTAAAGTTGGACAGACAAATTCATACAAAATGTCTTGAAACTTCTAGAAAAATGCTTGTAAATCTTGGACATATATCATAAGGTCTCTTGTACATTTTGACTATTTGACTTGTGGCTTGAGTTCATTTTTTGAAAATGTATGGTATCATATATTCTATTTGCCTATATATTAAAGGCATGGGATAGTAGTTTCACATCTTTTCTAGTTGAAGTATTATTATGCTATGAGAAAATTGTTAGATTGAAAGGAAAAAATAAATTATATTGTAAAAGATATAATATAGGGTTTATTTTCCCATATCTATGTGCAATTAGTTTTTAATAAGGGAGTAAAATATATATAAGAAAATGTCTAGAAGAGGGTGCTAATAAGCATGACAATATATGAGGTTAAGTAGCTAGCAATATGAATATGTGGATGTCAATATGTATATGACATAGTATATGAACACACATTTGAATGCAAGTGAGGATGTATATACCTTTATTTAAATATCTATAGAATGAGTAAAAAGAGGTGAGAGAGACAGAATCTTCTAAAATGATGGAGAGCATATATCTATGTATATAGGTGTGAGTGTTGAACACTAGGAATACTAGGGGAGGTGAATCAATATTCACTAAAATACATTAACTTCATCTACTTTAAACCTTCATTTAATGCATCATATTAAACTTGCAGTAATGGAAAGGAACATAGAAAGCATGCATCACATCAAAGAACAAAAGAACACCAGATTTACATGGAAAAATCAAAAGGAAAAAACTACAGTGAGGATTAGCTCGCAATATATTATAACCGATTATAAGATATTACAAAATGGCTCACTGCCAGGTGGACAAACTGTCTAGAGAACTCACTATCCGGAGGACTCATTGGGTAGAGAATAGAAGAAATGGCTCAGTTCTAGAATAGAAAAGAAGGTGGCTCACTACCAAGGTTTAAATTGAATATAATGCATTTGCAATATGTTGAAGATAGTTCCAATTAAGCTTTGTAGACTAACTTAACAAACTTCATGCTTCACAATTATCAATTGAATATAATGCATTTGCAATATGTTGAAGATAGTTCCAATTAAGCTTTGTAGACTAACTTAACAAACTTCATGCTTCACAATTATCATACTCTACTCTTTCACATTACATTTGTAAGAAAACTTGCAGCCATCTAATGACAATTTCCACATAACCTAGAAGAGATAACAATGCAAATAAGTGCTTAGAATCCACATGCAAGAGAATAGACAATATACCCATCAAAGATGACACAAGATATACCTTGGGAAAACCCTCAAGAAGGAAAAACCTAACCTCCAAAAGCATCCATACTCTATCATATTAATCAGCCATGAACCAAATAGAAGAGTTATAATGAACACTTCTAAAGCATCAAACCCTCCAATGCATTCCCATGTGTCCAACCATGAATCCACACATCCCATGCCATGCTTCACAAATGCACTCTCAAGAAGACTCAATAATGACAACCAAACCACTCAGCCATGAAGCAAATACAAGAGTTACAATGAACACTTTTTAAGCATCAAGCCCTCCAATGCATTCCCATGTGTCCAAGCATGAATCCACACATCCCATGCCATGCTTCACAAATGCACTCTCAAGAAGACCCAATAATGACATCCAAACCACTCAGCCAACCCAAACCACTACACATGTGTTTGCTTTTATAGACACAAGCTCACACAAAATACAACTAGTGGTAAGGTGAAACCTTGTACCACAAAACCATGTGAATATAAAACCACTAACCCCTTATTTAATATTGGGTACTAAGACATCACTTTATTTAATATTTTCTCCAATATTAAATTATTTTCACATGTCTCATACACAAATCATAATAATAATACAATGTTACAATACAACATCAAGTGGACCCCAAATAATTACCTAGTGTGATTAACAACACCACCAATGTGTATCACAACTAAATAATTATTTAATTACAATAATATAATAAATCAATTTATGCAATGGTGTACAACACCATATCCCAACAACATTTGCATCACACTCGCACACTTATAATACTTCACTCTTCAACATCGAAATGAACTTACATTTATATGCATTACATCCACAAACACCTACAACATCAATTAGGTCAGTCTAACTAGATGAAACATGCAATACAACAACCCGTCAACTCAAGATCCAACCATACACACCTAGTGGAATAAACCAAAACATGTAGCACATCAAAATAGGTTGGAAGGGACCTATAATAAGTCCCATAAGTTTGATCCAAATTTACTTTAACTCTGCATGACCCCAAACCCTTTAGGTTGGCACCACTAGTGAAGCAACAATAGAATGAACCATATGTCCATTCATAGCTTGACATATGAACCTCTGAGACACTTGCCACTTGTAGCATACACACTTCTGACATTTATAAACACTCCCTTAAAACTGCATAGCAAGACATTCATCTGTTGTGGAGTATTCCAATCATGTACTATGTCATAGTGATATTGTCACTGCCAAGTTCGATACACTATCAACAATATCTTCAGCTATGGAGGACTTCAAGATGTGAAACTTTGGATTTAGATTCCTTCTACACACACCAAAATTTCCTTAGAATTGCATGACAATATTCTTCATGGTGGAGCAATGTAGACCACAAAATAGATTCTTTGAACACTGAAAATTGATTTCGAACATGCAATTTCTCCAAGACATTTGGTTTGCTTTGGACCAATACTTCTTCAACTATGCAATGGTTGGACATCACTAGCAACACCATATTCAATCATGCTCATCAAATACCATCTATACATCAATTTTGATATTAGAACATGTTGATATCACAACAATGTTGACATCAATGACAACACCATAGTAACATCATCTACCAATGATCCACCAATCTTCTCAATGACCAAAAAACTTCCAACAATCTCCTCCTTTGTCATTTATGGCCAATAATTCTCAAAATCTCACAAAATACTCCCCTTTTGACATCAAGGGAGAAGGGATATCAAAACCAAGCTTTGCAAACTACTTCAACTATTCTCCTCCTTGTTGTTTTGCTCCTATTCTGAATACTTCCAACAATTTGTAGGTATATATATGTACACATGAGAATGGCTCCCTCTTACAATGTTATCCATCAAAAATAATAAAATTGTACTACAACATTCTCTAATACTTCCACATATATCCAAATAAATTTTAAACTACATAACTACAACATAAATGTACATAATCAACTAGAGGAGGGTAAAATACCTTGTAAGACACCTTCAATTTGGCAAGGTGTGCCCCCTAGTCCTTCTTTCCAACTTCCCAGTCCTTCTTGGTGAAGGTAAACATGCAACATTGGCCCTCAAATTGCATAAGGAGGTCTTCTCCTTCATCCAATGAACTGGGTACCAGGTTCTTTTGTGCCAACTTCTTTGCATTTGCTAATACAATAGTCAAGGAGGTAAGCCTTGCACTTACCCGATCCCTAATTTGATAGTACTACTTAATTATCTTTTATTTGTGTTCCTACAACTAGAAAAATTGCCCATACAAATTTTCTATTTCAGTCCTTGTAGCACCATCTATGTCTTGATCAGATCATAGACTCTAGAGGCTTGAGCAATTTGTAACTCAATTGAGTCCATTTGCTCCTTGATTCTCTTAGTTGAGTTAGGCCACTTTAGAAAAAATTGAAACAAGATTTGTGCTTCATCCAAACACTTCTGCACATGTCTCATAGTTTCTTGCAATTTTCCATGTGTAACACTGCACTCGTCAGATATTTCGGTCAATCTTCTGTCATTGACCTTCTTAGGAATTTTTTCCTAACCTTTCTTCCAGTTTGGTAGATTAATCTATAAAATAATCCAACAATAGCTTTATTTTTTCCACATCGTACAAGGAATCATCAATGGTTTCTCTAGGAATGCCTTCTTGCAACACTTTAACTGCTTCTTCAATCAATTATGTGCTCTTTTGGTGTGTTGATAGTATCTCCTTTCTTGCGGAGCCATGAAATACATCACCAAGTTAAAGCTTCTATAGGGGAGAGATCTTTGCCATATCCACTTGTCCTTGTTGCATAGGAAGTTGTAGCATTTGTGTAGATACTATGGGTTCAAATTGCAACTGCATGTCCAATAAACCCTTGAGTGAATATCTAGAGGCTCTGAAGGATTCACCAACAACTTTTGTGATTTCCAATTCTTCCTTCTCACTCTTCTCCTTTTCAACACTTCTAGACTCTTCCTAAGTCTTCTTCTCTTCAGCAAATTTCTCATTATCTTCTAGAGGACGCAGGTCTTCAGTGCTTTGTGCTTATGATTTTTTTGGGACTTCTTCTTCCTTCTACTCTACATTTTTCTCCATTTCTGGAGGATTCAAACCTTGTTCTATTTGTGCTTCCACCTTATATGGGACATTCTACATTTCATCATTCTTTTATTCTCCAACATTCTCCATCATTGTAGAGGCATTGCCTATAGCAACATCTTCTTGCACATTCTCTTCTTGTTGTTCAATCTCATGTTCTAGAGCATGCTCATGTTGTGTATTTTTAGGTTCATTGACTTCCAAGGCATAAGTGTAATGTTGCATTTTACTTCCACTGTCTAATGACACTCTCAATTATTTAGCAAGTTCTTTCACCTTCTGCAGTGTCTCAATTTTCAACCTCTCTATATCTTCCTTATCCCTACTCATCATGGCATTGACTCTTTGCTTTGTTCTAAATTCTCTACTATACAATTGTGCCAATTTTTTTTATCTTAATCAAAAAGAGAAGAACCAATCTTCTCTAGGGCATATGCCCTCATTTTGGCATCCTCATTTATTGCCTCTTACCTTCTCGTACTCAAAACATTCTTCAAATTATTTGGTAACTAATCTTCAATCTGTGCTAAGCTAGTACAAAAAGTTACCATGTAGTTTACAATAGCTTCCTCTATTGTAGCCTTATCCAATTCATCTAAATTTGAATACATTTTAGCAATTTCTTCCAACATCCCATGCTCAATAATACCATTGAATAATGCATCTAATCTCAAGGGCCTATGTTTTCTTTTTGGAGGAGTCTTTTCTTCTTCTTCCCCTTACCTTGGCAGGTTTTTCTTCTTTTTTAGACTTCTTCTCCCTCATGTGAATCTTGAATGCTTTCTTCTGCTTCTTTACTTCTTCTTCATTGTCAATGTCTACAATATCTACTTTAGCTTTCCTTACTCTTGTCTCTACTTGGGAGACACTGGATTTCCTTTTTCGAACCAACTTGGGCCCTTCTTCATCATCATCATCATACCCAACATACCTCTCTCTTGTGAATTTTTCTTTTCTTCTCCTCTAGATCAAACTCTGTTGTGTTGTAGGTGCATTGGATGTGGCTTTCTTCTTCACACCAGTTGTAACCTTAGTTCTGGAGACATTAAGAACTACCGAAGAGGAGGTAGAGGTCATAGCTGGCCTTCTAGTGCTAGGAGAATCTTCTGGGGAACTAGATATGCCTTTGGATATCTCTACAGGACTCTTTGATATAACCATCATTTCCTTAACTTCCACCTTCATCTTCTCAATGTTTCTCTTGATCTCCTTTTACTTTTGCTCCATATATATTGCACTGGATTTTTCTTCATATGTGTCATATCTTCCTTTTGTAGGATCTCTAGGCATACTCAACATATGTTTTGTTGGATTGGTAATCACATATTCTATTACCTCATATCCCATTTCAGGAATCCAACTGTCCTAGGTTCAACAACTTCCATAATGCAATAATCTTTGTTGAACATTAAGATAGCATCATTTTTGTACTTCTCAACAATACTTTTGGGAATCCTTTCTCTTGCTTTCATGTTTTCTTGATTTTTTTTAAAGAAACCCCACAAAGAAGTCTTTTGAGTGTCTACATTACCCAACCTTCTCAAGTGGTATTTGATTTTTATAGCAACTAGAATATCACTCAACCACACAATGTTCTTTGTACAAAGAACTTCTTTAAGAAAGTAAAACAATATGCATATAATCAAGGTAGCATACTGGAAGGGGTACCAGAACTTTTTGGTTTTATGAATATTCTCCAATAGTTGTTGTCTTAGAAATTCACACAAGTCCACATCCATTCCTTTCTTCACCATCTCATAGACAATGTTAATCATAGACCTGCCTCCTCTAGAAAGTTGTTCCACACATCTAGTTTCTTCTCTATCAAACTTTCATATTTTGGTTTCAATTTGAAATCATCACCCGTTGTCTAATTCATCCAAACTTCTCCCAACTTTGAATGATTATATTCTTATATTTTTGTGTGAATATAAATCCTCATGTCCTCAATATGCAATACACCATAAGGAATATATGAAAAAAGAGCCTTCTGGATCTAGTGGTCTACTTCAAGCTCAAGGGTTGGTCCTCCTATTTAATTCTTCATGGAGTCATGCATATTATAATAAAAAGTATAGACATTAATATATAGAAATTACATTATAAAAAATGAAATATTTAACAAAATAATCACTTACCACCTCCAAATGATCTCTCTCCTCATCTACAACAGTGACATGCTCAAGTTGTGGTGTTGCAAAGTCCTATAGAAACTATCCAAATAGAAATTAAACTACAAATCAATAATCATTTAATTTTTCAATAATAAACAACTATAATAACAAATGTAATTTGAAATTTAGTAATCTTCCTCATACCCCTGTTTAAGGCATCGAGCTCTCTATTGTAGTAGAGACACCATGCTCCATTTCCCTATCAACATCTAGAGGATTCTCTACTTGCATCATCTAAAAATAAAACATTATTCAATTACGGAAACTAGAAGAGTGATGCAGGTCATGACTTATAATGTATGAGATAGTCAACAAAATTTTGAGTACTTATTGAACTATATATTGCTTCAAGGGTTTGCATGTTTCATAAGGAAAATTTCAAAGTAAAGGACAATCACAAGATGACAGTCCCAGGGACGATCATATCATGCAAGCAAGGGACAGTATCATGATTACATAAAGAAGTCATGCAAACCTTTATTGATGTGAAGTGTGAAGAATTTTTGAAGTGAGGATAAGGTTTATGGAAATAATGTAAACCATGATAGTGAGATGCATGAAAAGAAGTAATAATGAGCATTGTCAACTAAGAACAAAATGATGTAGTGATAGTGAGCAATGAGAGGACTATGGTCCTAAGATATTGATAACAATTTACACTTATAAAGACACTCCATGATTTTCATAAAACCTCAACATTCTATTCATATTCATGGGTGAATCAAAAAGACAAGATACCTAAGAAGTGGAGTGAGATATCTTCATTACAGTGGACAATGTAATATGCACATAGGTAGAGTAATGATCACAAGGAAAAATGATGAATAAAGGACAAAAAATAAAAAATAAAGGATATAACATAAATAAAGAACTGTAATAGGGTAATTACATAAGACTAAATATGATAGTCTATGGCCACTTTAGATGTAATAACATAGTCACATGTATTTCAATACCAAACAATGCTTCAGGAGATAATTGTGGAAGATGATTTTTATGAGGAGATAATTTATATGTTTTCAACCAAGATACCTCAAGGTAAGGAGTGCATAATGGTCATGAATGTGGTGGTAATCACATGAGATCCAATTCTACAAGATATTCTCATAGGAGAAGTAACAAATTTATTACAATGGTATAAGAGGAGCATCCATAGTTTATTATTAAAGGATAATTTAGAGTGGCAATGCCCTTTTAATGATCATATTCATAGAGGATAATCCTTGTGAAGGGAGAGAAAGAGGGCATATATTTCTAAATGATAAGTGGATAGTACATTGTCTATGGAGTAAATACCATTGAAGATAATTGATAGAAGATGACACTATTCAGTCAAGAAAGCAAGAGAGAAGTCCTCTATGATGTCAAGCACTTAAAAGGTATAAATGAAAGTCTACAACCATAACGTATAAATGCAATAACATAGTCATCATGATAAGTATAGTCAACATAGGACAAGGGCAGTAATAAAACCAATATCCTGAGCAATGTATTCATGAGCTCTATAGTGAGTAGAGAGATGGTATGCTACAAGCTAGTGATGATAATTAGGAGGATAAGAGTGAAATAGTATGCTACTTGAGCTAATCATGCCACTAGCCTATATTTTTTGAGGTTGACAACATGAAAAAATAAAATTCATAGATTATGAAGTACATAACAACCTAAAATAAAATTAATTAAAAATTACAAAGCATACTAACAAACTATCTAGAACCTTAAAGTCATTAAACATTATTCAATTATGAAATAACAATTTTTTATTTTAAAATTATAAATAGTTTGTGTTACCTGAGTGAAAATTTGATGACCACCTTCACTAGTAGGTGTTGTCATCAAAGCTCCACGATTAACCTATTCAACATCCAAAATGAGATATAAAAATATCATTCATATAACATTTAGCTATTCACATGTAATATTTGTAATTCTTTACTAGTTACATACCTCTGTAGTACATGTGATCACGTAATAGGGAGGTGGAGAATTGTTGAGAATAGAGTGAACACTATAACCCTAAAATTTCATTACAATCATTCAAATAATTTAGTTAATTTTGCATTTCAAAAATGAAATTTAATAAATTAAATTCAATGAGCTTGCTCACATTTACGTGACTATCAAGGTTGAATTCCTCATTAAGGAGGGCATCTTTCATCACCATCTGATTAGTTGTAGATGTACCCTAGGAACCTGCATCCTGACTATATGTGGGATCATAAACATAGAGTGACCCACAAGCTTGACAATAATGAGATGGAACTCTACTCCCTAAATACTTGCCTAGCTCACCATGTGCTAGAAGACTAGTATGATGTATGAGGCTCTATGCGAGGGAACTAATCAACTGCAATGTATCAACCTCAACACTATCCTTCACAACAAAAGGGATAGTCACATGCTCATATGCTAGTCTAGCGAGTGCTCGTCTCACTATTTATTGTGCATCAATGTATTCCCCCACTATGTACTGTGTGAAGCCCCCACCTCTACCCTGGAAGTCCCGTATGTAAAAATAGTTTGCAATTTTATTGAGAACAAACTCACAGTAGAGTTTCCTTAAAAACTATTGCAGCACCTCATTGTTGTTGCATACAAGATGGTCAAAAACTATCCAACACCTCCTCAAAAAATGGTTCTTTATCCCTTGATGGTTGCACCAATGGATAGAGAACCTCTTTCTTGAAGGATGTAATTAGAGGTTGTGAACCAAGATCCGTAACTTGCACAAACATGAGAGACAAACACTATATTAGTTCAAATGCAAGGTTAGTATCACGATTCCTCAAGAAATCCATTTGAATTGCAAAGGAAAATGAATGCAATGAAGAACACAACAAACATAAACCAAAGATATCAAATCCTATTCTAATGCAAAGAAAACTCTTAATCTCTTGAGGGAATTGGTGCCAATTTGATGTGAAAATTGGCCCTTTCCCAATTCCAATGATGCAATGTAGATGCTTGATGAAGAATGATCCACTTGATGAATGCTTCCAATGTGCTCCAAGATAAAATCTGCATAACCTAGCTATAAAACTCAATAAGATGGATGGAGATTGCTATGAATTTGAGTATAGTAAGTTTACTCAAGATGTGGATCATCAAATGAGAATTGAAGCCTCTTATTTATAGAATGTTGAGATGGAGAAATGCCCAAAATAGAACAATGTGGGACTAAGATTCAACCAATGGCAAGATGCCACTTGTCAAAAGGAGAATGGATGAAGGATGTGCACATTTGGATGAATGTGCCCATAAATGCAATTAGATGATATTTGAAAATGGTGAAATGACATATAAGAGGGAAAAGAAATGCCTTAAATGCCACTTGGCTCAACGAAAAAGGACTCATTAGGTGAAGTAAATGCTTTGTTGGAAGGAAAAAGTCCACTTGGATTTTGAATTCGAATTGAGAGAATATTCTTCCATTATGCCATTTGAAATAAAATAGAGATTTAATAAATGAATTAAATCTATTTTCATGTGCAAGTGGAAAAAGCTAGAGGATGGGACATGAGTTAGGATTAAATTAATCAAAGGTTAATTAATATAATGAAGGATTAGATGATGTGACAAATTTGACTTAGACTTATGGGTTGATTTAAATCAAATATGAGAATAATATGATAAAAGGATTAATTAAATAAGGATTTTTTATTTATTTAATTAAAGGAGTTGAGGTTAGATTAAATCAAATAAGGTTTTGATTTATTTAATTTAATGAGATAGACTTTAGGAATTTAATCAAATAAAATTGATTATTTAATTAAATAGGGATAAATAGATCAGGTTAATTGATTTAATTAATGAGGGAGAAAGAATTCATTAAATAAGATGATTTATTTAATTAAGAGAGGATACTTGATGAATCTAATCAAATAAGGGTATCTAATTAAATGGTTAGACTGAGGGATGATTTAGGATGAAAATGGTGTTAGTAATTGGGATCACATGTGCAACGTCAATCAACACATTTTCCATGTCTACATTTTTCTCCTCTTTGAAGCAATGCACCTATTGCAATGGTTCAAAGAATAAACTATCTTGATCAAAAGCCAAAAAATTTCAATTTCAAAATTTTCCCCACTACTGCCCCGGCGAAGGAAATATGCCGATATATTGCCCCCTCAAGAGATCGGATGAAAATTCTAATTTTTGGGTGATCTCACAAAAAAAAAGAGGACAAGGTGCCTAACAGGTCGAGAAAGGCTCCAAGAGGTCAAAAAATGAGGCAAAATGCAAAAAATGGTGTAAAATGACCTTCAGACGAGTGAAAACGGGTTCGGGGGACCTAGACCCTTCCTAGATGGCTAAACAGGGTCAAAAAAACCCAAGTTTTTAGGCTTAAATAGGCCCTAGGGGGCCACCTCCAATTCATTTCTTCATTCAACCTTTAGATATTTTTGCAATTTTGAGCTCTGACACCCTGACGAGATGGCACAATGATAGCTCCCGATGCACATCTCCACCAAGCACGGACGTACCAATGACATCTAGGCACTGGGGCAATGGTATGTGAACCTAACCAAAGCTTTGTTTTTCATTTTATGTGTTCATTTATTGCACTTAGAACTAGGTCTCTCGCAATGGTGCTTTATAGCGCCGCTCAAATTTCAAACTAGATTGCTCAGTCTACAAACTGGCCCACCATCACATGATGGTCTCTAGTGGTGGAGTTTGGAATTTGAGTACAAAATTCAAACTCCGATGCCTTCACGAATCACACCACTAGATTTTAAAATTTAGCGCCATGGTGGAGTTTGAACTTTAGGGTTTAGGTTAAATTGCATCACTCTGGCAAAGAGCACCACCATGGTGCAGTTTGGGACTTTAAAGATGCCAACGCCACAATTTGAAAAATTCAAACTGCCATGACTTCACAGGTTGTGACGCTGGGGATGAATATCTAAACGTTGAGACTAGATCAAGATATTTTTCCTTGACAATTTTAACATGGTGACTTTTCCTGATGTAGGAGGAGACGAGGGAGATTTATTCTCATGAGCATAGGTCTTGGGATATTTTCAGTTATTTACATGATTTGAGTGAGAGGGAGCAGGAGCATCTAGGAGAGATGGGGCTTTGGTATATTTCCTACACACCACCAGTATGGACCCATATAGGCATGATGACAACACTTGTCGAGAGATGGCACAATGAGACCTCTTCATTCCACCTTCTGACATGCAAGGCCACTGTTACCCTAGAGGATGTGTGGTAGATCCAGCCGTTGCCGATTCATGGTGAGCAAGTGATCTATGACATGGATGTTGGGCGAGAGGCATGCTATTCTATTATGGAAACTGATGAGATCTTCTTTTTTGAGGGTCAGATCGAGTTAGAGCAGCATAGGCTCCTTACATCACCATTCCAGCTAGTGATTGCAATGATCATATCAAGTCTTGTTGCCCCGGATCGACAAGGTTGATATTTCAGTCTTGGTTGGGGGCTTTGCTGGGAGTGGATGGTTTGATGTAGGGCGATCCTCTTTGCCTGGGGTCCATTTTTACTAGCTTCTCTCTATAGGGACCTACACAAGTTTGCTTATGTTGACAGTAGAGCACTTGGAGTAGGGGTCACACTTCTGCATATATGGGTGTGGGAGCATATCCTCATTCTTTGTTTGCGCGTCATTCCAGTACCGATGGAGCTAGATGAACCTATGATCTGGTGCTATAGAGGTGGTATTTCTTTCACACACACTGGGAAGCTCGGGATTCCTCATTGGAGGAGGGTCCTAGATGATATGTGGGTTTTTATATGGTGGTCATATCTTGGATATCTAGCATGGTTCGACGATGTAAAACAACTCTTTTTTTCTCTCTAGGATCACATGATGTAGGGCCAAGAGCATACTATGATAGAGCTATATCTGTTAGGGAGATTCCAATGCTAGTTTGGGGAGCCACAAGACATGCCCACTGATGGTTATGTGGTCATTTTTGCACTTACAACGACACAGGGCTCATGGGGCCGATATATTCCTGCCATCAAGGCAGTTGACAGTTTTAGATAGTCAATGGCCTAGTCGTGACCTTATGATTAGGGGGATGTAGATCTCGGTACTATGCAGGCATACCATGATTGGTTCAGGCCACCCCTGCGATTGATAGTTCTAGGCACACCATCCACTTGACAAAGAGCAAGAGGTAGGGGCAGGATGAGGACAGGGAGGCAATGGCCCTCCTCCACACTAGCCAATGTAGGACAAGCCTGTGAGGGGTTAGGAGGATCAACCTCACTAGGATGTCCCAATACAGGACCAAGACTAGAGGCAAAATGACAGACAAGATGGGCATTGGGATCAGGTTGCCAAACTGCCCATAGATAGAGATGAGGATCAGCCTCATGTGCAGCCTTTGCTAGTGTAGCCAATAGGACAACCAGATCCGAGGGATGGAAAAATTTTATAGTTGTAGGCCTAGGTTTAGGCACTGACAGTAGAGAGGGACCAGGCCTGAGTCGAGAGAGACCAGGCCATTTTGTAGAGACAGGTTGTAGAGCTCTAGGTGGCAGTCGAGATTTTTTACAAAGGACTAGCCACAAACCTACAAAGGGCCACTACGATAGAGCAGGTGGCAAGGTTAGTAGCTAGCAGGGCTAGGCCTTTAGAGACATGATTCCTTTTGTGCCCCATGGGCTCATTTTTGATAGCCCGATGAGCCCTTTGTACTTATTGGCATACACATGTACAATGATCCGATTTTGTATCATGACAGTATATTGATGATATATATGAGATGATAATTTTTTATATGATATGTTGTGTCCTATGTTTAATTTGTGCATTATGAATGGTTCCTATGTCTATATGTGATGCGAAATGATGATGCTATTTATATGATGCTTATATGGTGCCTATGATGCTTTATGATGTGATGATGCAATGATTTATGTATATGTGATGTTCTAAATGATGATGCAGGATGTAATGACATGCATTTTTCTTAGACTAACACATCTATATGATGCCCCTAATGTGCAATGATGTATGATGTTTATGAATATTCTCTATATGATAAATGTATGTTATATGTGATGTGGACTTTTATACGATGGATGATATGTTTATAATGGTTATGCTTATGTATGATGCATGAAGTGGATAGATATTTTGATGATGGACCTTATGATGATGGATAATGTGTATGTATTAATGCTTATGATGGCATGCAAATGAGATGTTTTTAAGATGCTTAGAATAACCAATCTATATTATCCTAAACAACTTAAAAAGACAATGTAATTCATGTGAGATGTATAATGTAATGATGTCTGTGTAATGGATGAAATGAAAATGCATGGTTTATGAGTTTTTTAGACTAATAGATATATATTATGAAGATGCATGTGAGATGCTGATATGATATGCTATGCACTATGCTAATGATTGGTGTATGCAAGATGGATGCAATAAGTTTGCAATTAACTATCATGGTACCATGCTAGCATGAAAGATGATAGAATAAATTAAGAGATTCCAACAAGACATGAACCGATGAAGATGATGATGACTACATTGCATATTGGGGAGTTGGGATTTTCAAAGGACCAATTACCTTATTTTTTTTATAATGCACATAGGTATGATGCATCAAGGTATAAAAAACCAGGATGGTGTTGTGCCTAGTGCGATGGACTTTGACTCAACAATCAGATAGGATTATCCCCATTCACACCTATCCAAAATGCAGTTTAGATATTCAAAACATCCCAGGCCAAAACATAGAAAAGCAAGCCTTCCTATGTGGTCAACAAGATATTCAAAACATCCTCCCTACACCTAAATAAAGCATGCATGACCGAGGTTATATTACAAGAATATCCCACAGGTACAACAGATAAAAAGATAATGATCATTTCCCCATTCCTATCTCTCTAAATCCCTTTGTTTGAGACATCATTGAGAGGTTATTGGAATGAGCGCAAAAAGATAAATCAAAAGACAAAGATAAAGTAAACAAACAAGCTAATGTTCTTCAATACCGCTAGCCAAGACTAAACTACGGTGATGCTTGATGTTGATGTACATTGTAGGAAGGATGCATCCTAGGACATGATGATATCAGATGATTTGATATGGGATTGATTGGATGATAGGCTATTGACACAAAGAGTTAATTAACTTGCGTATGTACTTGACCTAGACTTGAGATTTTAACGTTTTAGGTTTTCACCTTTTAACCTGCTAGACTTGTTTCTGATTGTTTTACCAAAGGTTGAGGATAATGATGATTTTTTATGAGTGATGTTTATTGTGGGTGAAAGCAAAATGGGATGGATGGATTTTTTCAAATATTTGGATCTTTTTAAAATGTTTTGAGGCTATTTTTGGTATTTTTGACATTTTGCAAGTGTTTTGATTTTGACTTTCAAATGTTTTGGATTTTTCTGAGATTTTGACCAAGAGATTAACCTAAAGACCTATCCTAGGGGCCTCAGAGACTGATCAACAAATTAGCCTTTCCTACGTTATACACACAAAGACCATGTAGTTTGACGTACACAAACTTGATTATTGATGAGATATGAACAAATGGATTGTCAGTTTATTATGATGAACTCCTAAAGGATTGACCTAAGTGTCTCAAGGGATAATCAAAGATCAACCTTGCCTACGTTCAAGGCTTAGAGACCCGTAGTTCGACAAGACAATTCTATTTTTGAATTTTGATATGTTTTGGATGTTTTTGGATGTTTTTGGTTTTATGAATGCTTTTGGATTTTTGGATTTTTTGATATTTTTGGATTTTATGATTTTAGGACTTCAAGAATATACACGAATCCGATCTGATGAGAACATTCCCCCAGCGTGATGCAATAGACTACTTCGATAAAGGCAGGAAAAACTGACATTGAGAATGGGTCAAGTAGTAATAGGAGGGATGATGACACAAACACAAGTCCAAGCTATGATGCAGATGTTGGTGGATAATAGATGGAGATATGGAATGCAATGGAAGCGTAATGGATGGATGATACCGAACGAGCCACGAAGATCCTGGTGGATGAAAAGTGCTTATTTACACAAGGTGCATGTTTGCCAGGTTTTCACCAAGGTACTTGCCCAAAGTGCCACTGAAGTGGTTTTCACTAGAGGATGATTTTTTTTTTACTATTTTTGATCCATTTTCTGATTTTTTTGGATTTTTTTCTTTTTTTGTTGTCACCAAGATGCCTATTTGCCAGGTTTTCATCAAGATTATTTTTTAGGACATTTTTTAATTTTATTTTTTTTGGATTTTTTGGTTCTATACCTTGAAAGATTAGGCATAAAACTTTTTCAGATGGGAGCTATTCATAGGCTCCTACAGAGGTTCCCCTTCAGGTGTTGATAACTGGTATGCCCCTAAATTATAGCTTGTTGTGATAATAAATGGTCCCAACCAGTTGGGTTCAAATTTTCCTTTGTTGTTTGGATTTGGGGCATTCTTCTGATTCTTCTTTAGTACCAGTTCTCCAACTTGGAAAGTCTTGCTTCTGATCTTCTTGTTATAGCTCCTCTTAAGTCTGTTCTGATAGACTTGCAAATGATTTAAAGAACCTATATGCCATTCATTAGTTGCTCCAACTCATTTAGTCTTGATACTTGGTATTCTTCATCCGTGATGAGGTTCTGCAGTGATATTCTTAGTGATGGGAGCTCAATCTCAATGGGTAATACTGCCTCTGATCCATAAACCAAGGAGAATGCGGTAGCGTCAGTGGGTGTGCGGATGCTAGTTCAATAGGCCTAGAGGGTAGGATTTAGCTACAGATGCCAGTCACGACCTGCATCATTGACTATTTTTTTGAGGATTTTCAAAATGGTTTTATTGGTAGCTTTTGCTTGGCCATTTCCTTGGGGATAGTACGGGGTGGAGAAGCGATGTTGAATTTTGAATTTTTCACATAGATCATGAACCTCCTAATTCTTGAAAGGTGTCCCATTATTTGAGATAATGTCTTGGGGAACATTGTATTGGCATATGAGATAGTTCAAGATAAACTTGGATATCTGCTTTCTAGTGATATATGTCATAGGGATGGCTTCCACCCACTTGGTGAAGTACTCAGTGGTGGTTATGATGAACTTGTGGGCGTTAGATGAGGTGGGATTGATTTTTTCAATGAGATCGAGTCCCCACTATGAAAAGGGCCATGGTGCGACAATAGGATAAAGTTCTTGAGTTGGAGCATGGATGAGGTCCCCATGTTGTTGACATTGTAGGAACCTTTTGACATAGTCATGTGCTTCTCTTTCCATTATAGGCCAATAATACCCCATCCTCAGCAATTTCATGGCCAAGGTCATTCCACTCAAGTGTGAACCACAAATACCATTATGTACTTCATTTAAAGTGGTTAATACCTCCTTAGTGTTTAAACAATGCAACAAGGTTCCTTCTATTCTCCTATGGTAAAGGGTATTTGCTAGGATGACAAACCAGGATGCTTTCTTGAAAAAATTTCTTTTTAGGCTTGAAGGTAAGTCAACAGGTAGGACTCCTATTTGTAGGTAGGTATAAATGTCATGGTACTAGGGATCACTAGGACCAATGATTTCACTCACAAATTTTGACTCTGGTACCTCAAATGTGGGAACAAGATGTTGCTCCACCAAGAATTCATGTTTTGAGACGTTGCAAGGGATGTCCATGAGGGATCCAATCATTGCCATGGAGTCTGCTGCTCTATTGTTTGCTCTGGGAATCTACTCAAATGTTATATCAATGAATGTTTCTTTAAGGCTCTCTACCAACTTTTTGTATGGAGTCAGCTTATCATCCTTTGTTTGGTACTCGTCATTCACTTGATTTATTATTAGTTGGGAGTCTCCATATACTTTGAGGGTCATGATGTGCCACTGCACTGCTATTCTAAGACCTATGGTTAAAGCCTCATACTCTGCAATGCTATTAGTGCAAGGGAATTCCAATTTATAGGACCTTGGTATGCAGTCCCCCTATGGGATAATAAAAAAGACACTGGCTCCTAATCCATGTTGTGTGGATGAGCCATCAAAGTAAATTTTCCAATGGTCGGCTATGCTAAGATTGAAGATGGATTTGTCTGGAAACTCTGATATGAGTGGATTCTCTAAATAGATTGGTGATTTTGCAAGCTGATCTGCAATGACTTGGCCTTTGATTGCTTTCCACTCCACATATTCAATGTCATACTCTGATAGCATCATGACCCACTTGGCCATCCTTCCAGTGAGCATTTCCCTTGATAGTAGGTATTTGGGGGGGTCAATCTTGGTGATGAGTTTTATTTTGTGTGCCAACTTGTAATGTCTGAATCTCTATGAAGCAAACACAACTACTAGACATGTTTTCTCAATGAATGAGTAGTTTAACTCATGCCCAACCATTGTGTGGCTAATGTAATATATGGCTCTTTTTGTCCCATTTTCATTGTGTTGAGCTAGAAGATAACTGAGGGTTATTGTTGTTCCTGACATAGAGAATTAATGGCTTTCTTGGGATTGGTGGCATGAGGACCGGTGGTGTGAGTAGATATTCTTTGACCTTATTGAAGGCTTCCTCACACTTGTTATCCCACTTGTACACTACTCCCTTGTGAAGTAGGTGAGAATAAGGGATTTGTTTATCTACCAGTTGTGCTATGAATCTTCAGATGGACTGAAGCCTGCCTTGGAGGTCTCTCAATTGTTTCAATGTTTTGGGTGCCTCCATCTCAAGTATTGCTTTTACCTTTGTAGGATCTATTTCAATACCCCTCATTGACACTATGTATCCTAGCAACTTTCCTGATTGTACACCAAAGACACGCTTCTTTGGATTTAATCAGACCTTGTATTCCTCCACCCTATCAAAAATAGCACTCAAGGTTGCTATGTGATCTCTCCTCTTTCTAGATTTGGCTAGTATTTCATTGACATAATCTTTGACAGCTTTATGGATCATGTCATGGAAGATTAACATCATGGCTCTTTGGTATGTTGCTCCTGCATTCTTCAAGCCAAATTGCATCATATTCCAGCAATAAGTCCCCCATGGACAAGTGAAGGTCATTTTGTGTTGGTCTTCTTTAGCAATCATTATCTGGTTGTATCCCAAGAAACCATCCATCAAGGAAAGCATTTCCTGTCCTGCCATCATGTCCATAATCATTTCGGTGTTGGGTAACAGGAAATCATCTTTTGGACATGTTTTGTTTAAGTCCCTAAAATATATGCAAATTCCAATGCCCCCATGGGGTTTTGAGATAGGAAACAGGTTTGACACCCATTCTAGCTAGTCGATTGGTTGAATGAATCCTGTGTCTAGTAGCTTCTTCAATTCCATTTTCACTAGTAGGGAAATCTGAGGGTGCATTTTTCTGAGCTTTTGTCTAACAGGTTTTTCTTCAGAGTAGACTGCTAAGTGATGGACCACAATCTATGGATCGAGCCCTAGCATGTCAGCATAACTCCATGCAAATTTGATTTGTCACTCTCTCAAGAAGGCTGCTAGGAGCTCTTGTTCCTCTAATAGTAATGATTTTGCATAGAATGTAATGTGTGGTGTCTGCTCTATTCCTAGGTTGACTGGATTACATTTTTCAACTAGGACTATTGATTTTTCCTAATGAAGAGCTTTGAAAGAAATATTGAATCCCCCATCCTCGGGTGCCTCAAAGAGGTTTTCACTCAAGGACCTAGAGATTATTCTCAGCTTTTCGCTTTTGCGACTGAGGGATTCAATCATTTCTCGATAATATTCCTGTGTGTCTAACTCAATGATGAATCCTGCTTTGTGATCCCCAGATGGAATATTATCCTGCAGTCCCATGAATTATGAGAGCACCTCATTGTTTTCAAATGTGTCAAGAATTGGTGGTCCTCATTAGTTGTAATCGATAAGTTGTGGGTAGACTAGACGAATTTCATGGTTTTGGTTTTTAGACTCATAGCATAGGGTTCTAATCATGAGAAGGGTGGTTTCCTCAAAGAGCATAGGTAGGTTGGTTATGGGATCCTTGTCATCACTACTACTACATACGTCAATTATATCAAATGTGAAGTTGTCTATGAATCGACCTGTAGATACGGGTAAGCGAAGTTCGACTATTGATTGCTGAGGAGGATTATTGACTTTTCTAACTGGAGGACTTCAAGCACGTATGGTTATACTCGGAGGGGTACATACAAGGCCAAGATTTCTCATTCACGTCTCCAAAATTATGGGTATTAGAAGCCCGTTGTTTTTTTTCCCTAGTTTCTGGTTTCTACCATAGCCCATTGCGAGCATCATTTGCAAACCTTTCCTACTATCATCCATTGGTAGATCAGTTTCTGGTCTATTGTCTTAGCACAAGAGATAGGATGGGTCCTCCTCTATGACTTCTCAACCAAGATCTCCACAACTTTTGAAGTTGGAATATCTTTCAGTGGGTGTTTGGGATGTGGAGGTTTCATTTGATTGCGGGCGTCCTCGTGATCTGGGAGATTGTGGTAACTTTCCTACCACAAAAGAATTTTTGGGAATCGTATAGTTTCCACAACTAGTATCCTAGATGATGACTTTGATATCAGAGATGTTGGGGATAGCAAGAGTGGTGGGTGTATCTATCGCAAAAGTGGAAGCGAGAGTGGCTAGATCAATGTATGGTGTTGATGGTCCTTCATCATTTTTTAGGCACTTAAGGAATTTTGTAGTATTTTGCCTCTAGGTTCTTGTAGTAGGAGAATGGTTTAGGATCTCCATGGATGGTGACCTCTTTTCCTTCATATGTGAATTTGACACATTGATGGAAGGTTGATGCTACTGCTTGCATTGCATGGATCCATGGACATCCTAGGAGAATGTTACAAGGTAAGTTGAGGTCTAGGACCTAACAAGTAGTTTCCATGATATCCAGCCCCACTTGAATAGGGATTTGGATTGTGCCTTGGGACACTCTTTCTTGATCATCATATGATTTGATTGTAATACCTTTTCCTTTGTTGATGGAATCCTTTGAGATTTTTAGGTTCTTAATGAGCTTGAGGGAACAAATATTCAAGTCTGCACCTCCATCCACCAAGACTCTCTTGACTTTATTTTTCTGCACTAGGACCTCTAAATGGAGTGCTCGATTGTGAGATGGTTGAGCAAGAAATTCATGGTTGGAGAATGTAAGGAGATTTAGAGTGATGATGTTTTTGACCATAGCTTGGAATTGTTCTATATCAAGGTATGCGGAGATGGTAGACGATGCTAATGCTTCTTCAAGGATTTTCTTGTGGGTAGATGAAATTTTTAACAACTCCATGATGGAGATTTGTGTTGGGGTTCTTTTTAGTTTATCAAGGACATTGTAGCCATTGGGAATAGTTCTTGGGTTGGAAGTGAATGCTTTTTTAGGCTATGATGAGCCTACAATGGTAATTTTTTTGCCTCTTGTGGTGACTCCACAATCAACGTGGGCTCTTTTGATGGTGATAGTGGCACAATACTCATCCAAGGATGCAACAACATGGTCGTATACATGATTGACACTTTTGAATGTTCCCTTCCCCTTTTCGTTGTTATTGTTGCCTTTGTTGTTATGGTTTGGCATCAGATTCGTGTATATTTTGAGATTCTAATTTCTAGCTGGCTACTCCACATTTATGATTTTTTGATCAATGAGGTCTTGGACTAGGTTCTTCAACCTCATGCAGTTGTTAATGGTATGTCCTTTGATTTTTTTGCAAGTCATAGAGATGATTTTCATTGTACTAGGGTGGTTTGACATCTAGTTCCTGATAATTCTCATAGGTGGGAGCCTTGATGAGGTTTTTTATCAATGTCTTCATGATAACCTTGAGTGGTTCCCCAAGGGTAGTGTACTTCTTCCTAGAGTTCTTGTTTCACTGGGGTGGCCCCCTTTGATCATTGAAATTGTTGATGGTCTAATTGTTTGGCTACTGAGTTATTATGTTGGCTTGGTGATTGTTTTGATGGTGATTTTGAGGTTGTTGTTGTGATGCGGGTGTGTTTTGTTGAGGTGCGCTAATGACAACTTTGGCGTCAACCAAACCATCATTGTTAATGTTTTTGTTTCTTTCCCATGTGTCAGGTTTGTCATTATAGCTTGAAGATGGGCAGTTGCTTTGTCGATCAGGATATGTTTGTGTTATTGGTTGTGTAGCAAGGGCTCGTTCAATGTTGAGGACCTTGGAGATCAACTGATCATATGTGGTGATCCCTTGGACTTTGAGATGGAAAGCCAAGGCGTCATCGAGGTTGGAGATGATAGTGCACACTTGTTGTTCTTCTAGCATGGCCCATTTGCTCCGATTGACCTTGGATCACCATCATTGTAAGAATGAAGAAAATGATTCATTCTTTCCTTATTTTAGAGTTGATAGTTCCTATAGACTAACATCCATCACAATATTGAATGCGTAATTTTTGATGAATGCATCTACAGTTTCTTGGAACTTTTTGATGCCTGGAGGGAGGTGAGAGAACTAGTCCATGGCTTGGCCTGCCAAACTTCTAGGAAACAACCGCATCAAATAGGTATCATCATATGTGACTTCCATGCAATGAACCTAAAACTCCCTGATGTGATCTTCAAGGTTTCTCGTCCCATGATACTTGTCAAATTTTGGGATCTCGAATCCTTTTGGGAATGGTTTCATTTCAAGGCTTCTATCAAATGGATAGGGACAAAGGTTGTTGGGTGTTTTGGTGGTTCTTCTTGACTGAAGATTGAGCACTTGTTCTGAGAGCAACTTGATTTGTGTCGTTACATCATTTTGTGGATTAGGGGATGGAATGAAAGTGTTTTGAGGTGGTTCCATTGTTGTTGGGATGGGTGGATTGGTTGGTGTGTCAATGGATGGTGTTTGCATGTGTTGTTTTGCTAAATATGCTTGTAATTGTTGTACCAACAACGCTTGTTGTTGGTCCTATTGCTATTGTGTTATTAAGGCCTGTCAGTGCGCTTGTTGTTGTTGTTGAGCCAATAACGCTTATTGTTGAGCTGCTAATTGGGTTGCTTCCTGATATTCTTGATATTGCTTTAGTTCTTGCTGATATTCTTGTTGTTGCACTGCTTGTTGTTGTGCAAGATACTACAGTTGTGCTTGTGCTTGTTGTGCTTGATATTGGCTTGGGCTTGGGCTTGAGCGTGCACTTGAGCTTGGGCCTGAGCTTGAGCCTGAGCTTGAGCCTGAGCTTGAGCCTGAGCTTGTGCTTGAGTTTTTGCTTGTGCTTGAGCTTGTGCTTGTGCTTGAGCTTGTGCTTGTGCTTGAGCTTGTGCTTGAGCTTGAGCCTGATCTTGTGCTTGAGCTTGTGCTTGTTGTTGTAATAAGGCTTGATCTTGTGTTGCCTATTGTGCTTGTTGCGCTTGTAATGTGACTTGGGTAGCTTGAGAAACTTGTGTGGCTTGAGTGGCTTGCTGGGCTTGAGCGGCTTGCTAAGCAACTAGTTGTGCGGCTTGTTGTTTTTGCACTTGTTGGAGTGCCTTTTAATAGGCAGCTTGCTGAGCAGCTTGCAATGCAATACTGTATTGGTTTGATGTGTTCGAGTTTGGTGGTGGTGGTGGTGGAGATGTATTTGGAATGGTGTTTGTTGTGGTGATGAGAGGCACCGTTGTAGTTGATGGTGTGATCGATATGCTTGGTCCTTAAGATACCATATTTTGAGGGGTGATAGATGATGTGTTGTTTTTTTGCAATGGGTTGATGGTTGCCATCTATTATTGTGATATTAATGGCAAGAGGGGAGGATTTGGTATGATGCCATGATTAATGGTTTGGAGGGGATTTTGAATGAGTGGCAGAAGTGGTGGTAGCCCCAAACCAAGAGGTGAGACGAATGTTAATGAAAACGGTGGGAGTGGTGGGAAAGTGAGTGGTAAGCTCCCATGGGGAAATGATGATGATGTTGGATCGAAAATGCCCCTTAGTCCAAATAGGTCACCTTCTCCTTGTGAGGTCATGGAGAGAGAGGTTTGTGATGTTGCATTAAATGATGATGATGGGTTATTGTGAAAGGTGAGGGAGACATATTGATGTAATGGGTTTTGGGGGATAGTTTCACCCAAGATAGTGTTTGCATCCAAATCCTAATTGTTTACAAGAGGGTGTGTTTGCAATGCATTGAGAAATGCACTCTCTTTGTTAATGATCAGTTGAGTTGGTACAATTGATGATATGATTTGCGGGATGTTTTGAGTGATATTTTGAATTTGGGATGTTGATGTGATGGAGAGTGTGGATGATATGGGAAGTGTGAATGATGTTTCCAGTGGTTCCACAATAGTGCTCATGTCATAATCAGAAAGGATTTTAGTCCCTCGCTTTAATAGTTCAAGCATGTATTGTTGAGGATGGAGTTTCATCATGATGTTAACGATCCTATGATTTTTAGGATTTTGAACCATCTCATTGATCTCATCTTGGGTCATACCATGAGGGTTTTTTGTGAGGTCTTCCACTTTTCCATCCTCTTGATGGTTTTGAGGGAGTGAAATATTGTTTGTAGGATTGCTCAATCCAACAGGATTCATGTTGGTGCTCATTTGACTGAGATCACTTGAGGTTGATGTATCTTTGTGGGATTCCATGTCCTTCTTGTGTTGAGATCTAGTTTGCACCATAAAATAGGGATCGATTTTTCAAGAATATAAGAGATGAACCTCTAATTCTTTAGAATGATATATCTTTAGCTATAAAGGAGAAATTTTTAGGATGGTTTAAAGATCAAAAGGTGATAATGATATGAAATGTAATATGGATGTCTGATGGATGATTGGAACTCTTTGAGAAAATCTTGAAGGGTATGTTAAACTTTAGGACTTGACTTTTCTTTGGGATTTGCTTTGATTTGGATTTGGATTTTGATGGTGAAATCATAAACTCTAAGAGGTTGGATGTTGTCCTAGAGTAGATTTTATGCACAAGATGCTAATTTTTCTTGGTGTGAGAAGAAGGATTCATCTAAACACACTTATCTAAACAAGATGATTTTGATTGGTTTGATTTTTTATTTTGGATAATGAACTCCTAAATCCTAAGATGTTGGATGTTTATCAAGGGATAAATTTTTTCACAAGATTTGATAATTTTACTAAATATGTGAAGGATGCATCTACACACATCTAATCAAATGAGATGATTTTGGATCGACTTCAAATGATTTTACCAAAGTTTAACATGGAGGATTTTATCAATATTTTCAAAGAGTTGATGATGAGATGATTTTGGTTTTGATGTTCAAAGATGGATGAAGGTTTAATTTTGATCCTATGTTTTCCTAAAAAAGACACTTGTTTACTAGACCTCAATTTTGAAGAACATGCTTCTTTCTCTAAACAAGATGCCCAAACTCTCTAAAAATATTTGGGTTTTGACAATAATAAAATGAATACAAACCAGGATTGTTTCTTGAAGATTTCTTGTGGAAGTTAAAAAGCAATCCTCATCTGAATTCGTATAGCATTGAGAGACACTTTTGGTGATCTTTTATACTAAGAGCTTTTATCTTTGGTTTCTTGATCTTGATCTTGTATGAAATCATTTGGAACACATGTGTGGGATTCAATTGTCTTTAGTCTTTGCATAATGATTTTGTTTTACCACAAACACTTCTTGATTAAGTTTTGAAACTAGATGTCTAATGCTTTAATTCCTTCTCATCCCATAAAGTACATTATGTATAACTCGAGGAAATCAAAGCAAGAGTTACCTAATGTTTATTTTAGTAGGATCAAATTGATATGAAATTCAAGAGCTTAGAAACCTCTAAGGATATGAATCCCAAGGGAAAGCAAGGGCATGTGAATTTGTTCAAGAATATTTGCTTCTCCTAAAGGGTTCAAAATTTGATGTTCATGTTAAATGTTTGTTTCTCTAATGTTTTTGATCAAGAAATGTGGTTTGTAACTAAGAACAAGCATAATCCTATGGATATGAAAGACTATATTTGTTGAATCCCCACTTGGACAAGTCTAGCTACGCTTATTTTTAGTGAATGGTTAGATGCTTGATCCCACTGGCTCCCCTCCACAACACTCACTTCTTGGGGAATCCAAGCATTAGTACCCATGAAATTCCCATGGCATACTTTCCATTTCTACTAAAAACCGTAAAGGTGTGGGGCAACTTCAAAACGATCATTCTTGCACCAACAAATAGATAGGGATTTTGGCCTTTCTAAAACAAGGGTTTTAATTCAGAATTTCCATTTGTAGGAGTTGACCCATCGAGGTGAGAGACCATTGCTACCCTTCTTGTCGGAGCCAACCGCATGATACTAGCCTTTGTTCTAGTACCCACTTTTATATCCCGACTGGAAATACCGTTGGCTTTAGAGTGTTACCGGTTGGGTCGTTCCCTTGGGTGAGTATTTTTTCCCACAAGGAAGGCCCTCTAAGATAAACAATAGTGAGAAAACATATTCATAGTTCGATCAACTTTCGTTTAGAAACAAAGGGAGAACACATGCAATAGGTTCCACTCATACTCACAAAGTTTGTTGTTCAATTTTAATCCCAAAATGAAATGTGGAGGTAACTACTTTATCCCACCGTAAGGCCACCAAAAAGCCTTTTGATTCTCAAGATTGTTGTGAGGCGCGAGAGAAGCACACATGTCTTTTCAATAGTGCTAGTTTGAGTAAGTAATTACAAAACAAAGTGGCACATGTTCTTTTTAACCCACAAAGCATTAATGACTTCTTTTTAAGCACCAAAGGAAAAGTGATAATTTACTTTGTTCAATTGTTAAGTCCCAAAACCAACTTTAGTAAGTTTGTGTCCTAACATTCATTTTAAGCCTCTTTGTATCAAGAAATTGAAGTGTTCATTTTAGAACCCAAAGGAAAACTAGTAAGTCCTAAGCATGGAAGATAACAATTTTTTTTTAAGAGGAATCGTGAATCCTCTAAGAGTGTTAACAAACACTAAAGTGTTCAAAAACACTTGTTATCATGAAATAAAATCATCATTCTTCTCTCCTTCACCTTTGAGCCAACCAACCTACAAGAAAACTAGTCAGATTCTGCAAAACTAGAGGTTAATAAATCAAAAAATAGGTCAAATGATCATTATTTAAAAAAAAAACTCGTGTCATAAACTAATTTTCACTTTTTACTTCCCTCTAGCTATGGAACCCATGAAGGCGTCAAAGTTTAAAAGATTCAGTGGTGTAATATAGTGTCACTTACCAGTCAACATCGTTCTGCAGCCGGGCCAGTGAGCATGAAGGTGTCACTGTTTGAACCAGCTATGTAGTTTGAAGTTTGGGAAGATTCTAGCGAGACGGAAAGACACAATAGTGCACTTTAACATTCTGAATCTCTGGTGGGAAATAGAGGGCGTCAGAGTTTAGAGTTTGTAGCAGTGCAATATAGTGACACTAGATTCCCAGTGGTCCTAAACAACGACACTGATGTTCCAGCAATGGAGTTTCCTGTCGAGACAAAAACAACAAAAAAATGCACATAATTTTATGGAAAAAACATGATTAGAACTTTTGGTTCGCCCTCCTTCTAGGGAAAAAATGTGAACCAAGATCCCTAACCTGCACAAACATGAGAGACAAACACTATATTAGATAAAATGCAAGGTTAGTATCATAATTCCTCAAGAAATCCATTTGAATTGGAAAGGAAAAGGAATGGAATGAAGAACACAACAAACATAAACCAAAGATATCAAATCCTATTCTAATGCAAAGAAAACTCTTAATCTCTTGAGGGAATTGGTGCCAATTTGATGTAAAAATTGGCTCTTTCCCAATTCCAATGATGCAATGTAGATGCTTGATGAAGAATGATCCACTTGATGAATGCTTCCAATGTGCTCCAAGATAAAATCCGCATAACCTAGCTATAAAACTCAATAAGATTGATGGAGATTGCTATGAATTTGAGTATAGTAAGTTTACTCAAGTTGTGGATCATCAAATGAGAATTGAAGCCTCTTATTTATAGAATGTTGAGATGGAGAAATGCCCAAAATAGAACAATGTGGGACTAAGATTCAACCAATGGCAAGATGCCACTTGTCAAAAGGAGAATGGATGAAGGATTTGCACATTTGGATGAATGTGCCCATAAATGCAATTAGGTGATATTTGAAAATGGTGAAATGACATGTAAGAGGGAAAAGAAATGCCTTAAATGCCACTTGGCTCAATGAAAAAGGACTCATTAGGTGAAGTAAATGCCTTGTGGAAGGACAAAGTCCACCTGGATTTTGAATTCAAATTGAGAGAATATTCCTCCATTATGCCATTTGAAAGAAAATAGAGATTTAATAAATGAATTAAATCTATTTTCATGTGCAAGTGGCAAAAGCTAGAGGATGGGACATGAGTTAGGATTAAATTAATCAAAGGTTAATTAATTTAATGAAGGATTAGACGATGTGACAAATTTGACTTATATTTATGGGTTGATTTAAATCAAATATGAGAAGAATATGATAAAAAGATTAATTAAATAAGAATTTTTTATTTATTTAATTAAAGGAGCTGAGGTTAGATTAAATCAAATAAGATTTTGATTTATTTAATTTAATGAGATAGACTTTAGGAATTTAATCAAATAAAATTGATTATTTAATTAAATAGGGATAATTAGATCAGGTTAATTGATTTAATTAATGAGAGAGAAAGACTTAATTAAATAAGATGATTTATTTAATTAAGAGAGGATACTTGATGAATTTAATCAAATAAGGGTATCTGATTAAATGGTTAGACCGAGGGATGATTTAGGATGAAAATGGTGTTAGTAATTGGGATCACATGTGCAACATCAATCAATACATTTTTCATGTCTACAGAGGTAAAAAATGAATTTTAAAGGGCCCTAGAACCCTTTACATTAGAAAGAAGTTGAAATAAAAGATAACAACATTAAGCCAAAAAAAAGCCCAATAGTAGTGACCCATCAACAAAAAAACAACCAAAAAGGAGGACCGACCAACAACACTACATGCTTTTCAGAATGTTTGTCGCCTCCATGTCATAGTTTATAGCTTTTTGTGCATCATCAAAAACATCAGAACTATCCTTCCCAAATGCCCCACCCTGGGCTTTAGTTTTGTTCCTATTCCTAGCTCTAGGACCATCTGTATTTACCTCTGAAATCAAAACAATACCTTTCTCACCACCCTTCCCAACAACAACATACTCCCCCATCTACTTACTAGCAACAACAACCTCAACATCATGGGCACTATCTTTTCACTTCTTAGCACTAACCACAAGAGAAGTAATAACAATAGAATCATATTTTCCAAAAAATTTATGACACTCCCCTCCTCTCATCATAGAATCCCAAATTTTCCCCATTTGATCCTCAAGAATGAGGATTCTTCCTTCCATATTTTGCTTCATTTTGAGGGTTTCCTCTGCAACAGTGTTTGTGACAATATTTAAGGATTCAAACAACTCATCTATTTGATTCTAATTAGCGGACCCCTCAACCTTGTTAACCATTCCCCTGACTCTGATATTCGTTTTATTGAGTTCATGGAAAAACTATTTAAAAAGCTAAAACATAGAAATGGACCCCTCACGCACAGTACCAAGCACATTAGACAAATCATCTCTATCAATATTAAAAAATCCTTTTCCCAGGGCATCCTCCTCCTCAGAGGAGCTAATCCTATCCTTATCAGTAGGGGAGTCCTTACCTTTTTCCACAGCAATAAGAGACTTAAGCTTGCGGATGGAGCTCACAATTTCCTCTGCCACCGCCTTTCTCTTCATAATCCTCTCCAAGTCCACACCTTGGGTCTCCAAAGCATCAACAACATCCCCATACTTATCTTTCACTTGCATAATCGGCTTGACACTAGGGGAATCATCAGCAAATAGGTTGCGCACAATTATGAGAGGATGGCCCTACTCCAGAATTTGGCTCGTAAACCACAAAACCCTTTTCTTCCTGATCACTTACCCCAAATCCTTCTTCTTGGCAGCTGGAGGCAATGAGGAAGCCTCCCCATGCAGGTCATTCTTCACCTTTAGACCCCTACTCGGCACAACAATAGCAACTTCTTCGCTACAAGTTAAATAACCTCCACTAGCATAAGCTTCCCCTTTTTTCTTCTTTCTTGTGGGAGGGCAATGTGGACCCCCTTCCAAAGAAGCGGGAGAATCAAGAACCAATTCCACATCCTCCTCCAACTCATCCTATTTTTCCAAAATCAATTTCCTTTTCTTGACCTTTTTGCTAACAGGTTCATCTTTGAAGGTCGTATCATACCCTTTAGCAGGTTTGGGTTGCTTACCCTTTGGGGTAACCATAGGTTTGGGAAGCTCAAAATTTTTCGCATAATCAGAGATAAGGAGAATTAACCCAACATGCAATATAGGATTTTTTGAATTATTCTTGTGATCCTTGATACCTGAGTTAAGAGACATAAGAAGATAAATGGGAAAGAAACCCTCCTCTTATGTCAGAAGTGGTTAAGCAGAATGAAATGATATGCATTCACCACCAAAAAATGGCCTTCTAGGGTAATGTAGCACATCAATTCCTCTGCTACATCCCCCCATAAATCCTTAAGGGAACTTCGCTGATATCCACCACTCCTAGTAGTCTTTAAATAAAGCCTTAAGGGAACTTCATTGATATCCACCACTCCTAGCAGTCTTTAAATATTTCTCTTCATTATCTTTGAAAAAAAAATTATTGCATTCTACACCTCCTTTTTGTCCCTAAAGACTTTCATGTCATCCATAGCCAGGCCAATAATACCAGCAATGAATTCTTCATTAACCTCAAACTCAGTCCCATAAAGCTTAAGCACTCTGTCATTCCATCCTTTAACAAAAAGGTCTGTTACCTGGGGATCATTGCCATGAAGTTTCTCCAAGGAGGGTGTTAACCCTCCCTTCACCAGCACCTACCAAAGCTCCTTCCTTTCCCTCACAACGTTCGACATGATTTCTATCACCACCCATCTCGCCACAATTGGCAACATAAACCAACTTACAGACACCAAGCACAAAACAAAGAAGGCTTTGTAAAACAATGCCAAAACTACCCAGAATATGTGTGAGGCCAAAGTTGGGACAAGGTATAATAAAGACCAAAGTTTTTTGTTTCCTATGACACCCTGCTCCCATAAAAATCACTTGATTCAAATCTTTCACACCATACTTTCTCATAACAATCAGCCACGTGATGAAGGGCATGTTTCCAACCATAATGAGACATTAATCCAATTGAAATCAGCATTCATGATTCATAATAGCAATAGCCTCTATAGGAAGAGGGTCATTTAGACCCCACTTCCTAAAATATTTAACACCAATGTTAGTGAAAATATCCACTAGCCCATTACCTTCTCTTAAGATGTGTGAAATATAAAACTCATCAAAGGAATTCAAAATATCTATCAAATCCCTTATCAAGGACTCAATAGTCCAAGAGGGAGGAGTGCACTTTTTCAAATTATTTATGATATTCAGAGGATCCCCCTCCAACCAAACTTTTCTATATCCTTTGGTTTGAGCCAATTTGAGACCATGATAGGCTACAACCACTTCTGCGTAGTGGTTTTTCTGGGTTTCATCTTTAACATATTTATAGGATAATCTATCTACATAAAATTCTCTAAACTTGCATCTCTTCTCCGACCAACTACTTATTTGCTTACTAATTGAATCTACATGTGATATTATCGATTCAAGTGATTGAGCAAGCATGGTTCTATGCAAGGTTGAGCTTCCAGGATCTTTCAACCTTGCAACTAACTCCTCAATTTGTTTTTGTTATTTTCAATTTTCCCCATTAAATTTTCTTGAGTTCCTAGAGCATGTTGAGGAATTGTTGGAGGTGTTTGTTAGGGTTGTTCTTCAGAAGGGATTTGGGCATGAGGTGAATCAAGATTTTGAGTAATTTGAGGGTTTAGAGGTGCATTATCATTTCCCAAAAATTAAATAAATTTACATCAAAAACATATTAAATCTACCTATTTGATGCCAGATTCACACAAAAACTAGAAATTACTTACTTCTTCCACCCCTTGACATTGTGGTGACATTTTGACGAAGATTCAATGAAGAATTCAAGTAGTTTTGGCCTTTCAAAAGTGCTAGCATGTTATGCAGGGGTTTCAAGTTGCAGATTAGGAGAATACTTGTTGCAAAAAGAAAAGAGGTTTTTTTTTTGTTTAAATAAGATGTAATGCGCTCGTGTTATAACGCAAGCACATTATAGCTTGACAATGATTGATCTTGAGACTCGGTCACTTCAAGCCATAATGTGAGCACATTATAACACACTCACATTATGGATTTTAAAAAAATCAAAGGTATGGCCACTTTTTGGCCCCCCATCTTTTTGTACCCTCCCAAAATCTAGAAGCAACTAGAAGGTATTCAAGGAAAAGAACATTACAATTTTAGAGTTCTCTAGAATATTAGAAGTTTCTAGATCTTAAAGGCACCAAGAATAAATATGAGGTTGTTTGTTGAAACAACACTACTGTTGAGGTAAGTTGTTGGACTGTATATAAGCAACTTAGATCAATATAATTTCTTTCAACCATTTCTCACTATTTTATGCTCTATTTTTTACCTGTTTACTATTATTATTTTATTATTTAGGCCCATTCTTAGAAAAGACGACAAAAATCTACCTTCAATTGCCGAATTACATAGGAGAGGAGTAAAATTTGCTGCTTTTATATGGGTATCTGAAAAAATAAGGTTTAATAGAGTTGACTCTACATTGTTCCTCCCTTGTATAGAAATGGATTATAGAACAGATGTTTTCTTGAGAAATATGGTGGTAGTGGAAGAAATAATGATGTGGAAAACCAAAGTGTTTAATTGATATGTAGATCTAATGGACAGACTAATTAACATTCCTAGTGATGTTGTGATGTTGAAAAGGTATGGAATCATCACCAACGACTTGTGAAGTGATAGAGAAATAAGAAATCTATGGAATGGAATTCACATATCAATATAAAGGAGTGCTTATGAGCCTATTTGACCAAACTGTCAAGGATGTCAATGCTTATTACAGAAGTAGATATGAATTTTTACTGGGTGATTTTATGCAAGAACATTTCTCAAACTCATGGCAAGTTGTATCGATGGTGGGAGCATGTATTGTACTTGTTCTAGCTTTGTTGCAAATTGTATTCTCATATTTTCAACTGCTTTGTCATCATAGATAATTTTAGATATATTTTCTCTGAGTTCTTTTCTAATTTTGATGTTTTTGCATTCCCCATATTGTACTACTATTGATCTTATTTTGGTTTCATGCCTTATAGGTTAGACCATCTCCACGACATGGTCATTAACTATGTTGTGTCTTAATTTACAAGATATATGTTGTAGTGACATATCCCTATGCTAAGAGTTTTGTAGTAGGATTGCATGTCTAGTTTTGACTGAAACTAAAAGGAACTGCATGTCTATAGTTCCTACTTCCTAAAATATATCTTTTCAATTTGTGTAGAAACACTTGTAAATCTTTCTCAAACTCTTACTCCTTCTAGTTGATTCTAATGTTATTGTAAATTAGATGTATTAGTTCATAGATTTCAGTTAATTTTAACTCTATTATAGGAACCTCTATCTACGTAACCACAAATGATGACCGATTTGATGATTTTGGCTCCACAATTCCTAGGGACACTTCAGTGTCTAGTTAAGTGTCTAAAATACTTGAGAATGTGATTCCGAGAATAGAGCAAGAATCAATCGATGGGATTCTTGCTAAGGGAATTTTAAATCATGCAGATCTTTATATATCTTGGGTTTTACTTATAAATATTACTTATAATAAAATTTTGTAGAAATTAATGAGAAAAAATGGCCATCTAAATCCAATATTGAAATTTGTTGTCGTATTTATTAAATTTTTTAGTAGGAACTTTTTCACTTGTTTAAAACAATTTGTAAGAAATTTTATTGAAGTTAGACTCTATCTAAGTCTAGTGAAGTATATAAAATTTGTTATAATGATTAGACCTTCATCTTAATTATAATATATAATTTGTAAAAATTTGTTAACTATGCATAAATTAATGAACACATAGATTGAAAATTTCTTTTAAAACTTTATTTGTTGATAGTAATTTGTGATAAATTTTATTGGTGAAGATTTACATCTAAAGAAAGCCTACTAAAGTACATAAAATTTGTTATTAATGAATAGACCTTCATCTTACTTATAATATGTAATTCGCATAAATTTTATCACTATTTTTAAATTAGTAGGTTTATAGATTGAAACTTTTCACTTGTTTATTAATAATTTGTAAGAAATTTTATTGATGAAATCCTCTATCCAAATCTAGTGAAATATATAAAATTTTCTACAATGACTATACTTTTAAATCTTAATTGTAATATATAATTTGTAGAATTAACAACATAAAATTTTCACAATTAATTATATCTATGTAATGAGATTTTTGGATTTTGACTATGTGATGATTTTTACATCAATGCTTCACATCATACACCATGGTCCATCATCAAGACGAGTTAGAGCTAGAGAAAATAATGAAATAATAGTGGCAAACCAAGACAGATAAATATATATGGGGATTGGGGAGTTGGGGGCATCAATCCCAAAAAATAGAGGGGCCAAGAAAAACACCAAAACAACTAATTAGGCCTAAGGAGGGGAGGGGAAATGAGTGAAATTGGGATGTAGAAAGACCAATCAAGGAAGACCCAAATAAAACAAGTAATAGAAAAAGAAAAGAATAAGAGAAAAAAGGCACACATCAAATGAACTAAATTTGTCTATTGAATTGTATAGATAAAAATTAATTTACATGTTAATAGTTTTGTATAGGAATGAATTTGCACCCCTTGTGCAAATTCCCCTTTTGCACACCCTCACCTTAGAAAATCAAATCCGAAGGAGAAATTCCACATCACCTAGCCGAAATGCATCCACTTGGTGCATGTTTTGTGTGTTGATGGGGGAATATTTGTGAGGACATGAGCACAACACATGGACATCTATGCAGTGCATTTCCATCCCTAATAGATTCCTGCCTTTGGAGTCTATAGGAACGTTACACTCCTCATTGGGGATGAATTGTAACACCCCTGTGTCGACCAACTGACTCAAAAATGGCTCCTCTCCCATTTTGATCTTGAAATAGCTATCTTGTTCATTCATTGAATCTTCTAAGATCTAGTAATCTATCAAATTTTCTCAAGCATTTTTCACACAACTCCATTGGGCATTACAGCAAGAAGGCTTGTTACTCCATCAATTACATTCTTGTATGTGTGGTGCTACCATAGAAGATGTGAGTTTGAAGTCTTGCAAGACCTCCCTTTGTCATTGTTGCGGTCGTGTTGACTTTTCTGAGCTTGTTGTCTTGCATTCTCCCTTCATTGGCATTGAGTGCCTTTGGGTGGAGGTGGTATTGCATCACTCTCTTTTTCCTATTGTGGTTTGATAGAGTAGCATTGCATCTTTTGTAGTTTTCAGTACTTTCCTTTCCATTTCCTTTATTATAATTTCTACTTCACAGCTTTCCTAGTTGTCCATGGAGGTGGAAACACCAAAGTGGTGGTTTGACTAAGGCAAACCTCTATACAACCCAACATTTTTCCCTCTCTTGCTTCTGTGTAGGTGAATGTACATGTGGAGCTCGCTGGTGAGTTGGAGCTTTAGTGAGTTGATATTCATCACCCTCATCTTCATCTACCTCCTTTATCATTTACATAGCTACTTTTCACACTTCATCATTCTATTTATTTCGTTAAGATTAAGCAGGTAGGTAGTGAGTAGGTTTTTCTACTTTTTGTACTATACTTTATGTTTTCTGGCTGCACAGATGCTAGCACATCGCACTGTCATCCTAGACCCATGTTGTTATCCTCAGACAAAGATCTGTCTAAGGTGCAATTTGAACTCCAAAAATTGACTCGTCTAGCCCCATTTAGACTTTCGGATCTGTAGAGTGATAGAAGCACTTGAGAGTGCTCTTCATTCTCAATTCTCATCCTAAACACCCATTAGCTTGAGGTAAGTTAGGGAAGCCCTTCGCTCTCAGCTCTTTGTGACCTGGAGCCTTGGTGTGGTTGGTCCCCCTCTCTTACAATTTTTAACCTATTTATATATGTAAAATGTATAATATAGGGTTTATTTCCTATATAGCTATGTGTAAGTTTTTAATAAGGGAGTAAACAATATATAATAAAAATTTTAGAAGTGGATGCCAATAAGCATGAGAAAATATGAGTTTAAGTAGTCATCTGAATATGTGGATGTCAATATGTATATAACATGTTATATGAATGCACATTTTAATGCAAGTGAGGATGTATATACCACTATTTAAATATATATAGAATGAGTAAAAAAGAGGGGGGAGAGTATTCTTAAGAGAATATATCTATGCTAAAAAGATGAGACCATAAATCTATTTATATAGGTGTGAGTGCATAATTCTAGTGAATAAATGCATACGAATGAGGCTATATTCATAATAGAAAACAAGGATTAGTTCATGCATTTGCATGAGTGTATGAACATAGCTAATAAGGAAAAATATCAATAAAAATGTATTGAAGTAAGACAAAAAATATATAGGAGAATATAAAATTTGTAGACACGTAAATTATACTGATTGATCTCATGCACCTGATCTTGATTCACTAACATCAGTTCTGCCTAAATCACTCCTTTACTAGCCATTTAATCGAATAATCTTTATTTGATTAAATTCATCACATTTCATATTTTAATTAAATAAATCTACTTTATTGGTTAAATCATTATCTTCTATAAATTGAATAAATCATTTTGTTTAATTAATCCTAATATCTCTCTTTTAATTAAATAATTCATTTTATTTAATTAAGTTCTAAGGTTATCTCCTTTAAATTAAATAAACTAACCTTTATTTGATTTAAGTCTAACATCTTTCTCTTTAATTAAATAAATCAAACTTTATTTAATTAAGTCTAATATCCATTATTCCTCTCATTTTGAGTTAAATAAATCCAAAAGTCCAAGTCAAAATGTCAAATCAGCTAATCTCCATTAAGTTAATCAAATCTTGATTAACACTCTAATCCATCAAATCCTCTAGATTTTGCAACTTGTGCAAGTAAATCAATTTAATTGATTTATAAATTCTCCTATTTTCATTCAAAAAGGCATCAAGTTGGAATATTCTTCAAATTTGAAATCTCCCTCCCAAAGGTCTTATCCTCCAACTTGGCATTTATGACTCTTACAAAGTCATTTTTCTTGAGCCAAGTGGCAATAACTCCTCTTCCACATCTTCCTCCTCAAGCTAACTTTCAAATTTCAAATCTCCACCTAATAGCATTTATTTTCAATGTGCTCCACCTCTCTCCACTAGCATGATGACAAGTGGCATGTTGTTATTGGTTGATCTTTAGTCCCACACTCATCCTTTTTTCTCATTCTTCCATCCTTCTCTCCTATAAATGAAGAGATCTTTTACTAATTTTGGATCCACAACTTGAGGCAAAGTCATTATCTACAAGTTTTTGAGCAATTTCATCAACACATCATCCAAGTTTTCATAGTTTTTCATCACCATAGCTAGGTTATTGAAAATTTTATCAAGGAGCACCATTGATCATCATCAAGCTTGCAAGGAATTGAGAAAGGGATATTTTCCACATCAAAATAGCACCAATTCCCCCATGGGATTGAGGGTTTCAATGTTTTGAGCAACATTATATAGCTTTCATTTGGTTTATTTTCTTTGTTTCTTGTTCTTGACATTTGAATGAATTGCATGGGGAATGATGGTTTTGATTTGTATAATTAACTAATATTGTGTGTGTTGTCCATGTTTGTGTAGGTCTAGATCCACCATTCACATTCGAGACCTACACAAACATGGACAACAAACACAATATTAGTCAATTATACAAATCAAAACCATCATTCCCCATGCAATTCATTCAAATGTCAAGAACAAGAAATAAACCAAATGAAAGCTATCTAATCTTGCTCAAAACATTCAAACCCTCAATCCCATGGGGGAATTGGTGCTATTTTGATGTGGAATATAGCCCTTTCCCGATTCCTTGCAAGCTTGATGATGATCAATGGTGCTCCTTGATAAAATTTGCAATAACCTAGCTATGGTGATGAAAAACTATGAAAACTTGGATGATGTGTTGATGAAATTACTCAAAACCCTGTAGATAATGAATTTGCCTCAAGTTGTGGATCCAAAATTAGTAAAAGAGCTCTCCATTTATAAGAGAGAAGGATGGAAGAATGAGCAAAAAGGATGAATGTGGGACTAAAGATCAACCAATAACAACATGCCACTTGTCATCATGCTAGTGGAGATAGGTGGAGCACATTACAAATAAATGCTATTAGGTAGAGATTTGAAATTTGAAAGTTAGCTTGAGGAGGAAGATGTGGAAGAGGAGTTATTGCCACTTGGCTCAAGAAAAATGACTTTGTAAGAGTCATAAATGCCAAGTTGGAGGATAAGACCTTTGGGAGGGAGATTTCAAATTTGAAGAATATTTCAACTTGATGCCTTTTTGAGTGAAAATAGGAGAATTTATGAATCAGTTAAATTGATTTACTTGCACAAGTTGCAAAATCTAGATGATTTGATGGATTAGAGTTAGTGTTAATTAGAATTTGATTAACTTAAATGGAGATTTGCTGATTTGACATTTTGACTTAGACTTTTGGATTTATTTAAATCAAAATGAGAGGAATAATGGATAATAGACTTAATTAAATAAAGTTTGATTTATTTAATTAAAGGGGATGATGTTAGACTTAAATCAAATAAAGGTTAGTTTATTTAATTTAAAGGGGATAACCTTAGAACTTAATTAAATTAAATGAATTATTTAATTAAAAGAGGGATATTAGGATTAATTAAACAAAATGATTTATTTAATTAATAAAAGATAATGATTTAATCAATAAAGTAGATTTATTTAATTAAAAGATGAAATGTGATGAATTTAAGCAAATAAAGATTATTCGATTAAATGGTTAGTAAATGAGTGATTTAGGTAGAATTGATGTTAGTAAATCAGGATTAGGTGCATGAGATCAATCAGTATAATTTATGTGTTTACATTTTTCCCCTCTTTGAAGCAATGTACCTATTGCATTGGTTCAAAGAATAAACTTGTCGAGATCAAAATTAAAAAAAAAAATTGATTTTTTCAGATGCCCCACTACTGCCCCAGTGGAAGAATTATGTTGGTATACTGCCCCCTCACGAGATCGAACAAAAATTTGGATTTTTGGGTGATCTTGCGAAAGAAGAGGACAAGCTACCCGACAGGTCCATAAAGGCTCCAGGATGCTGAAAATGTGCCAAAATGTGAGAAAAGGACCTAAAATGAGCTTTGATTGGGAAAAAATGAGGTCGGGGGTACAAAAATCTAAGTTAACAACTAAAACGAGTCAAAAAACCCTAATTTTCATGCTTAAAATAGCCCTCGAGGGGTCACTTTCAATTCATTTGCACACTCGACCTTTAGAATTTTCATTGTTTTGAGCTTTGAACTTTGTGTGAGATGGCACAAAGAGTGCTTCCTTGACACATTTCTAAGCAAGTGTGAGTCTGCTAGAGACTTCTAGGCGTAGGATGATCGATATGCACAACCCTAACCCAACTTGTAATTTTGATTTTTGTGCACATTTATTACACTTAGAAAGTAAAAATTGTCCAATGTCACTATATAACGACGTTGAAAGGGTAGAATCGGTCACACTAGGCCTCAAATTGTGCCAATATTGTGACTTGCGATGTCACGTCATAGTTTAGCATTTAGGGTTCAAACTCCAAAGGCCGATGCATATGCAAATGGTGTCACTACGCTTGAGTTAGGTGATGAGGGTTTTTAGGTCAAATAGGCCCGTGGTCAAATAGCGACGTCGCGACTTAATCTACAATTTGGGGGGTCCTAGCGGTGTAGCTTGGAGTTTTCAAATAGCGACACCTTTGTTGTTTCAGTTGCAAAAAATTTCAAATGGGATTCGATATTTTTACGAAACTTGACACTATGGCTTTATTGGTGTAGGAGGATAGAGAGCCTATGCATCCACCCAAGCACAGATCCTCGGTGCTAAGTAGATTGATCAGACTTCATGATTTGTTATAGGAGCACCTTGGAGTGATCGTTCTATGGTACGTTGTGTATGCAGCTACCATTAGGACTCACTTAGCGATGATGACCGCACTGGCAGAGATATGGCACAATGAGATATCATCCTTTCATCTACCCACTAGTGAGGCGACCATCACATTGGAGAACATTTGGTGGATTTTGTGGCTGGCCATCCATGGTGAGAGGGTGATATATGACATGGATGCTGACATGGATGCATGTTATGAGATCATGGGGATGGATGAGATCGTCTTCACCGTGAGTTAGATTGACCTTGAGTACTATAGAGGTCAGGTGTCAACATTTCAACTAATTATGGTAGTGATTATATCAGGACTTGTATCTCCAGATCGATGAGGTAGGTATTTTAGTCTGGGATGAGGTCTAGCTTGGGAGTGGATAATCTTTAGGAGTGTTGCTTTGCTTGGGGACCAATGATGTTGGCCTCACTTTATCATGATTTTCATTAGTTTGTGTATTGTGACAGTAGAGTCATTGGCATCGAGGTCACACTTGCGTATCTAGGCATGGGAGCACATAGTTGTGCTTTGACTGAGAGTCACAATGGTCGATGTGGAGCCTGATGACCCAACAGTTTAGTGATACAGGGGTGGCCTCACATTCTCTCACACGGGATAGCCTAGCATTCCTCACTGACGAAGGGTTATTGATGAGATGACCACATTTACCTAAAGGCCTCGACTATAGATGCCCACATGGTATGATGATGTACAACAACTATTTTATGCTAGGAAGGATAGGCTCATGCAAGGACATGAGCACATGATGATTGAGTGCTACTTGCCTGATTGAGTAGCCAAATAGTTCGGAGATGTCCAGGACAAGCTAGAAGATTAGTACGTGGCCATTTTTGCTTGGACTACCAAGGAGACTACATGGGGTCAAACAATCCTAGCCTGAGATGTAGTGGACTCTTTTAGACAGTTGGTAGTTAGGCCATGGGCCTATGATCATGGGAAGGCAGACCCAAGCACTGTACATTCCTACGATGACTGGTTCATGTCTCTAGTCTGATTAATGATTCTAGGTATAGTTTTTCCATGACAAAGACCTTGAGGCAGGACGGCCAAGAGGGTATAGGTCCTAGTAGTAGGAGGAGGAGGATTACCTCCACACCAGCCTAAGCAGTACCATGATCAGGGAGATGGGAATTAGCAGAGAGATGCCCCCAGAGATCAATAACCGCTTGCGAGGGATCAACAACGACCGCAGAGAGACTAGCCATCACCACTACCGCTACCACCTCAACTTGATCAAAGAGATGTCTTGATATAGAAAATTTAGGCTCAAGTACAGACATTGATAGTAGAGATAGACCAGGCTAGGTAGTAGGTCCAGACCCTTACAACAAAGCGGGATTAGGAGAGGCAGCAGTGACAGGTGATAGAGTTGCAGCTGGCATGGGAATATGTGTGTAAGAGGCATAATATGGGAAGAAATATTGTAAAGCATCATTGAAACACATATGACATTGTAAGAAACATAATTTATGTTGTAAAATATGTAATAAACACATATGACATTGCAAGGTGTAAAAACATATATATGACAATGTGTAAGAAGTTGCATGTGTTTTTGGACTTAAATATTATTATATTGTCCTCTAGTGGGTTATTTTCAAGTTGTGACAACCAAATTCATAAAAGATGAAAGATGATAATGATATGTTCATCTTGTCATTGTAATACCAATACGGTGCATGTCTGGTAGTCCATAGAGTCCATCAACACCTATGCCAGGAGCATATATCCACCAATATTTATAGTGGTGGAGTAGTAGTGAGTTTGGGCAATACTATTTGTGGTTTTATCAAATAAAAAATAAATATTTGTGGCCTTCTCTACTTGGGCTGATTATTATTATTAAATACTAAAACTACTATTATGTCACATTTATTTATATATGTTGTGTTGAAAGGCTTGCGAAAGTTGGGTGTCTATGGCCTTGATGTTTTACTTTTAGTGGCCTATAAAGCTTTTACTCCTTTGGCTGATTTTTTTGTGCGACATGTTTCCTTTGTGTGGTGTTAAGGGTTTAGTGGAGTCTTTTGGTTTTCTTTCCAGTTTTCTATATGGCTTGGTTTCATTCGGTGGAGCCTCTATGTTTGTTGTCCCTGTTTTCATTTTAGCTTCTCCTATTAAGGTGGAGATGGGTGTTGTTTGGTTGGGGCTTTCATGGCCCTTGCATCTAATTTGACTTATTTTCCTATTGAGGTGGAAAACTTGGTCTATGATGGAATTTGGGTTCAACTTGAAGTTGTGGTGGTGCTCCCATTTGGGTTGTGTTGTTTCCTTCTCTCTTCAACTTTCCATTCAAATTCTCCTATCGAGGTGGATAAATCTCCTATTAAGGTGGATATTTTTAGTGTCATTGGTGTTGGGAGTTGTTGCAAAGGGGATTTTGAAGCCTCCCTTGGTACCCCTATTTTACCTAGTTGTTGGGGTTGGATATTGGTAGGGATTTGGACGTTTGTTGTTATGGTTGGAGCTTCAGTCTTTATTGCTCTTGCTACAGATGGTGTAGTTATTGTGCTGGTGATGGAACAGTGTTTCTTATTTTCTCCTATTGAGGATGAAATTAGTTGGTGTTGGGTTCCTAGTCCTGCTCCCTTGGGTAGTGATTGCTAGTTTTAGTAAGTTGTTTTCTTTTGTCGGTTCTTTCCTATATTGGAAGTGTTATTTTTTCTTAGTTGGTTTCTTGTTGTTGCTGCATGTTTTAGTTGTTTTTGTTACCAATTACATTCTTCATTCAAAAGTATTGTTAGTGTGTTGTTCTTTCTTGGCTCACTATTGGTGAGTCTTGCTTTTTGTTGACTCACTTTTTGTAAGTCACCTCTCTCTGCCTCTATGGCTACTCCATAAATGGGTGTTGACCCTTCCAGACTTTAACCTAATCAAAACATTTATTTATATTTAAATATGTTTTAATATACAATTTATAAAAATATCTATATACTTTTTTTAATAATTAGGATATGTAATATTTGGTAAATATTAGTTTGCAATATAATTGGTGAATCTATTACTTATAGATTTTTTTATGAATATGCGTGTCAATTACTATTAATGAAAATAAAATACACATTCACAAAAATGTAGGACACAAGGTCACTCCCCAGAGTCACACAGGAAGAGCATGGAAAGTGAATACAAAACAACAAGAAAGGTCACTAAGCGGCAAGGGTAGTGCGAGTGGGAGGTGGAGGGGGGTCCCAATCATTTAGTTTACCCCATACATCAATGAGGTTTAAGGTGATGTCAAAAATAGACCACCCATCTTTAGCCTTATCTTCCTCTTCTTTATCTCTATCTTCATTCCATGTTGAAGAGATAGCCAATGCCAACTGAGGGAGCCACTTAGGCGTCTTTGGGAAACTCCCACCACCACTAGATGAAGACTAGCCATTTTCACCACTAGTCACCATCCCCACCCATCATGAAGGCGACCCAAAGGCAACACCTCCAAGTGGAGGTGAGGCAGAATGTCACAACGATGAATCACCCCTACCACCAAAGTGGGGAAAAAGAGCCTGAGATCTAGGGGATTGCAAACACTGAGTAGAGAAGCTTCGGTTATTCCGCCGGCCACAAGGAAGATAATGACCATGGGAAGAAGACTGTTCTGGGGGGCCCTGGCCATAGTGCACAGGGAATTACCCTAATGATCTAGCAACTCCTAAAAGTGGGAAACCTCTAGGGCCACCTTTTTGGCTTGAACCTAGATCTGAAGCATCACATTGGAAAAAAATAAAAGCTTTAATGAAAAGTGAAACAATAGTATCAATGGAGCTATGAGAAAAAATAATAGCATTTGTGTCTTTTCCATAAAGAAAATAAAGTCTCCACATTGAAAGCATGCTAGACTTGGGTATACTTGGAAGGGATGTGAGGCCAATCTGCCAAAAGAACCATATTGTAGGAAAAGGGTTCTAGCCAAATGGGGGAAAAAAAAGTCATGAATCCAACTCCAAAGTTGTTGAGCATGACAAAAAACTAAAAAAGATGCTTGAAGGACTTTGGTTTTCCACAAAACAAACAACGAGGGTCTAAAATGCCCATATGTCAAAGGTGAGAGCCCACAAGCAAACCTTGGATTTAAGAAGGGTAAAAGCAAGAAGTTGGGTCCATGAAGAGGGGAAGTTTTGACCAAAAAAATCTTGCAGGAAACGCATATGCATTATTAAAAAAATTTGTACGTGCTTTGCTATGGGTACTCGAGCCTAAATCTGAATGCATATGCATCTTGATTTGGGTACACACCAAAGAGTGTGTATGCATTACTTAAAGCTATTTAATTTTTTAAATAAACCATTGTCATTTTTAATTTTCCCTGCGAGTTTGTTGGAGTGACAGCGGCAAAGGTTTTCACATACGCATTTGCAAGGATCGACTTCAATCCATTTTTAGCTTCCACTCCTCCTATTGACACAAGCAACCTCAACAACCTCCAAGTTGGTTAAAATTTTCACTCTTTTGGCTTTATAGCTTGCATTTTTTGTTTGTAATTTTTGGTTTTTTTTGTAATTAGCTTGATTTTTTTATAGTTTTAAATTGTATTTGCAAAAAAAATCATCAATGCAAAGAAAAAACATTAAATTATAAATTTAAAACCATATAATCTATACCTAATATAACTAATTTAACCCTAAATTGGACACAAAACTTAAACTTAGAAATTAAAAGCCTAAACCCTACATTCCAAAAAACATAGACCTAAAAACTAAAACCCTTAACCTAGGACCTAAACCCTAAAAACTAAACCTAAAACCCTAAACCCTAAAACCTAAACCTAAAACTCTAAAACCTAAACCTAAAACCTAAAACTAGGTATGTGCAAGATCATGGGGGTCCAAAAAGTGGTGATGTGAAAAAAAGACATTTTTAACACACCCAAAAACACAAAATTCATGCCTTTGACTTTTTGCAGGCTTGGGTACAATATCCATTTTGGTTTGGTAATAGCAAACCAAAACGGATATCCATTTTTTTTTCAAAACAGTTATGCGTTTTGGAAAGCGGAAAACCTTTTAAAATGGATATCCGTTTTGAAGACCTAAAAAACCCTCTTTAGTAAAATGGGCAGTAACTTTTGTGTTTCTTATCAAAATTTTGACTTTTTATAGGCGTTGGAAAGGTGATTGAGAGATCTACGCAATGGACTAGGTGGTGTTTCTATATTATACACAAAAAAAATTATAATCATTTAAACTTCATATTTCATTTTTGAAACATCAACTGCTCACTTTTTTTCATAATTTATCCTTTAAAATATTTTAAACATTGTAATAATGAATATTTTGGATGAAAAATCTTCAACCATCATATCTTCACCATTTCTAATTTTCTATATCACTTTTGTTCCCTTAAGTTTTGACCCTTATCCCTTCCTTTGTCCTTTATACCTCGCTTTTACTTCCTGAGTTTACCTTGATTTCATCTCTTCTTTGAAACCGGATTTCTTCGATTTAATTTGATGAATCCCGGATTTTGACGATCGAACTTAGTTTAATTCTTCCAAATGAAATAAAGAGAATTTGAGTTGCATTTCATAAAATACTATCATCATTGTAAATGAAACAAAGCATAAGTATTTCAATGATTTTCTCATATACATATATTCCTCTTCACTTGGAGGAATCAATCCTTCTAATAGAACTTCTTTTCTATGCTAAGATATAAAACTTTAACTTCTTAAAATCAATGATACATTAAATACTTTCAATTATACTTCCATTTCAAGTTTCAACAAGAATTTCAAAATGTATATACATAAATAACGGGCTTCACAAGCCAAGTCTGAATGATACATAAGTACATCAATAGCAAATAATCTTGGATCCACCAACCGCCGTGACACCTTGGTCTTCTTGCGAGCTGGGGCCAAGAATGTGATTCAGGCGCCTTTTCCGCCCAACCACGAAGTCCATGACTTCCCCGGGTCCCTTCCTAACTCGAAGGAATCCCCGGCCCTGCATAAAGGAGCCTAGCAACCCGAAACGGTAAAACAGGAGGGCACTCTCGGTGCGTGCCTGATGCCTATATGCATTTCGAACATGAAATAAACACATTTCTTGCAACAGGAGGTGGCAGAGACTCAAATAAATTTCTAGGCTTTTAAAATAAACAATCCATCTATTTCAATGGTACAGTGCTTGGCCAAGCAAAATAATAATAAATGGTAGAATTAGAAGAGGTAATACTACCGTCTCTGTTCGCCCACCTTTGGCACCCTGTCCCGGAAGTTACCATAGTGCAGTTAAATAATACTTAACAGAAACTTAATACATTTTCAAACAGGCTTTCATAATTAAAAGAAGTGAATTTTTAGTACATTCCTTATATTTCAGTTGTAAGATGCCATTTATCCTTTGGTAAGTGTCCCCTTTTTAATTTGGATAAAGAACATATATATATGTATATATATATCTTGATAATTTTCAGTGCACTACTTGATAGTAAGAACAGTGTTTTCAGTTTTCCATATGCATTTCTATTCTTACAAGCTCAAGCTGACTGACAGTTTTAATTCCCTATTTCATTACAGGATACAGAGTAAAATAATATACTGATACAATGCAATTTTTATTCAAAAATTCTGAGGTTTGGAAGGCAATCTTTCATTCACATTTCATGTTGTATTCTTTTTAACATATTCAAGGTACTTTCCAGTCTATATGGTGTCTCAAACACTTCTGTTATTGTTTTCAGGTTTTAGCAATTCAAAGAACAGAATTCATACTACTTTCTGTTACATGGCTTTTCAAGATTTTTCTGTCCTTGCTTCAGATTTATCAACTCAAAGAACATAATTCATACTACTTCCTGTTACTTGACTTTTCAAGATTTTTCTGTCCTTGCTTCAGATTCAAGATATTTATAAAACAGAATTCATACTACTTTTCTGGGAAAGAGTTTCCTATTTCAATTTGTATTTGGCATACAATGCATGGGTATCTATTTATATGTATATATATATATATAGGTATACATATATATGTATATATATGTATGTATGTATGTGCAGTCATTTTGTATATGCATACATATATATATATATGTGTGTGTGTGTGTGTGTGTGTGTGTGTGTGTGTGTGTGTGTGTGTGTGTGTGTGTGTGTGTGTAGAGATTCATGTTCAGTTGTATAAAATTCGAAGTAAGAAATTCTGGTTTTCAAACTTGTGAATTTACTGGTCGTGCATAATTAACAGGGTATTTTACATGGTTTCCTTAGTGGCATTGAGCGACCAAAAGACCTCAGGAAAAGCCCTTGCCCCTCCCATGGGGAGGGGGCGGGCTGTGTGGGCTCGTGCCCTCCACAGGTCACGGCCTGTGGAGGGCGCGAGCCTCCACAGTCCACGTCCTTCCCATGGGGAGGGCAGGGGACTAATCCCCAAAGCAATTCAAACTCAGAAAAAAGAGAAGACAAAGACATTCGCCCAGTATAATCTACATTCGGGTTTACCTCAAAAACATTTTGGTTTTCATTTAGATGACAGAATTTTTAAACAAACAGATACGGAGACATGTAATTGCACTTGAGAAAAGAATGCAGACTTGCCACAGAACGAAAACCCTATTTCTGAAGAAGGAATGTGTATCTTATAATTGCAACACAGAATAGTATGCTGTTACCCAGATTTCAAAACGAAATTGGAAAGGAATTCACAGTTGTTTGTACTCTAAAACAGGGGATAATTCAATTCCTTACTGCAGTTCTTAAAATAAAGATAAAAGAAGGCATAATGAAGAGAACCTGGCAAGATTTGGATCTATTCGCTGATGTTCCACAGTACCTCTTTTAATTTCCTCTGTTCCAGAGCTCTCCGATGTCCACAATCTAAGTCTTTTTCTCTTTCTTAAAGCCTCCTCCTCTTTTTCGAGGATCATGCATGCATTTCCAGTTGACAGCAGTTTTTGCAAGGATTGCCACATGCCCAGCAATTTGTTGGTTTTGAGACAGAATTTTCCAGAGCCCAATGCTCTCTCGGGCTGTTCATTCTTAATTCTTTTGGAAGAAAATTGACCATATATCCCAAAACAGATTTATTTATATCCCTTTTATGCAATTATTAAAAAAATCATTTATGCAAAACAGATTTATTTTATGTTTATTCTTTTATTTAATTTGTTTTAATTTTTAAATACATTTCTTTTAATCAAAATATAGATTTAACCCTTTTTGCTCAAATTTATAATGAGAAATAAGGAAATAGAATAAGCCATATAATTTCATGATCTAATTTAACCATATTTCAAATTTGCTATGCTAATCATTTCACGTAATCATATTGTAAAAACGAACATGATCTAATGCAGCTACATGATGTAAGTGGTGTGTGCATAACTGAGAGTTTTCTCCTCTTCTACCCTGTCGAGAAGCTAACCTCCTTTTCCTCAATCACACTCTTGGCCTTCGATCTCCTTGGCCTTCGATCACCTGCCACTCAAATGCACTCAGGCGTGCAAAACAAAAGAGTATCAGTAACCATTGTAGGAACAATAATTAACTCAACATTTATATGAATGCATTCATAATTCTTGAAAGAAAACAATTATATTAAAGCATTGCTCTTAACACATATCATACTTCGTATATTAAATCTCATAAGGTCATGATCAAACATTATCTAAATAAGTCATGGTCAAATTAAGTCAATGGTCAAAATAAGTCAAGATCAAAATAAGTCAATGGTCAAAATAAGTCATGATCAAAATATGTCAATGGTCAAAATAAGTCAATGTATGAGACGTGACAAGAAAATTGACCATATATCCCAAAACAGATTTATTTATATCCCTTTTATGCAATTATTAAAAAATTCATTTATGCAAAACAGATTTATTTTATGTTTATTCTTTTATTTAAATTGTTTTAATTTTTAAATACATTTCTTTTAATCAAAATATAGATTTAACCCTTTTTTGCTCAAATTTATAATGAGAAATAAGGAAATAGAATAAGCCATATAATTTCATGATCTAATTTAACCATATTTCAAATTCGCTATGCTAATCATTTCACGCAATCATATTGTAAAAACGAACATGATCTAATGCAGCTACATGATGTAAGTGGTGTGTGCATAACCGAGAGTTTTCTCCTCTTCTACCCTGTCGAGAAGCTAACCTCCTTTTCCTCAATCACACTCTTGGCCTTCGATCTCCTTGGCCTTTGATCACCTGCCACTCAGATGCACTCAGGCGTGCAAAACAAAAGAGTATCAGTAACCATTGTAGGAACAATAATTAACTCAACATTTATATGAATGCATTCATAATTCTTGAAAGAAAACAATTATATTAAAGCATTGCTCTTAACACATATCATACTTCGTATATTAAATCTCATAAGGTCATGATCAAACATTATCTAAATAAGTCATGGTCAAATTAAGTCAATGGTCAAAATAAGTCAAGATCAAAATAAGTCAATGGTCAAAATAAGTCATGATCAAAATATGTCAATGGTCAAAATAAGTCAATGTATGAGACGTGACATCCTTCCCCCCTTGAGAAGAGACATCGTCTCGATGTCTAAAAGCAAATTACATAGCAAAATGGAGATATCAGTACTTCGTAAGTCTCTATAAAAGAAAAAATATATATGCTAAGGTCTCAAATGAGGAAAAAGTCTGTCTATATCCTCAGCATTCTCCCAGGTGGCATTATCCACCGAATACTGGTCCCACTGGACCCTGTATTGCATAATGTCTCTATTACGCAACTTAACGTTGCGCTCTTCCAGAATCCTGACGGGTTCCACCTGTATCACCCCTGGGTCCTGGACCTGCAATGCATGCCAATCAAGGATATGAGCGATATCTGGATGGTAAGGCTTAAGTACTGAAACATGAAACACATTATGTATCCGGGATAGGGCTGGTGGTAGAGCAAGCCTGTAAGCAACTAGATTCACCACCTCCAAAACATCAAAAGGGCCAACAAATCTAGGAGCCAACTTAGAGTTCTTGCCGAAAGAGATTGAACTCTTATGCGGCCGAACCCTTAAAAAGACCTTATCTCCTGCCGAGAATTGTCTAAAACTTCGGTTCTTATCTGCTAGGCTTTTCTGTCTATCCGTAGCCTGGTTCAACTTTTCCTTAATGATTTTCATTTGGTCTTCCATTTCTCTAAGCATCTCAGGGCCAATCACCACCCTGTCTTCTACTCTGTCCCAACTAATGGGTGTCCGACATTTACGTCCATAAAGGGCTTCAAAAGGTGCCATGCCCAAAGAAGCATGGTAGGAGTTGTTGTAAGCAAATTCCACCAAAGGCAAATACTCCTCCCACTTATATTGCTGCTCCATACAGTACATGCGGAGATCTTCTACTACCTGGTTCACCCTTTCTGTCTGACCATCGGTCTGAGGGTGATATGCGGAACTAAAATTTAATTTGGTTCCTAGGGAAGAGTTTAATGTAATCCAGAACCTAGAAGTCATTCGAGTGTCTCGATCTGAGATGATCGTCTCTGGCACTCCATGCAACCGGAAGATTTCTTGGACAAATTTTCTTGCTAAAACCATTGATCCATCCTTGAGATTTCCCGGAATGAAATGGGCAACCTTTGTCAATTTATCTACTACAACCAGGATGGTATCATGTCAGTTTTTAGACATTGGTAGCCCCTGTATAAAATCCATAGTGATGACCTGCCATTTATACTCTGGTACCCTGTGAGGATATAAGAGTCCTGCCGGATGTACATGCTCAGCTTTGACTTGCTGGCACTCTAAGCATCGGGCTACATGGGACGTAATATCCCTTTTAAGTCCTGGCCAGAAGTACAATGGCCTAAGTCCTTCCATCATTTTTGTAATACCAGGATGTCCTGAGTATGGTGCATTGTGGAATTCTTCTAGCACCAACTCTCTCAAGTTTGCAGAACTAGGAATGTACATTCGTCCCTGGTACCTCAAAAGTCCATCTGATTCTAACATATAGCCCTCATATCGACGGTCGGAGGGATTTACCCCAAGGGCTTGTTTCACCCTTTCATAGTGTTCGTCCCCAAAGGAGGATTGCACTACTTGTTGCCTGAAATCTGATTTTATGGTAACCATGGCTGCAAGGTGTCTCCTTCTACTCAGGGCATCAGCCACTCTGTTTTCTTTACCTTTAATATATTCAATCCCAAAATCATACTCACTCAGGAATTCCAGCCATCGCCTTTGTCGGGCATTGAGATTAGGTTGAGTGAAGATGTATCTCAATCCTGCATGGTCTATCTTAAGTTCGAAGGGCTTTCCCAAAAGATAATGCCTCCACATTTGTAAAGCATGGACTATGGCTACCAATTCTAAGTCATGTGGCGCATAGTTTAATTCATGCTGTTTTAACTTCCTTGACTCATAAGCTACCACTTGTCCTTCTTGCATAAGAACTACACCTACCCCTTCTCCTGATGCATCAGTAATAACTGTGAAATGGCCATTCGGATCTGGCACAACTAGGATGGGTGCGGTAGTGAGTGTCTCCTTCAGCAGCTGAAAAGCTTTCTCGCATTTATCGCTCCATTCAAACTTCTTTTCCTTCTTCTATAGTGCAGTGATGGGAGCTGCGATTGTCGAGAACCCTTGGACAAATTTCCTATAGTATCCTACAAGTCCCATGAAACTTCGAACTTCAGAGACATTTTGCGGGGCCGGCCAATCCATAATTGCATTAATCTTCTTTGGATCCACTCTCACCCCTTCTGCTAAGATCACATGACCTAAATAATGCACTTCGGATTGGAAGAAGGTACACTTAGAAATTTTTCCATACAGCTTATGTTCCCTTAGACACTGCAACACAATCCTCAAATGCTTCTCATGTTCTTCCTCTGACTTAGAATAGATTAAAATATCGTCAAGAAAAATTAGGACAAAATTATCCAAACAATCTCGGAAGACACTATTCATCAGGTTCATGAAAGCTGCAGGAGCATTACTTAGCCCAAAAGGTAGCACAGTAAACTCATAGTGACCATACCTGGTTCTGAAAGCAGTTTTGTGAATGTCTTCTTCCTTCAGTCTCAACTGGTGGTATCCTGATCTTAAATCAATTTTTGAGAATACCTTGGCATCTTTCAACTGATCAAATAAATCATCGATGCGAGGAAGCATATATTTATTTTTGATAGTGACCTTGTTAAGCATTCTATAATCAATGCACAACCTCAAGGTACCATCCTTCTTTTTCACGAAGATGACGGGTGCTCCCCAAGGTGACACGCTTGGCCTAATAAGACCTTGCTTCAGTAATTCCTCTAGTTGAGCCTTGAGCTCAAATAATTCTGTTGTATTCATCCTGTAAGGAGCCTTAGACTGAGGTTCTGCTCCTGGAATCAGATCAATAGAAAAATCAAACACACGCTTAGGCGGGAGCTCAGTCAATTCTGTAGGGAAAACATCCTCAAATTCCTTCAGAATGGGATGATCATTAATTGATTCTTTCTCATCAAGGTCCTCGACTTTTATTGCAAAGATAGAGCATCCCTTCCGACTTGCCTTTTTCAACTACATGGCAGATACTTGCCTAAGCTCTAATGGCTTTTTAATGCCACAAAGCTCCACTTGGTTTCCTCGGTCATCGAAACACTTAATTGACTTCTCTTCACAATCTACAAGAGCTTTATGTTCAGAGAGCCAATTTATCCCTAATATCACATCGTAAGACCCTAATGGTGCAACATACAAGTTCACCT
>VDFB02105785.1:532955948-533004410 GCA_007258455.2 Sequoia sempervirens | reverse complement strand
TCTCCCTCCCTTTGAAGTGTCTCTTCCTCTTAAGTCTCTCCCTCTTAGGTCTTCTCTCAAGTCTCTCCAACTCCCTCTCTCCCTCTTAGCTCTCTCTCTCAAGTCTCTCCCACTCCCTCTCTCTCTCTCAATGTATCACTCACACTCACACTCTCTCCCTCTCAAGTCTCTCTCTCTCCCACTCTCTCTCCCTCCATCCCTCCCTCTCAAGTATCTCTCCCTCTCCCTCTTGCTATCTCCTCTCTCCCACTCAAGTCTCTCTCTCTCTCCTCCATCCCTCTATATCTCTCTCTCTCTCTCTCTCTCTCTCTCTCTCTCTCTCTCTCTCTCTCTCCTCTCTCTCTCTCTCTCTCTCTCTCTCTCTCTCTCTCTCTCTCTCTCTCTCTCTCTCTCTCTCTCTCTCTCTCTCTCTCTCTCCCCTCCTATCTCTCTCCTCCTCCATCTCCCTCTCATGTCTCTCTCTGGGATCCTGACCCTTCCCTCTCCCATCTCCTCTCTCCCCTCTCTCTTCGTCCTCTAGACTCTCTCTCCGTGTCCGTCTCGGTTCTCTCTTTCCCTCTCTCTCCTCTCCTCAGGATCTCCTCTGCCTCCCTCCTCTATCTCTCTCCTCTCCCTCTCAACTCTCTCTCCTATGGACTTGAGGAGGGACTTGGAAGGGAGGTGGAAAGTGAGTGTGAGTGAGAGAGAGGCAGATCAGGAGACCCTAAGAGGAGGGAGGAGATGGAGGAGATGAGGAGGAAAGTGAGAGGAGGAGGGAAAGGAGGAGAGGAAGGAAGGAGGAAGAAGGAAGGGAAAGATGAAAGAAGAGGTGGGAGGAAGAGAGAGATCTAGAAAGGGATATGGAGAATAATGAGTGTGAGTAAGAGAGAGATCAGAAAAGAGACATGAAAGAGGCAGTGGGAGAACCTAAGAAGAGAAGAGAGAGAGAGAGGGAGTGGGAGAGACCTAAGAGAGACTTAAGAGGGAGAGAGGGAGTGGGAAATACCTAAGAGGGGGAGAGAGAGAGAGTTGAGAGGGAGATGGAGAGTGAGAGAGAGAGAGACTTGAGAGGGAGAGAGGGAGAGAGAGAGAGACTTGATAAGGAGAGAGGGAGAAAGAGGGAGGGAGAGGGAGAGGGAGAGGGATTAGGAGACACTTGAGAGAGATTTATCTAGTTAGGGTGGGAAGGAGACACCTGAGAGAGAGGGAGTGGGATAGAGAACTTGAGAGTGAGGTGGAAAGTGAGTGAGTGAGTGAAAGAGAGAGGGGAAGTGGGAGACCTAAGATGGAGAGAGGGAGATGGAGAATGAGAGTGATAGGGAGAGGGAGAGGGAGAGAGAGAGGGAGTGGGAGGGACTAGAGAGAGGGAGGGAGGGAGGGAGAGAGAGAGAGAGTTGAGAGGGAGATGGAGAGTGTGAGTGTAAGAGAGAGAGTGAGAGAGAGAGACATGAGAGAAGAGAGAGAGAGGAGATGGAAACGGAGAGGATATGGAGAGGTAGAGAGAGATAGAGGAGGGAGAGAGAGAGAGGGAGATGGAGATGGAGATAAAGAGACTTGAGAGTGTGTGTGTGAGAGAGAGAGGAGAGAGAGTGGGGGAGACCTAAGAGAGAGAGAGACTTGAGAGGGAGTGGGAGAGGCCTAAGAGAGAGATAGAGACTTCAAAGAGAGGGAGAGATGGGTATGGAGAGGGGGAGAGAGAGGGAGAGGGAGTGGAAAGGACCTAAGAGTGAGAGAGGGAGTGGGTGAGAGAGAGAGAAAGAGACTTGAGATGGAGAGAGGGAAGGAGAGAGGGAGAGAGTGAGTGGGAGAAAGAGAGACCTGAGAGGGAGATGAAGAGATAAAGAGATAGTGTGTGTGTGTGAGAGAGAGAGAGAGAGATACTTGAGAGAGAGACCTGGGAGAGAGATGGAGAATGTGAGTAAGAGAGAGAGAGATGAGAGAAGAGAGAGATGGAGTGAGAGAGACCTGAGAGAGAGAAAGAGAGAGAGGGAGAGAAAGAAATAGAGGGAGGGAGAGAGGAGAGAGAGAGTGGGGAAGAGAGACCTAAGATTTAGATGGAGAGTGTGTGTGAGAGAGAGAGGGGGAGTGAGAGGGGGGAGAGTGAGAGGGAGATGGAGAGGGAGTGGTAGGGACCTAAGAGAGAGAGAGAGTGAGAGTGAGAGAGAGACTTGAGAGGGAGAGAGGGAGAGGGAGAGGGAGAGAGACTTGAGAGGAAGAGAGGGAGGGAGAGTGGGAGAGAGAGTGGGAGAGAGAGAGACCTAAGAGGGAGAGAGTGTGAGTGTGAGTGAGAGATTGAGAGAGAGGGAGTGGGAGAGAACAAAGAGAGAGAGGGAATGGGTGAGACTTGATAGAGAGAGATCTAAGAGGGAGAGAGGGAGTCAGAGAGACCTAAGAGAGAGACCTAAGAGGAAGAAAGATTTCAAAGGGAGGGAGAGAGAGAGAGAGAAGGAAGGATGGAGATAGAGGTAGAAAGATAGGTCTAGTGCTCAAGGAGAGAGAGAGTAAGAAAGATAGGTATAAAGAGGGACAAAGAGAGAAGAAATGAGGGAGGGATAGGTCTAGAGTTTAAGGGGAGACATAGTGATATATAGAGAGGTAGAGAAAGGGTCAAAGAGATATGATGATTTATGAAGATTTTTTCATCTCTTTACTACCAAAAATATAAATATTTCATTATTCATTACTTTTTCTAAAGTTTCAAGTATTTTGAGATGAGTGTTACAAAAAATCATGAAAAGGAGACTTTGCATGCGAAAGTAGTGAGCATTTGATGTTTCAAAAATGAAATATGATGTTCAAATGATTATAATTATTTTTTGTGTACAATATAGAAACACCACCTATTCCATTGCATAGAGCTCTCATCACCTTTCCAATGTCTATAAAGAGTCAAAATTTTGATAAGAAATGCAAAAGTTATGCCCATTTTACTAAAGAGGGTTTTTCAGGTCTTCAAAACAGATATCCATTTTGTTTTTCAAAAAAATGGCTTCTCGCTTTCCAAAACGAATATCCATTTTGAAAAATAAAATGGATATCCATTTCAATTTGGTATTACCAAACCAAAATGGATATTGTCTTGGGATTTGGTTTGGGATTGCCTGACTTGGAAAGTCAACCCAAAAAATGTGTTTTTGAAAATTTGTTTAGTTTTTTGAAGTTCGCCCTTGTGGCTGATGACTTTTTTCTAACCCAAACTTCATCAAACGAAAAGGGTTTATAGAAAAAATTGTCTGCTTTCCACCAATATATTTTTTTCCTTATTTTGAATTTAATAAATAATTATTATTGATTTTCTACCTACATTACGTCCAAAGTCCTAATTGATAGGCTAATTGAAAAACTTCTATAACTTTCAAACTACTTAACATTTTTTGAATCTACAAGATGCACCACATTTTGTGCTTCGCATACTATAGGATAAAAACAAAAAACAAAAAATCATAATTTCTACCAAGTTATGGTGGCCAGACACAAACGTTTTAATAATTCTAAAAATTTATAATAAAAAAAGCATAAACTAATTATTTACATGGAAAAAAATTACAAAAAAATGGCACATTTGACAATGTGTCCTCTACTTATATTGAAAAATTTAGAAAAAATAATTATTTTTTTCTTGTACTTAGGGTGGTCAAACATACACTTGCTTCTTATCTTTTTCTTGAAAATTTAGTACCATTGCATTGAAATTTGATTTTTTCTCAAAAAAATTTTACTTTTTTCCAAAAAAGGACTAGTAGCCTAGAAACTACATTCAATTTGCTACAACTTTTGTTCTTACATGTTTTTCAAATTATGTTAATAACCTATTCAAATTTTTATGTCAATTTGCCTAACTCTGATTTTCTGAGTTTTCATCGCCACTTAGAGGCCTAGTTTGGACCCCCATGATCCTGCACATACCCAACCCTAAACCGTAAAACCTAAACCTTAAACCACAAAACCTAGGAATTAACCTCGTATTTCTAGGAATTAACCTTAAATAGTCACAAGCTCTCTAGATCTTATTATAGATTGAACTTAATTTGCATATCTTCTATTCGCACCTAAATCTCATCATCATAATTTTTTTTAAAATATTCATCTTCTTCCTCTAATCTTGTTAGAATATTTCACAAAATTTACATAAATACATATAAGGATTTTTAGAAATTTGTTAGATGATCCCAATGGAATGGGTCAATCTTCCATGTATCCAACACTATACACTAGCTAGTATCCTTAATCCCAAGGCCAATTAGGCCTTTGTGTTGGTTAGTATGATATTAATTCTTTGAATAGATTTATGTTGGTCCCAATGTATGAACATATATTCTAGCTCTAATGATTGGACTCTCCAATTAGCCCCATTCTAAATGAATATTAGGGAAAAAAGGGGAAACTTTAGAACAAAAATCTAAATAGGTCAAAGTCTCGACACTCCACAAAGTTACAAGGCATTTATTAAAGGACTCAATGTGATTTCATAAAACCTCCTAATGAAGAACTTAGTCATAAATGACACCACAAAGGTTCAAACTACTCTTAACTAATTGTGCTTCATGTGACAACAAAGGGATTCCTTTAAGCTTACAAGCATTAACCATTAGAATTGCTAACTATACATCTAACTACAACTTCAAAAATCTACAAAACATAGCCAAAAAAGTAAACAAAAAATGTCTTTTTGGGTGATGCAAAAATGCCCAATCCTCTAGATGTTCCTACATCACATCCATAACCATAAAGAAAATCCTCACATTTCATAAATCAAGGACCTCTCTAACAAGCCCTATAGATCTAACCTCTAAACTCTAAAAGTTGGTGAAAGAACCTTTTCTTTGAGGTAATTAATTCCTCATACAAAACCCTTCCATAGAATTACAACAAAATTAAAATATATAACATAGATAAAATTGCATTTAATTTCTCAATATAACAATGTAAAACTATTTCATATGCTCCATCTTTATTTTTTAACAATTATAAATTACCTTACTTCAAAATCATAGTGGCAAGATTTCTTTGCATTCTTACTTTTTTATATTATTATAAAACTCTACAACACATTGACAACCACATTCATGTAAGTGGTTGATTACATATCTTTTGGTTCCATACGTTAAACCCCTCTTAGGACATATAATTAAGTAGGCATATAATTAATAATTATCATAATTCTTTTAAATACATGTCACATAAAATTATTTAACTTGAGTTATCAAACTATGTATATATAGTATTTGTTAAAATTGAACTATTAAAGTTCAAATTTTTATTTCACGAGCAATAAAAGAATATATATTTTTTGATATTAGAATACAAGATTCCTCAACCACAAGATGATAACTTAGAGATTTAAAGAAGAAGATGAATCATTTGAATCTAAATATAATAAGTGTTATAGAAGTTGAAGAGTCAACAAGATTCTTCATAGGTGGAGAAGAAACATTAGGAGAAGTCTCCATATTATCATAGAATTCAATCTCTTCCATATTATTATCCTATCCTTTGTACATGTCCTAATTTTAAAAATAACTTGATTTGGTCATAAGTCCATAAAAATGGGGCAAGAGCCACTCAAAATATTTCAAGATTCTATCTCATCAAGACTTATAAATATGCCTATCAAATATAATAACAAAAGGAGAAACTTTTGAAATAGTCATGATTATCTTCTTGAACTAGTCATGAAATAGGCTAGTTAAAAGTTAGAAACTAAACCAAAATATCACCTTCCCAAAATCACACAATCATGAAATGCCAACAATAAATTATGATCCAAGTAGCTCATTTTATACTTAATGCATTTATGATTTTTCCACTTGTCAAATCAATAAAGTAGGACCTTGAAATTATTATTTAAAGATTTTAAATTTGTCCATTGTGTTGAAATCAAAATTTAAGATAGAGTGAGAATAATCAAGGGTACATGACTTTAATTGTATAATTTAATGTACATGTTGTAGGGGAGGCTCAAATTGTTTGTATTTTTTACAACATAAATTAGTCTAAATTTTCATGTTGAGGATTTTTTAATGTTTTAAAAATTGAATGTGTCTTCAAATGGCATGTATTATGAATTTTTTCACGTTCAATATGATTTTTAGTTCAAATTATGTACATTATTTAATTAGTTTGTTGATATATATTTTTTAATTGTTTAACATGCAGTTTCCCTTTCATCACATGGACCCTGAATTTAATATAGAAGATTTAATACCTACTGACCAGCTTGAAAATCCCATACATCCACAATCTCTCCATTATATCCCACCACAAAAAAAACCCCATGCCTCCACCCTCTCCACCTCCTAACCCCCCACATCCTGCAAAAGATCAAAATCAATTACGAGAGAACATAAGAGAAAACCTAAATGTGATTTAAGAAAATATAGATTTGATTAAAAAATGATCCTAACCTTCCCCCCATCTAGCACAATTTGCATCTTCGATGCAAATTGTTGTTGATTCTATTCGATCCATCGATAAAAACCTAGATAGTTTCCATCAATGGAGATAATGGAGAAGACAATTTTATGCAAATGGGTTGTCCTATAAAGAAATCCATGATATTCATATTACCAAACAAGCCATTTTCCAACATTTCATTAGCCCCCAAACAAACGAACCAATTCCACCCATTAAAAAATGAATTTTAATTAAATGGTTAGGCACCCACAGATAGTTGCACATTTTTGGGATAGATGGTGGATGGTCTTTGATACTTCATCACATGGAAATTGTGAGGTGCCCCTTTACTTTTTGAGAAATTTATGCATTGATTTTGAGTTGGGTTTAAAAACCAACTATTTTGATATGAGGTTATTACAGGGAGTTGGGCGTGGCATGCCCCAAAATAGATTAGGATCATGTGTACATCCTTAGCGATGTGCTCTAATTCTATTGATTGTTGCTTCTCTATCTCCTAGTATTCCTGCTACATTTTAGCAGCAGATGATGTTGTCGATATTAGGAGCATTGAGTTCTCTTTCAAGAGATCTCACTCATCAGACTACACATGTGGCAGTTGAAGTGGGCGATAGAGAGCATGGAGGATCAAGCTATGGGCATACTCAGGCATCCACTTCAAGTGGCCCACCTGTATCTATGATGGAGTCATTTATGGATTTACTATATTCTGGTAATCATCTTACATAGGTATGTACATCTTTTGAAAGGCACATTTTAATTTGTTTGAAATGTGCAAAATTCATGTAAATAATAACATTAAATTATATATAATATAATATTAATTCAAAAAGTGTTTAGTGTAGATGCATGATTAGACGAGGCCAAATTCTTGATATGATTGTGTCTATTTTTCGAGTGTTGTAGAAATGGGCACACCTTTTGGTCATGTAAACAAATATAAATTTTAATTTATGTGGACATATCTAATTTAACTTGAGCGTGTACACATGTATGGAATGATATATTGTATCTAGACGTAGGGAGGTCATGGTGTCGCGAGCGCTCCTAAGTCATCATCAACTTTTATGCATGGGCCATCTCACGTGCGTGCTTTCAAAATTTATTTAAGTTTGAAATAAATACACATCATATCTAATTTAATTTGAATTTGTACGCATGTGTGAAATGATCTATATTGTATCTATATATGCAGGGAGGTCATGTGATACAATTGACTGACCAACCACAAGGTGTGGTGAGTGCTCTTGAGTCATTGTCACCTTTTATGCATGGAAAATATCAGGTGCTTGATCATGAGGCCCCATCATTCAAGCTTGTAAACTTTACTAAATCTCCTATACAATTTTTTAGGTCTTTGCAATATGTATACTCAATTTAAATAATTTTTTATCACTAATATTTTCCAACCTATTGTTTGCTTTATTTGAATATCTAGGAATTAGTAGCTCAAGAATTTGGTCCTTAATTGATAGTTATACCACCCATTGAACAAAATGTTCCAGTAGATTCACATGATTAGATGGTAATTTATGCATACTGAAAATCATTTTTACTAGATTTACTAGATATTTGATTAAATTTATTTTTATTAAGTTTATATTTTCTAACCTAGATTGTTTTCTTTATTTGAATACCAATTATGTTAAGTTAAATCAAAATTTCTTTAACTTTATCTAATTTCAAGTTTCTTGTACTCTTCTACAACATGATACAGGTACATCTAGTCCACATGGAGCAAATATGAGACTTGATTTGATCAATTGTCTTGATAGTTAGATGGTTTTATTTTATGGACTATAGATAGTTTTATTTATATATGTGTTGTACTTGACATATACATTTCTATTAATGTTAATTCATGGACCATTTCACATACATTATATCAATTAATATGATTGTGCATGTGTTTGTTTATATCAGTTAACTTTAATATGCTGATTATATGCACTCAATTACGATCATGTCATGTTTATTATGATGATTATATGCACTCACATGTATATATATTTTATCTCACTTTCAAGTTTAATATGCACTATAAATTCTTATCTAGAATCAAATTGCATATGTATTTACATGCCACTGTTGAATTAAGTTTAGATGTCTTAAAATGATTAACTTTCAAATTTCAATAAAATCACATGGTTAGGTGACAAATTAATACATTCCTTAAATAGTTTAGATCATATTCATAATAAAGTAAGGGCGAGTAATTTTAACTATTTTCCAATTCTAGCAAATATTCATCACTGAACAAAAATCTATACTTGACATGTATAAAATGTGGTAAATATAAAACAAAATTTGTATAAGATAAAATTGGAACAAGATATAACAAGTGATTAAGTTCATTGAAGTTCATATGTATCAAAAAAAAAAAATGTATATTGATGTTTAATACAACTATATAGCATGATGAAACATGTGTGCATATAAATACAATTAAAGCTTGTCAACTTTTAGTTCAAAACCACAAATTGATATTTACATAATCTATATGATGAATTTATTTTATAGTGACATCACATGATAGACCGACTTGATGAGAACCTGCAAAAATAATTAATGTAAGTAAAGTAACTATATTTTTTATGAGTCATTTAACTGAATAATTGATGCAAGAAAAGAACAATACATACTAAAAGTTAGAAAATTGGATCTTATAAATTCCTTACAAATTCAACTAATGTTTTCCATAGGATGGATTAAGGGGGCCTAAGAGGATATGGCTAGAGAAGTCCTAAGAGAATGTCTTAAAGGGAGTTAAGAGAATGACTTAAAGGAATGCACGAGGGTGGATTAAGGGGATGTAAGAGGATATAACTTAAGGATCCTAAGAGGATGGCTTAAGGGGAGTTAAGAGATGAAACCTAAACCCTTAACCTATATAGATTTTTTATTCTAAGCATCTCATGAACCCTAGGATATGAATCTTAAACCCTTAACCCTAGGACCTAAAGCCTAGGAGATGAACCGTAAACCCTTAACCCAGATAGATTTGTTATTCTAAGCATCTCATGAACCCTAGGATATGAATCATAAACCCTTAACCATAGGACCTAAAGCCTAGAAGATGAACCATAAACCCTTAACCCATATAGATTTATTATTCTAAGCATATCATGAACCCTACGATATGAACCCTAAACCCTTAACCATAGGACCTAAAGCCTAGGAGATTAACCGTAAACCCTTAATCCATATAAATTTATTATTCTAAGCATGTCATGAACCTTACAACATGAACCCTAAACCATTAACCATAGGACCTAAAGCCTAGGAGATGAACCATAAACCCTTAAGCCTAGGAGATGAACCTTAAATCCTTAATCCATATAGATTTGTTATTCTAAGCATCTCATAAACCCTAGGATATGAACCCTAAACTCTTAACCATAAGAGTTAAATCCTAGGAGATGAATCGTAAGCCCTTAACCCATATAGATTGTTATTCTAAGCATTTCATGAACCATGGGATATGAACCCCAAACCTTAACCATAGGACTTGAAGCCTAGGAGATGAATCCTAAACCCTTAACCCATATAGATTTTTTATTCTAAGCATCTCATGAACCCTAGGATATGAATCCTAAACCCTTAAACCTAGTACCTAAAGCCTAGGAGATAAACTATAAACCCTTAACCCATATAGATTTGTTATTCTAAGCATCTCATGAACCCTCGGATATGAATCTTAAACCATTAACCCTAGGACTTGAAGCCTAGGAGTTGAATCGTAAACTCTTAACCCATATAGATTTGTTATTCTAAGCATCTCATGAACCCTGGGATATGAACCGTAAACCCTTAACCATAGGACCTAAAGTCTAGAAGATGAATCCTAAACCATTAACCCATATAGATTTTTTATTCTAAGTATCTCATGAACCCTAGGATATGAACCCTAAACCCTTAACCCTAGGACCTAAAGACTAGGAGATAAGTCGTAAGCCATTAACCCATATAGATTTTTTATTCTAAGCATCTCATGAACCCTAGGATATGAATCTAAAACCCTTAACCCTAGGACCTTCAGCCTAGGAGATGAACCATAAACCCTTAACCTATATAGATTTGTTATTCTAAGCATCTCATGAACCTTACAATATGAATCCTAAAACCTTAACCATAGGACCTAAAGCCTAGGAGATGAATCCTAAACCCTTAACCCCTATAGATTTATTATTCTAAGCATCTCATGAACCCTAGGATATGAACCCTAAACCCTTAACCCTAGGACCTAAAGCCTAAGAGATGAACTATAAACCCTTAACCCATATAGATTTGTTATTCTAAGCATCTCATGAACCTTAGGATATGAATCTTAAACCCTTAACCCTAGGTCTTGAAGCTTAGGAGATGAACTGTAAACCCTTAACCCATATAGATTTGTTATTCTAAGCATCTCATGAACCCTAGGATATGAACCCTAAACCCTTAACCTTATGACCTAAAGCCTAGGAGATGAATCCTAAACCATTAACCCTAGGACCTAAAGCCTAGGGGATGTAAGTGGATATGACTTAATGAGTCCTAAGAGGATGGATCAAGGGGAATTAAGAGAGTGACTTAAGGGGATGCTAGAGGATGGATTAAGGGTAGATATACGAGGATATGGCTTAAGGGGTACCAAGAGTATGAATTAAGTGGGGTTAAGAGAGTGACTTAAAGGGATGTAATATGATGGATTATGTCATGCCCCCAATTTCACTAACAAATTTGGAACTCTGAAGCAAATCAAGAATCAAACTAATTATGTCACATCAACATTTCATCTCACATAGTTTTCCTTGCTCAATAGGTTCAAGACATATCATAGTTTAATTCAAAGGAATTGTTGATCTATGAGCAACCTCTACTTACCTTCCTAACTAAAATTCTATTCTTCTTGATTAACAATTAAGAGGCATTTAAGATTAAGGTTCAAGAGTGCTTGACCAAGTTCATACCAAAATTATTACCACATTTAAGTTTTGAGAAACTTCTCTAATTTCCTTAAGACCGAAAGTGTGTCCAAATTATATTGACTCCCAAATCAATATAAGTTAGTTATTTGTACTTTATTTAAGAATTTACCCTTATCGACCAAAATTTTTAGAATGTTTCGAAAGCCCTTTCACTGAATCCATTTTATGCATATACTACCTATTATAAAACTACACTTCCCTTACGCATTCCATCATACACTTTTTTTGTGCTTATCTCACCTTTTAGATGACCAAATTATCTTTAATTATTATGTTGATTAGTTCACACAATTGTTTATTCTTCCAATCTTGCAAGCATGGCCTTCTCAAGCAAATACAACTACAATGTGCAATCAAAACCTCTATCTTGTATACTTTGATGGATGTACTAGTATGATTGTTCGAGAATACAATGTTTTCCTATCCTAGCCATCGTTACTCCTGAGTAATAAAGATTTCTACTCGATAAGAATACGACTTCAACATCAACCTTGAATTTTGTTGGCTGGTTAGTCATATTGCATTAAATGGTTGTTCCACAAGGCATGATGAAACTGATTTTGCAGAGGGCGATGGAAATGATAACCACCACCAAAGAGCCCGCGGCTTGACAAGGCATGTGGACTGTTTTCCCGAGCACCATGATTGTGGGTGTGTACAGAATGGATTAGATGAAGGGTACGTTGCAGGGTTGCTTTCGACCTCCATGGCGACCAACTCTAAGATCATGCAATGGCAAAAGCAAAAATTTCCTTATCAGGGAGACATCGCCCATATAGTATCGAAGTCCACTTTCTTTCTGCAAGGCACGTAACATTCCCTCTCTAGAGGAAGACTCGGGTTGGGCAGATAGGTAGAGTCATTATCAGACTGTTCATTTTATTAAATCCCAATCTGCACTTTATTTGTTGACACAAATTGATTCAAAGGTTGTTTCCTACACAAGGACGAATGTTCTCTAACGTTGTTTAGACATCTTCCTATGATAACTAATTAATGTAGATACAGGAAATTGAGTTCCAGTTGAATCGGGGAATTCCAAATTTTACAGATTTCATCATTAACCAAAATGCTTCTTTATTTAAGAGCCTGTACAAGAAAGGAACTCTCTAAAAAAAACATACGTATTATTTCTACATAGATTTGTATTGAATTCAAGAATCATAATGTTTAGGAATATTTCATCTCAAATAGAAACATATGCTCTTCTAAAACAATACAACTCTTTTAAATTTACAGCAGAACATATGTCTTAACCAATCCTAGGCAATGAACATATGTCTTAACCAATCCTAGGCAATGAACATATGTCTTTTAAATTTACAGCAGAACATATGTCTTAACATAATATTTATTTGTTTTGTTGATATGTGGTTGTCATAGATGTCAACACTATTAGCATTAATTTCTTAGAGGCTGTATATATCAAGGATATTGAAAAAATTGTAATGAAATAAGTTGCAGGTTGTCAGTGGTGAAGTGAAGTTCAATCTATCCTTGAGTTCAGTACATTGATGATAAGAGGTTATGGATTAAAGGGTTTCTTGCCGAGTATATCTAGTTTATCCACATTGAGTTTCAGAGATCTGCGTGAAGATTTGATCAAGTTATGAAAATTTGTATTCTGACAGTTTTTCTATTGCTTCAATTGGTGTTTCTGAATGAAGATGATTTGATTTTAGCAAGTTTAGTTGTTTCAGATGCCTCTCTGGTGATCCATGATGTTTGTGGATGTTTCTAGATCATGCTTTGTCTGTTTTGCACACCTTCATTGATCATAGTGCTCATGATTCGAGATTTTCTCTTGCTTGTTCATGTTTTTCTTGTTCTTGGCCAACAAGGTGTTGAAGCGTGTTGTGGATCCTCGAAGAATAATTTTTGAAGGTGGTTTGTGTTGGATAACTTTATTTTGGGTCTTCACTATATTGTGGCCGACCTTGGTTGATTCACATTAATAATTGTTATTGTTTTGGGCCGACAGTTTGTTATCATTTTATTATTTCATTGTGGCCAACATGTAGTAATGTAATTTCTTGTTGTGGATATATAAGAGCGTTTTTTTTATCATTTGAAGAGATGAGTGGGTGAAATGTGCGGGTTCTATGTGCGAATATTGTTCAGATCTTTTGAAGGAAGAAGCAGAGTGTGAAGAAGAATGAAGAAGAGTGAAGAAGTGATTTTGTGCTTAACTGGAACTATAATCAGGCATTAACAGATGCTAATTTTCTCAATTCAAATCTTGTGGATGTAATTCATATCTTTGTAAGACAATGTGTCTTCCATTGGGAAGTAAGCCTTTTTGTATTTGAGCAGTGAGCTCTAGGCAATGCGTCTGAATGCATGTGCATTCCCCATTCATATTTCTTTATACTTTTAACAAGGTATAATCTTGTGGACTGACCTCCACCGTGGTTTTTCCCCTAAAAGGGTTTCCATGTAAAAATATTGTTGTTATGTGTTTTTTTGATGTGTTGTTGATTTATGCTTTCATGGTTATTAATCAGATCTGAGAATAAGCATAATATGTTGAATAAATTTGAAATTTTGTGACAATTGATTCACCCCCCTCTCAGTTGTCTACCCTTGTGTTGCCAACAATTGGTATCAAAGCAAGTTCCTTGGAAGAATTTTAACAACTTGAGGTGACCTGGGGTGATGACATACAAGAAGGATAGTCTGAGATTTGATGGAACAAATTATTCTCTATGGAAGACTCAAATGGAATGCCATCTGAGATGCATTGGTAAACCCTACTAGAGCATTACAAGCAATAGGTATGTTATTCGTCAAAATGGTCCTACTACTACTGTTGACATTAGGGATGTTGAGTACAATATCAGGGCTAAGGAAGCATTGTTGAGTACTTTGACTGATTATGAGATGACAAATGTTATGGATCTAAATACTGCTTATGAGATCTGGAAGAAGTTGGAAACTTTGTATGAAGGTGATGCTAATATGAAGATTGCTAAGTTACAAAGTTTAAAAGGGAAATATGAAATGTTGAGTATGGGTGATGATGAGAACATTACTACTTTTATGCAAAGAGTGAATCAACTTATGTGTGGTATCAGATGTGTTGGTGGATAGTTGGACAGATCAGAGATTGTTGCTAAAGTGCTTAGATCCTTGCTTGCTTCATACAAAGTCAAAGCTATAGCTATTGAAGAGCTTCAAACTGTGACAAATGTAACCAAAGATATGTTGATTGGTAAGCTGATTGCTTTTGAGTTGAGTGATTTTGGTGATGCTCTTCCTAAGATAGAATATGCATTCAAAGCTACCTCTGGGAGAGATAAATAGAGATATGATCCAGGAGAAAGTTCATCTAGAAAGACATTCAAGTATGAGGAAGAAATGAGATAGATTGAGGAAGAAGAAAGAGAGCTAGAAGAGCTTGAAGCACTTATTGTCAAGAGAGAAGCCAAAGGAGAAGGTAACTATAAAGGGAAATTTCCTATTAAATGTTTTTCTTGCAATAAAATAGGTCATTTTGCATCAAGGTCTCTGGAAATAGTCTTTAAGCCAAGACCTAACAAGCCTAAATTTCAAACAAAGTGCTACTATGTTGTTAATGAAGGTGTGACAGATGATGAATCTGATAAAGGAAATGAAAGTGAGGATAAATGGATATTTATTGCTATCAAGGAAAATGATCTTGTACCTATTGAATTTGTTAGTTGCTCTAATGTGGAGAAAGCTCTAGCGGCTAGAGTTGAAGAGAAAGATGAATGGGTGATTAATAGTGGATGCTCTCATCACATGACAAGTGATAAAAGAAAATTTGTGAGTCTGGAAAAGTATGATGGTGGTGTTGTAAGATTTGGTGATAAAAAATCTGGTGTAATCTGTGGTAGAGAATCCATTTCTCTTTATGGTAAGAATAATACTGATGATGTTCTTTATGTGGAAGGTTTGAAGCATAATCAGTTAAGTGTTGGATAGATGGTTGACAAGGGATACAATCTTCAATTCAATAATGGAAAGTGTAGAATATTTGGGAGTTCTGGAAATGTGATTGCTTCAGGTACAAAAACAAAAGGCAACATCTTTCACCTGAATGTTGCTAGTAAAATTGGTTTCATTGCTCAAGTTGATGAAAGTTGGTTATGGCATAGGAGAATGTGTCATGTAAACTTTGACAATATTATCAAGATAAGTTCTACTTAGGCAATGATAGAACTTCCTAAGTTGGTAAAGCCTACTAATACTATATGCAAGGAATGTCAATTAGGGAAGCAAACTAGAATTTCATTTTGAAGCAAACAACATTGTTCAAAAGAAATGTTGGAGCATTTTTATACTGATTTGTGTGGTCCTTCTAGAATCATAAGTTTAGAAGGAGATAGATACTTCATGTTACTTATTGATGATTACTCTAGATTGATGTGGGTTGCTTTCTTAAGGGATAAATATGAAGCTCTGGAGAAATTCAAGATTTTTAAGGCTATGGTTGAGACAAAGATAGGATTAAATGTTTGAGATCAGATAGAGGTGGTGAATTCACTTCTCATGAGTTTAATTCTTTTTGTGAAGTGCATGGGATAAAGACACAATTATCTGCCCCACAAACCCCTCATCAAAATGGAGTTCTAGAAAGGAAGAACATGGCAGTTCAAGATGCTGCCAGCACTATGATGCCGGAAGGAAATGTTCCTCATATCTATTGGAGAGAAGCTACGAGTATTGTTGTTTACATCCTCAATCGGGTACAAGTCAAAGGTGATACTAGTAAGACCCCTTTTGAGTTATGGACTGGTCATAAGCCTATAGTTAGATATTTCAAAATTTTTGGGAGTAAATACTATATTAGAAGAGATGAGGAGATAGGAAATTTTGATGCTAGAGTGATGAAGGAATCTTTCTTGGTTATTCTACTAAAAGCAAGGCCTATTGATGCTACAACAAGAGATTGAGGATAGTAGTTGAAAGTGTAAATGTCAAGGTTGATGAGGACATAGCTAGACCATCTAGAACCTATGGATATGATTCAAATGATCAAAATAACAGTTTAGTCATAGGAAAGCAAGCTCAAACTTCAAATCAAGTTCAAATCCTTCTAGTGAATCAAAAAGATCAAGAGGAAGGAGAAAACAGTGAACATGCAGAAGAGAGAACACAAGAGTCTAAATTTCAAGAACATCCTAAGACTCCAAGGTATGTAAGATTGAATCATTTAGAAAATCAGATCATAGGTGACAAGAACAAAGGTATCTAGACGAGGAGAAAGATTGTTAAAGAGTACTGCTTGATTTCAAAGATTGAGCCTAATAATGTGAATGAAGCATGCAAAGATGAACATTGGGTGGAAGCAATGAAAGAAGAGCTACAACAAATTGAGAAGAACAATACATGGACTCTTGCTTCTAGACCTAAGGACAAAAATGTAATTGGAACTAAATGGGTCTTTAGAAACAAGCTGAATGAGCAAGGTGAAGTGGTTAGAAACAAAGCAAGATTGTTGTGTAAAGGATATTCCTAGATGGAAGGAATTGACTTTGAAGAAACTTTTTCCCCTGTTTCTAGGATTGAAGCTGTGAGATTATTTCTTGCTTATGCTGCTTACAAAAATTACAAGGTTTATCAGATGGATGTCAAGTCAGCTTTTCTAAATGGCGAACTAGAAGATTTGTATGTAGAGCAACCAAATGGATTTTAGTTGACTGATCAAGGTGATATGATTTGTTGGTTGAAGAAAGCATTGTATGGACTTAAGAAATCCCCAAGAGCATGGTATTTCAAATTGGACAAGTATTTGTTGAAGCTTGGATTCAATAAAGGTACTATTGATAGTAATCTATATTTCAAAATTGATCATGATAAAGATTTGATTGTGGAATTCTTTTTTGATGATATCATTTTTGGAGGAGATGTTGGTTTGTGCATAAAGTTTGCTAATGAGATGCATAATGAGTTTGAGATGTCTATGATTGGTGAGATGAAATTCTTTTTGGCATTGCAAATTACTCAGTTAGATAAAGGGATCTTCATATCTTAGTCCAAGTATGTGAAAGAATTGCTAAAGAAGCTTGGTATGGAAGATTCAAATCCAGTTGGTACACCTATGGTGATCGGATGCAAGTTGATACAAAATGATTATTATCTGAAAGAAAATAAAACTAGATACATATCAATGATTGGTGGATTGTTTTATTTGACTCAAACTAGACTAGATATCATGAATGTCGCAATATTTCAAGCTAATCCTAAGGAATCTCATGTAACTATTGTAAAGAGAATTTTTTGATGCTTGAAGGGGACAGTTGATTTTGGCCTGTGGTATGCTAAAGAGGATGACCTTACTTTGAGTGCCTTTATTGATGCTGATTTGGAAGGTGATGTGGATGACAAAAAGAGTACTAGTGGTGGTGTATTTTTCTTGGGTAATAAGTTGATTTCATGGTTAAGTGAGAAGTAAAATGCCATTTCTTTACCTAGTGCAGAGGCATAATACATTCTTGTTGCTAATAACTGTACTCAAGTATTGTGGATTTAGGAGATGTTGAAAGATATCAGAGTTATGTATGATGAGCCCATCGCTATAGTTTATGATAATTCAAGTACAATTAACATTTCTAAGAATCTGGTGTTGAACTCAAAGACCAAGCATATACTATCAAGTTTCACTTTTTGAGAGAGATGAGTGAAAAGGAATTCAAATTGGAGTATGTGTCTACTAAGGAACAGATTGTAGATATCTTTACAAATTCGTTGCCTAAGGATACTTTTGAGTATCTCAGAGGGAAGCTAGGGGTGATTACCCCTCCTAATCAGAACTAAGGTGCATTGACTTGAATCAATCTATGCATTCCATAGTCATATTCTAATCCGAATTGATGTTGTGGTGGCTACTACTCAAGGGGAGTAGTTAGATGTTCAGATATGTGGTTCAGAGCTTGTTTGGAGAAAAGAGATCTTTATTGAATTGATGTCAAAGGGGGAGAAGATTCATGTGAAAAACTATGAATTATCTGAAGAAGAAGAGTCATGTGGGAGAAGAGTTGTTGAGGAGAAAAGAGTCAGAACCAAAGGGGGAGTAAGTACTGAAGAAAATTGTGTTGATGGTGTTTTTCACATCATGTGTTGCCATCAATTCCAAAGGGGGAGATTGTTGGATGTTTTGGTTGTGTTTTTTATATGTGGTTGTCATTATGTCAACACTATTAGCATTAATATCTTAGAGGCTATATATGTCAAGGATATTGAGAAAATTGTAATGAAATAAGTTGCAGGTTGTCAATGGTGAAGTGAAGTTTAGTCTGTCAGTGAGTTCAGTACGTTGATGATCAAAGGTTGTGGACTAAAGGGTTTCTTTTCAAGTATATCTATTTTATCCATGTTGAGTTTTAGAGATTCAAGTGAAGATTTGTTCAAGTTATGAAGATTTGTATTTTGACAATTTTTATGTTGCTTCAATTGGTGTTTTTGAATGAAGATGATTTGATTTTAGAAAGTTTAGTTGCTTTGGATGCCTCTCTAGTCATCCATGATGTTTTTGGATGTTTCTAGATCATGCTCTATCTGTGTTGCACATCTGTGTTGATTGTGGTGCTCGTGATTTGAGATTTTCTCTTGCATGTTCATGTTTTTCTTGTTTTGGCCGACAATGTGTTAAAGCGCGTTATGGATCCTCGAAGATTAATTTTTAAAGGTGGTTCATGTTTGAGAATTTTATTTTGGGTCTTCACTATGTTGTGGTTGACCTTGGTTGATTCACATTAATAGTTGTTATTGTTTTGGGCCAACAGTTTGTTATCATTTTATTATTTCATTGTGGCCAACATGTAGCGATGTAATTTATTGTTGTGGATATATAAGAGAAATTGTTTTATCATTTGAAGAGATGAGTGGGTGAAGTGTGTGAGTCCTATGTGTGAATATTTTTTAGATCTTTCGAAGGTAGAAGTAGAGTGTGAAGAGTGAAGAAGAGTGAAGAAGTGATTTTGTGCTTAACCGAAACTATAATCAAGCATTAGTAGATGCTAATTTTCTTAGTTCAAATCATGTGGATGTAAATCATATCTTTGTAACACAGTGTGTCTTCCATTGGGCAGTAAGCCTTGTAGTATTTGAGTAGTGAGCTCTAGGCAGTGCACCTAAATGCATGTGCATTCCCCATTCATATTTTTTTATACTTTTAATAAGGTATAATCTTGTGGATTGACCTCCACCATGGTTTTTCCCCTAACAGGGTTTCCACGTAAAAATATTGGTTTTATGTGTTTTTCTTATGTGTTGTTGATTTATACTTTCATGGTTATTAATCAAATCTAAGAATAAGCATAATAAGTTGAATAAGTTTGAAATTTTGTGACAATTGATTCACCCCCCCTCTCAATTTTTTGCCCTTGTATTGCCAACATGTAGAACATTCATAAACATAAATACAGTTATTTCATAGAGATTTACATGAGATTCAAAAATAGATATAAATATGTTGCATATCATTTCCTTAAAATATTTACATTGCACACCAAAAAACATAGTATTTAGAAAAGGACATTCATTCCCAACTTAATCAACTTAAATACTTTTACTACTACTTCAAATGAAATACAATTCTTTCTCTTTCCTTTTTCCATTTAAAATGACCCAACAATCCTACATTTTTTAAAGCATAAAATGAAATGCCATACTTGCACATAACAGACTTCACCAAGTTTCAAAATGAATACAATACAAAAGTTTATAGAACAGACTACCTTCAACAAGGACCTTTTTTTTCTTCAATACAGATTTCAATCTTGCAATCATCAATAGATTGAATACATAAGCAACTGCATGGGGTCTTTTACAACTCTGAGCAGCAATATTATATATATATATATATATATATTTTATTTTTATTTTTTTCTTTCCAAGCACCCCAGAGCTCCACAAGAACCTGAAAGGAATGATAAGACAAAAAAAAAAAGACAACTACCAATGGGCCCTCCTCCCATCCATAGGGTTGCAAGCAACCCACCCCCGAGTAAGGGGTTTCCACATAGCCACCCATAACCCACACAAGAAAGGAAACTCAACAAGTAACACATTTGTGTGAACCAATGACCCACATGATCAAGTACAACAAAAAGGAATCACATGAGAAAACTATTACATTGGCCTAACCCGAGAGTAAGCCATTCTAGGGGGAGTGGGGGCTCAACCAGGCATGGGCATAAAAAGAACACGTATGAAACTATTGTCATAGAGATTGCACTTGGATGCTAAGTTTAAATGCTCAACAATATTGTGAAACATGAAAAAATGAAAGTGAATCTCCAGATAAAGGGTTGGTTCCCTATGATACCTCCTACAAACTACCTTCTTTGAAAGGAAAAGGGATTGAAAGAAACTTGGAATTGAAACCTATCCTAGGAGGTGATGCACCAAATGCTTACTTCAAAGCCTATACCACTGTTTGGACTTACAATCTAATCAAATGAAAAAACTTCTTCAAACACAACTTTGGCTTTACATACTTATACATCAATAATTCATAGGAAAGATAAATTTTTGCTCAATCCTAAAAGGAAAAATCAAATATTCTCACAATTAGAAATTGTTGAAAATTGATGTCACAACCTATCACCTACACAAGGTATGCATATCTCTGCAAAAGGTGTTGAAAGAATGAGGCATACATTAAAGGATCCATATCAAATCATAGAAAAATACATCTAGTGTTCTTATTTGCACACAAAATGAAGATTGGAGAAGGAAAATTACTTATATTTTATTGATAAAAAGAAGTGTTACAGTTGTAAAAATCTAAAAATGGATTCTCTTTTGATGCTCTAGCTTGAAAGAATCTTCAACAGAGTTACAATGCAGTACTAGAGAGAAAAGAACTCGTTCCTTTTGAAAAGGAATAAAAAGAAGATATAGAAAAGAGAAGAAGCTTGTAACTGAAAGAGACCACTCATGGTGAACTCCAACTCTTCCTTTCCTAAAAACTCCACCAATATGCTTGATGAATCATCCTTGGTCGTGAAAGTTTGAAAAGCATGCAAAAAGGGGGTTGAAAGTGTTCCAAACTAACTGATTTTGCATGTAAAACTCTCCTTGAGTGATGGTCAACCCATGTGGGACCTCAAAACTGATGTAGAATTTCCCTTTGAGCCTTAAAATCCTCCTAAAAAATTGGATTTTTCCTTTGCTTGCCCATCTCCTATTTTTCCCCTAATTGATACTTTGCATGATGTTTAAAGTGTTGGGTGTGTAAGACCAAAAGGCCTTAAATTATGGGACCCACACTTCACCAAAATGAATGCAAAAGGATTCAAACTTTAGTTAACTTCAACCCTATCCATGGGAGCTTCTTAAAAATGCCTAAAATGCCACAAAGTGCTTGAAAACTGAGTGTGAAATTTATTTAACTTGTTGTCCTTCAAGGAGACTAATTGATAACTACCTTTGCCTTTTCTTTTCCCTATTCCGAACAATTTATGGAGGTTTCACTATACTGCAAGTTGTCCCAGACTGGTGAAAAAATGTCAAAAACTATGAACTAGGTCGGTGAGAAATTTAAAGGGTTTTTTTGCCTCATTGTTTTCTAATTTTTGTCCAAAAATCACAAAAATCCAGATCATAGTTTTTGAGATATGATTGAAACACGCGACCACTGTTATTATAGTACAGGGCCTTCAAATGCTTACTCTTTTGCTCATATTCTTGTATATAAAATCTTTCTTTTGAATGCTATCACATTAATAGTCTATTTTCTCAAATGGAACTCAGCATTACACAAACTCTACTCACAAAAAATTTCGCTGCATCTTTTTAATCTGAGAGGATAGCATGTTGGGCTCAACCCTTGTGGGAGACCATTTTTTCACCACATGTTGAAATTTCAAAATAAATGAATCCAACAAAAAAAATCCACCTATACCTACACAGTGAACAAACAAGTTAGATAAAGTAATGAAGCTGAAAGCTTCAAATGATGCATTAATTATTCTACTCCTGAATGCTCTTGAATACTACAAACTTTGTTCCGGCTCCATAAGAACCTAAAATGAATGAGAAGACAAAAAAAATAGAAACTACCAATGGGCTCTCCTCCCATCCATAGGGTTGCAATCAACCCACCCCCAAGCAAGGGGTTTTCACATAGCCACCTGTAACCCACACAAGAAAGGAAACTCAACAAGTAACACATTTGTATGAACCAATGACCCACATGATCAAGTACAACAAAAAGGAATCACAAGAGAAAACTATCGCATTGGCCTAACCCGAGAGTAAGTCATTCTAGGGGGAGTGGGGGCTCAACCAAGCATGGGAATAAAGAGAACATGTATGAAACATCAGGAAATCATCTCCACAAATCAACTCCACAAATTTCAAACCACACCTCTCTTATTCCTCCAATGCACATACTCAAAGAAAAATGAGGGATACTCATATTCCATAGAAGGAGACAAGGGGTACTCTTACCCCCGGTGATGGTCATCACCTAATGGGATACTCTTATCCCAACTAGAAGCCCCAAATGTTATTCAGAAATAGATATAAATATACTGCATCTTGTTTCCTTAAAATATTTACATTGCACACCAAAAAACACAGTATTTAGAAAGGACATTCATTCCCAACTTAATCAACTTAAATACTTTTACTATTACTTCCAAATGAAATACATTTCTTTCTCTTTCTTTTTTCCATTTACAATGATCCAACAATCTTGTATTTTTCAAAGTATAGATGAAACACTACACTTGCACATAACAGACTTCACCAAGTTTCAAAATGAATACAATGCAAAACTTTACAGGACAGACTACCTTCAACGAGGCCTTTTGTTTCTTCAATACAGATTTCAATCTTGCATTCATCAATAGACTAAACACATACGCGACTGCATGGGGTCTTTTACAACTCTAAGCAACAGTATTATATATATATATATATATATATATATATATTCTTTTTTCTTTCCAAGCACCCCCAAAGCTCCACAAGAACTTGAAAGGAATGAGAAAACAAAAAAATGGCAACTATTGATGGGCTCTCCTCCCATCCATAGGGTTGCAAGCAACCCACCCCCAACCAAGGGGTTTCCACATAGCCATCTGTAACCCACACAAGAAAGGAAACTCAACAAGTAACACATTTGTATAAACCAATGACCCACATGACCAAGTACAACAAAAAGGAATCACAAGAGAAAACTATCACATTGGCCTAAGCTGAGAGTAAGCCATTCTAGGGGGAGTGGAGGCTCAACCGAGCATGGGCATAAAGAGAACATGTATGAAACATCAAGAAATCATCTCCACAAATCAACTCCAAAAATTCCAAGCCACACCTCCCTTATTCCTCCAATGCACATACTCAAAGCAAAATGGGGGATACTCATATCCCATAGAAGGAGACAAGGGGTACTCTTACCCCTAGTGATGGCCATCACCTAATGGGATACTCTTATCCCAACTAGAAGTCCCAAATGCAAGGGTGAAATCTCCCACTCAACCCCTCACTGGGAGGACCAAAATCCTCTATAAAAGAGGGGGTCACCTCCCCTAAACAAGATACACTAAAGAAACAAGCATCAAAAATTTCAAGACTAGTCACAGCAAGAAACTCAAAAGAAATTCTCAAAATAAAACCCTCAGTACAAAACTTTTTCCTTTTTATTTCGATACAAAATGAAGCATTATAAAGCACAAAAGCTACAACACAAAAGGAAAGAATTGTATCTAACACTATGATCCCACTAATAGTTGACACAAGAGAAAGAGAGGCTCTTCCCAAGATCCCCTTCCCCCAACATCACCATCTCCTTCCAAAATCTCCTCAAGACAAGAACTCAAAATGCAAGAGAGCACAAATGGTATGGTAACCCCTTTCTCTCAATAAGGAGAGGGTTATAAAGGGGAGGGAGGAAGTTACCTCCTCCCAACTAACTCAACTAATCAAAACCATAACCCAATTTTCGCCACTTTAACAAAGGGAATATAAAAGGGGTCATAAACACTTTTAAAAAGAACATAAATGGTAAAAACAAACCCCTAACGCATATACCTTAGGCATAGATTGATTCTTAGACATAAAAAATACTTAAATTCCCCTTAAAGGACTTCAAAAATCCCATTTAAATTACAAGACTAGCATTTAGAAAAATAATACAAGTGAAACAAGGAACCACATCAAGGAAAATATACAATACACAAACAAAGGTGGCTAAGTGGTACCCAGATGTCCATGGGTAATAAAACTCCTACACATTCACCAAATGTGTCAGGACAATAGGAATATATACATGTACATAATAAATAACAAGAATATACTTCTTTAAAATAACATGATTGAATAACCTTAATAAAACAACAAACATATATATATGTCCCAGCATCATAGGGTGAATTAATTAAGATCACATACAAATTATCACAACATGCTAAAACATGGCATTCACTAATATCTCAATATAATAGTTCATCATCATTATGTGCATCAAGAGTGTGTCAAATGAAAAGGTGCTAAATACATCATCCAAGTCTAAGAAAGCAAGTAAGCACTAGTAGGGGGTCTCACATCCTCCCCCCTAGGATTAGGCTTCCTCCTAGAAGTCCTCAAATAGATAAAGGTAAAGTGTTTGGGTAATGCTCGAAGGTTTGTGGTGATAAATTCTTTGCATATAAAAGGCATGGATGAAAAATCAACAAATGTTCAAGCAGATGATGACAAAAATCACTAATAGCACACTGGTTTTCCGATAATGGGTCTTTTTGAGTTATATTTTGGGCTTAAATTGAGTCTTTTAAATGAATTATCTTTGTACGGGTTGAGTTAAAACTCATTCTGAGTTGTTTTGTAAGGGTTATTGGGTTTTAATTTGGGCTTTTAAATGTTTCATCTATGTACGAGTTGGGTTAAAACTCATTTTGAGTTGTTTTGTAAGGGCTAGGTAAATGTTCAACTTTAGGTTAGTTTGGGTTAATGCTACATTTTGAAACATCAACATTTTTGTACAAACGATGTAATTGGTCTTCGTACCTATCCTATTGTTACTAGAGCGATAACTGGAGGTTTTCTTACTGGTTCTTTCCTACCAGTATGCGCCCCTAAACCAATTTTTGTAAAATTATACTATATATAAAATAAAATATTAGTGGCTTGCCACTTTTTCCAAAAAATAAAGTGTCTTCATGTGTGCAACATCCTCCCAGGTGGTGGAAACCTCATCATATCTATCCCACTGTACCTTGACTTGGTCTAGTTCTCTCCCTCGTAGTGCCAAAGTCCATTGTCCCAGCAACCATATTGGCTCCATGGCTATTTTCCCGTCCTCTACCTATAAGCGATCCCAGTCCAATATGTGAGAGTCATAATGAATATATTTTCGCAAGACAAAAATGTGAAATAAATCATGCAGCCAAGACAAACTAAGTGGCAACTCTAGATGGTAGGCAATGAGACCTGCACGCTACAACACTTCAAAAGGCCATACAAAACGAGGGGCCAACTTAGACCCTTTTCCATATCAGATTGGGCTCTTATGCAATCACACCCACAAGAGCACCCTATCACCAACCAAGAAGCTTCAATCAATTCTATTCACATTTGCATATTTATTTTTCCTATCTTGCGCTTCTTGCAAACGCTACCTAATCAAAGCGACTTGTTGCTACATTTCCTAGATCATCTCAAGACCAATTTCTACCCAATCCTCCAAGTGGTCCCAACTCAATGGAGTCTGACAAGGTCTGCCATATAGAGCTTAGTATGATGGCATGCCCAAAGAACTATGGAAACTATTGTTATATACGAATTCCACCAAATGCGAGTATTCTTCCTATTTAGATTGATGATCCATGACATTCATTCACAACATATCTTCTAGAATCTTATTCACCCTTTTTATTTTCCCATCTGCTACGGGATGGTAGGAAGTGCTAAAATTAAGCTGTGTACCCAAAGCCTGCTATAAAGGTAGCCAAAAGTTTGATGTGAACACTAGATCTCTATTAGAAATGATTTTTCAAGGCACACCATGAAGTCTAACTATATCATTAAGGAATACTCATGCCACAACCGATGTTGCATAAGTAGTCTTGACTGGAGAAAAGTGTGCCATGTTGGTCAATTTATCAACTGTTACCATGATAGCATCATGTCACCTAAATGACAAACAAAATCCCACAATAAAATCCATAGAAACTAGATCCCATTTCCACTCTGTAATCTCGTGTGGATACAAAAAACCTATTGGGTGATGATGCTCTACCTTAACCCTCTAGCACTCCAAATATTTGGCTACAAACTTGGCTATATCTCAGTGTAAACCAAACCAATGGTAGAGTTGTTTCAGATCAGCATGCATCTTCTTGACCCCTAGATGAGCTATGTATGGTGACCTATGAGCTTCGGCCAAGATTACTGATGAAGGTTACCCACCAAGGGTACATAGATTTTCCCTCAGTGGAGCAATAACCCATCTTGATCCAGAGGAAACCCTGCATACTTTCCATCCAAGGTTCAGTGGGCACCTAATTGTTGCTTAAACTCACAATACCATTCATCTTGGGGCAAGAACTATAAAATATAGGCCCTCAATTCTAAACACAAGGATATGGACATCAGTTTGTGCCTACACCAACTCATCACATCGGCCACAACATTTTCCTTCCCCTATATATAGCAGACATCAAAATCATACTCGCATAGTAGTTCCATCCACCTTCATTGGTGTGCATTCAGATTGGGTTGTGTGAATATGTATTGGAGGTTGCAATGATCAATATACAAGTCAAAATGATGGTCCATTAGGAAATTCCACCACTGGGTCAATGCATGAACTACTGCTACAAGTTCCAAATCAAGAGTGGGGTAACTCAGCTCATGGCTTTTAAGCTTCCAAGACTCAAAGTCTATTGCTCTACCTTCTTGCATCAACACAACCCCTATTCCCTCTAAGGAAGCATCCATGCAAACTGTAAACTCCACGGTCGGGTCAAGAACATTAGAATAGATGCTCTTGTGAGATGTTCCTTAAGCGTCTAGAAAGCTTGCTCACACTTCTCTACCCAGAAAAAAAAAATTTCCCTTTTTGCTGCAAAGAAGTTATAGGATGAGCGATCTTAAAGAACCCTTCCATAAAGAAATGATAATAGTTGACGAGCCCCATATAGCTCCATACTTCTAACACATTGGTGGGAGCTAGTCATTCTACTATTGTCTTGATCTTGGAGGGATCGATAGATATCCCTTCCCCAGAAATAATGTGTCCCAAATACTGAATCTCTTTTTCAAAGGAAGAACATTTTTCCAAGTTAGCATATAACTGATGTTTTCTTAGACATTGCAAGACTTGGTGAAGATGATCTTCGTGCTCTTCCTCATTTCTTGAATATATTAGGATACCATCTAGAAATATCAACACAAATCAATCCAAAAAGGTTTTGAAAACACCATTCATTATGCTCATGAAGACTGTCAAGGCATTGGTTACCCAAAGAGTACAACCGTAAACTCATAGTGCCTGTATCACATCCAGAAAGTATTTTTATGGATATCTACCTCAACAATTCTCAACTGGTGATACCCTGATTTAAGATCGATCTTGGAAAATACCTTGGCACCCTTAATATGATCAAATAATGCATCAATCCTTGGCAGGGGATAATGATTTTTTATTTTTTATTTATTCAATTTCCTATAGTCAATGCGTAATCTAAGGGAACCATCCTTCTTCACAAATATTACTAGAGCACCCCAAGGAGATACACTTGATCAGATGTGACCCTTTTCAATCAACTCTTCCAAATATAATTTAAGTTCACTAAGTTCTTGTGTAGTCATCCTTTACAGAGTCCTTGACATAGGCTGGACTTTAGGGACTAAGTAAATGTGAAAGTCAACTTCTTTTTTAGGGGGCATCCCTAGAAGTTTTGAATAAAAAAACATCTGAAAATTCCCTAAGGATGGGGTGATCATCTAGGGATACCTCCTTCATATCTTCAGATTCTTCCGACTTGTCACTAATGGTAATAGCGAACAAATGACAACCCTTTCTCATGTAATGTTTGAGTTACATGGTCGAAATAATTCTAAGTGAAATTGGTCTTTGAACTCTCACTATCTCCACTAAATGTCCCAAGTCATCCAAAAACTCAACTCTTTTATTTTTGCAATTGATCTTTACTTGATGAGAGTTGAGCCAATCCATTCCCAAAACCACATCATAAGATCCCAAAGGAATTAGTCAAAGATCAACAGATATTTCAAAAGTACCAACACCTAAAAGACACCCTACAATCATGGAGTCAACAACCACTTTGCTCCCTAAGGCTAAATTCACTTCCCACTTGTCTTGATGCCTAGTTTCCACTAGCTTGCATTGTTCAACCAAAAAAGGAGAAATGAAAGAATCTATGGCTCTTGAATCAATCAAAATATTCACATAAATACCTTCTAACATACCTAACACACCAATGACTATGGATTGGTGATATTCTTGGCATTTATCCATTGCTGCAAATACCTTATGGGACTTACCCATATCACCCATTGTTGGCTCTAAGTGTCATGCCTTCTGACTAACTTTGAACCCTTATGGACACTCACAGGCCAAATTCCCTGTCCCTCCACATACATAACATGGACCCCTAGTTTGCACTATAGGAGCTCTACTTGATTGAGAAGTACCTGACCTATTTGAACCACTTTGACCTCCTCTGAAGGAATTCTGAGTTTAGTGAGAAGAGGAAGGTTCTGCACCTTGATTTTGTGGTCATTGATCCTTCTAGGGACCCTGATTTTTCCATGACCTATATTGACCTCCTTGATTCCCTTGGTTTGGTCTATTTATCGGCCCTTATTGTTGTTACAACCTATGGTTGACTACATTTGGTTTGTTTCCTCCCCCTTGAGGCATTGAGGGCCTTCAGAACTCTTATTCTAATTGACTATGATTATGGTTCCTAAACCATTCTTGAGCTTCTTGAGAATTCCCATGAACTTCCTTTGCTATTAAGGCCTTTTCCACTACAATCTTTAAGTTTTTAGGGGCTAACATTCTTATAGGTCCTGATATGCTTGTATTTAATCCTCTAACAAAATGGTTGACCATAAACTTTTTTTCTTGGATGTAGTCAACATATTGAAGTAACTCCAAGAACTTGCTTTCATACTGACTAATAGTGAGGCCCCTCTATTTTAAATCATGAAACTCATAGATCCTCTTTTGTTGGTATGAAATTGAATTTCGATACATACAAAAAAATGTTATGTATTAGCAAGTAAATCATGCCTAAATTGTAACTGGTTTGACTTAAAAACTTAATAAGAAGAAAATAAGCAATGAAATGCTATGAAACCAATTCCATGCACTAGATATCGTAGTCACGAATCTAAATTTTTAAAAAATAGAATTTTATCCTTCATTGAAAAAAAATTATGTGTTAGCAAGTACACGCTACTCTTTAAAATGGTGTTTACTATTAAAAACTAGTTTTCGAAGGAGATGAAAAAAGATGTACAATCTAATTCCAAAGATTTTGAAAAAAATATATTTAGAATTTACAAACAAAATGTCACAAATCACTAGTTTGCATCATCTTCAAATTCCTCACGGTTTAGCCGCTATAAGAGCCTGAAAGTGAAGATTTAGTTAAAAAAATAGTTCAATGTCCAGTTTGGCCAAAAAATTTAAACCAATATTGTGGGATCACTCAACCTACAAAAAAGTGATTCTACTTTTCAAAAATTGAATGTTACTGTCCCTAGGAAGAGTAGCACCTAAGGCGATGTCCTCCACATCACAAACCTCCTTCTTAGTAACCTCAAGGTCCTCTTCCCCACCAATTTCTTCCTCCTTTCATCTTCATCCTCCTCTAGTCCTTCTTCATCCATCTCATAGTCACAGTCATCACAATCCATTCCTTAACTTGCCTCCTTCATTTGGGGTTCAAATTCTTCCATTGTCACTTGTTCCTCTTCCTCTATTTTAATCTCCTTTTTACCTTTTTTTTCCAAAGAAGTGACCTTTTCCAATCTCATTGATCTTCAGCCACCACACAACATGCCCACCTACCCTTCATCCATTTCCTCCTTTTGAGGACCTTCAAGGTCTTTGGTGATGGTAATGACATTTCCTTGCTTTGGGATTTGTTGGTATTTTTTCAAACTCTTAACCTTGGGAGGTTCCAGAAGAAATGGGGAGTGTTTCCTTTTTCTTGGGGTGGCTTTAAGCAATTCTAGCTCAAGGGAATTCTCCACAGAGGCATGCTTTGACTTAGAGGTGGAGGAATTGGAGCTAGGGGTATCCAAAGGGGTAGTATTCAAGGGGCTACCTTTTTTAGGCTTAATACAAGAATTTGGGGACCTAGGGTTAGGCACATTGTTCGAAAGCACAACAGTCGAGGGTAAACAAGCGTTCTCATCATCATTATGGTGGGGATTATCCTTCCAAGAAATCAGCAGGTTGCCATGGGGGTTATTTGTAAGGGAAAACTTGTAAAGATCCAACATTAAACCTTGGTACAACGGAGGTGAGGCCCCATTTTAAACATTTTGTTGTAGGGAAGAAAGCAAGTAGAAGGGAAAATTTATCCTATAATTATGAAAAATATGATTTAGGATAGGGAAATGATAAGCATGAACAGTTATGTACCTACCTTCTAAGGTGAAGTAGCATATCAAAAACATGCTTACTAGGGAAAAAAAAACAAAGGGAGGTCAAGCCTATCATACCCATTTTGGAACCTCGTAAGTACCTCTCCTTCATGCAAAAAATTCTCCATGAACTTTTAGTAGTTTGCATCACTTTTCTTTGCCACCTTTCTCCCTTCATTAGCCATACCAGCAGCATCAACAATTAGTTGATCCATGACTTCAAATTTCACTGTGCCAATAGATACATGGCCTTTTTTCCAAGAGTTGGTGAACTTAGCAGTCAAACTTTCATTATACCCCCTCATAGCTCCAAAGAAAGAAGCCATACTAGCCCCTCTAAACATATGCCAGAGATCAAAATTTTTTTTAAGGATGGCATAGTTAGGGGGTTCAGTTATCTTCCTCAGCCCTCCCATTTTTGAAGTATGCAAACTTTTTGGGTTTTTCTTTAGGTTAATTCCTTTCTTCATACCACCCCGAAAAACAACAACTCTACCAACACAGATTCCAAATTTGTAGAGATGATAAGTAGAGATAATGAAGCAAAATAAGTCGTTTAAATTAATTAAACAAATCTGTCAAATGAAATGATCCAAAAACACGAGCCCTAGGACAAAATTGGAATGATTAAACTTTACCATAATAAATTTTTCTATATTAACAAGATCAATTTGAGCCTTGAGAATGAGGTGGGAAGAGGTGCATGACACGTTAATCATATTTGAAATGACCAAGGCTTTGTTATTGAAAACAAACATGTGATACGAAGGGTGCTTGGAAATGATGAACTCATTAAATTTTTGGTTGATTTAGATCTCCTTAACATTTTCCATAATGCGAAACATACCAATCTTGCAATTATTAACCTTTATGTCCATCCTATCACCAAGTCTAATAATCACACAGTTGAGACCTCTTAACCAATACTTATAAGTTATAAGCATTTTCATATTTTTCTTTTAAAATTATATCCTTTATTTGCCTTGGCAACACACCATACTCCCAAATGAGTCCAAGTGTTATACTTAAGAGCCTTGTTAGTAGCAATATTCGTAGAATAGCTCCCTTCCCTATAAACATGTTTAACTCTACAATAAGTGAAAAATTGCATGTGCAACTTGTAACTATCCATTATATCTCTTAATTCCTAAGGTACAACACTCTCCCCTTTCAAAATATCAACAATGAGGTTGGAATCTCCTTCCATGATGACTTTTTGGAAGCCTAAATCTTTCAACAGTTTAATACCTCTCCAAGTAGCCATAGCCTATGCCTTGTTATTAGAGAAAACGCCAAGGTTTTCTCATATCCATTAATACAATCTCCATTATGATTCTTGATTAGGCCTCCAACCCCTTCCAAACTAGGGTTTCCTTTAAAGCAGCCATCAAAGTTGTATTTGAACTAGTCCCTCTCAAGGGGAGTCCAAACAATAGTCTTCCTTGAAAGATAAGTAGACCAATTGATATTAGTGATATCCTTTTTGAGACCCCATAGTTGTTTGATTTGGATCTCCTTATAGGAAGGAATAACCTTAGAGTAGTTGTATCCCCCCACTTCCACATTTTCTTGAATTTGAGTCTTAATGACAAAACACAAATCACGATTTTTTATGTCAGTTTCCATGAATATCCTATTATTCCTCTCCTTCCAAATCCCCTAGGCTAAGAAGGGAGGGAATTGGTTCCAAAGATCTAAGATAACCTTGTGAGAGAAGGAGAAAAAGGACTAACTATCAATAAAAAAATTCATAGAAGGATGGGAAACCCATTCAGTGAGCAACAGGGGGAGGAAGGAACAAATTTCTCTTGATAACAAATAGTGGAAGAACAAGTGCATAATACTCTCTTCCTCCTCTTTGCATAGAACACATCTATTAACAAATCAGAACCCCCTTCTTACTAGATTATCAATAATAAGGATTTTTCCATGAGAAGCTTCCCACAAAAAAATAGTTAACCTTAGGAATCAATTTTTTTATCCAAACCTTGTTCCATTAGAAGCCCCTCTTAACTAAAAAAGGTTTTTCTAATTTCACATAGGAATTTTTAACAAAGAAACAACCTGAGGGGCTCTTGGTCCACAACCACTTGTCTTTCTTGTCTTTAGAGAACAAGGCAGCCTCCCCTGTTGAATGGTGAATCCTTTGCAAAGCAGGGGCCCAATTTTGTTGTCTAGCACCCCTTAGATTAGCTCCTATAAGTAGATTATTAAAATTGATCCAATTAGGTTTTGGACCATCCCAATCAATATAACCAGCGACCTTCTTTCCACAAGCTCTTATCAATCTTTTTTTTAAGGGGTTGAGGTGAATAATGGATGTGAGAGGAGGCCCATTATTCCAAGAATATTTCTACAAATCAATTTCCATACCATTAATAATGTGCTTTCTAACACCCAATTTTAGCACACTTCTAGTTTTAAGAAGGTGATTCCAGAAGACAGATCAATAAGGAAACTTAGAGGTAGTAAGGAAGTAACCCTGGTCTTTGTTTCTACGATTATTTTCTTTAAGAATCCTAACCTAGTTTTTGGCAACTTCTAGCAAGTTCCATCCCAACTTGGTAGCATGAGCTTTATTAAAGAGTTTAATTCTCCTTATCCCAAGGCCTTTAGCTTTTTTAGGAGCACAAACTTTCTCCCACCCTACCAATGCCATTTTGTTTCTTTCCTTTTTACCAAACCACAAAAATATTTTTTCAATCTATTCAATTTTTATAACTATAAAAGCAAGAATATTAAACATGGATAGGTAGTTAAACATGGATAGGTAGAAGACCAGAATATTTTGAAGTGAAATTTTAATAATTAGAGCTTCCTAGCTTGACTTAAGAGCTTTGCTTTCCGTCCAACCACTTCTTTTGAATTCTTTCAATAATATGGTTCCAATAATTGCTATCTAATGTTTTAGAGAATAGGGGAAGGCCTAGATAGGTAGTAGGAAGAATAGCTTCCTAGAAACCCAATATGTAAACCACTCTATCTTTCACAATCTGGTCAGAGTTAAAGAAATATAGCTTACTCTTATTGTAGTTGATATGTTGACCTGAAGAACAAGCATAGTCATTCAAGATGGATTTCCAATGACCAGATTCCCCAACCAAAGCTTCACCAAATAGGATAGTATCATCAACAAACTGTTGATGAGAGGCAGGCGGGAAGGTTGATGTAGGCTTAACACCTTTCAACACCTTAGAGTCCAAAAAATTTTGGATGTTTTTTCCCAAGACTTCAACAACAATAATGAAAAGATAAGGGGAGAGAGGGTCCCCTTGCCTTATTCCATGGCCACAAGAGAAGAAAACTTAAGGAATTCCATTCACCAGAGTAGTAACATAAGCAGTGATCAATTTTAGAAACTTTCCATTAATCCCAAATTTCTTGAGAATAGAAAACAAGAATGACCAGGAGACTTTATCATAGGATTTAGATATTTCAAGTTTCAAAGACATCCTTGTATTTTTAATAAGGTCCATGGAGTGGAGAATTTCATGGGTAGTAATAGCAGCATCCAAAATGTGTCTTTCCTGAATAAACCCTTTTTGATTTCCAGCTATCATTTTGTTCAGAACAACTTTTAATCTAAACACAATCATCTTAGAAAAAAATATACACAACATTACATAGGCTAATAGGTATAAAATCATGCATAGAGGAAACATCTTCCAATTTAGGAATGAGGGAAATGAAAGTAGCATTAAGTTGATTGAGAAGCCTACCAGATTTGAAGAAGTCTCTAGCAGCATTTAAGAGATCTTTATTCACAATATCTCAATAGAGTTGGAAGAAGCTCAGGGGAAAACCATCAGGCCTAGGGGATTCATATGCTCCAAAAGAGAAAAAAACAAACTTCACCTCCTAAAGAGAACTAAATTTTGACATATCCTTAAGGTCCTGATCAGAAATGACCTTAGGAATAGCTTGAAGGATTTCATCAAAATCTTGATGAGCAACCGCAGGTTCCTTCTGGAAGGAGGAGAAGAAAGCCACAACATCAACAACAATTTCTTTTTCATTACTCACCATATTGACATCTTCCTTCTTAAGTTGTCTTATCTTGTTCCTACTTCTATGTTTCATAGTAGATTGATGGAAGAACTTAGTGTTGCAATCCCCTTCCCAAAGTCATCAAACACGAGATTTTTGTTTCCATAAGATCTCCTCCTTTTTTTTAACCTTAAACCATTGAGCTCTTAGGTCACATTCATGGTTGTAAATAGATTCATCCACTACCCCTGACTCCATCCTATCCTTCACCTCCTTAATCTTGTCTTCCAAGGACTTTTTGGTGTCAAAAATATTATCAAAGGAGAACTTGTTCCAGCCCTTCACTCTTTCTTTAATTCTTCTCAATTTATCTACAAGACAAAACATAGGGCTGCCAGCCAAGGGTTCATTCCACCATTTGTCAATTAAGGCACTAAAATCAAGGTGGAGGGTCCACATAATTTCAAATCTAAAGGGAAATGGAACTTTGGTAGCATCAACATTTCTATTTAGCAAGATAGCATTGTGATTAGAATCAGTTCTTAGTAGAGCAGATAAGGAGAGGCGTTGTGAAATGTTCTAATTAGAGTAGACCAAGAACCAATCCAATTTGACTTGAATAAGCTAATTACCTAATCTCCTATTAGACTAGGTAAACTAGTTGCCAAGTAAGAGAATATCAAAGAGACCGGTAGAGTTAATGAAACTAGAAAAGTTCATCATACTATCTGAATAGTCATCCAAGCCCCCCAACTTTTTTTACGGTAGAAGCAGAGATTTGAAATCTCCTCCAAGCATCCATACATCCTCCTTTATTCCCTTTATTCTATCATCCAAGAATTCACAAAGCATCAATCTATCCCAGTGAGAATTATGACCATAAGCATTTATCAAATTCCATTTTTCAAAGGTGATAAGATCTTCAAAGGAGACCATAAGACAACTTTTACTAGAAAATCCCAAAGAACCTTTAAGTTTATAAGGGTTCCACAGAGTTGCAATACCTCCAAAATCACCTTCAGCATCACTCAAAATATAATTAGGACTAGGTCAGTTATTCATAACAATCTTGTCAAAAAAATTCATCTTTATTTTCGTTTCTTGAAGCAAAAGAACATCAGCTTTATTACCCATTAAGCATATTTTAACCAAAAATTGTTTATAGGGTCTATTGAGGCCCCTAATATTCAAGGAAATTATCTTCATGATCAAAGAAATAAAGCAGTAGAATCACCTTGATTCTATTAGGGAGGGGATACAACATCCCTTACTTCTTTTTAGACTTTGTCTCTGCAATGGAGTCCAAGGTCTTTTTTCTACCTGACGCCACATCACAAATAGTATCTTTATTTCTTGCTTCTTTCTGGGAAGGTCTACCAACCTTATTTTCTCCACCTACATTCAGTTTCTTCTTCTTTTTTAACTTAGAATTAGCTTGAACCTAGTCTTCATCATCAGCTTCATCTAAGGGTGAAGAAGGAAAACCCAATAGAGCCATTGAATCCTTGATATTGTTTCCTTCTTTGTGATAAGGGGAGTAAACTATCACCAGGGGGTTTAGGAGCAGAGGGGGAAGCAAAGTCTTTTTCCAAACCAATCTAAGAAACAATTTCTCCTTCCTCAATAAACTTAAAAATATCAAGGGGATGAGTAGAAATGCTTGTTAAACCTAGATTTGCTTCAAGTTCATCAAGGGTTTTTCAACTGGGTTGGTCTCTTTAGCAGTTGCCTTCAAAACTTGCTGATTGATGTTCTTGTTTCAGCAAAAAAAGTAAAAATTAATTCCAATACATACAAAACAAGTTATTTGTGACGGCATACACCTATGTCCATATTATAATTACTTTGACTTAAAAATAATAATTAAAATAACTATGCAACAAAAGATTATGAAAAAATATCCATGCACTAGATATTGATGTTAAAAATCTATATTTTAAAAATTATAATTTATCCTTTCAATTAAAAAAGTTATGTGTGACAACATAAACATAACTTTTTTAAAATGTTGTTTACTATAAAAAATAAGTTATTAAAAGTTACATAAAAAATTCACAATTTTTTTTAATTTTTTTAAAAATAAATATTTAGAATCTACACACAAATCCTCGCAAATCACTAGTTCACATCATCTCTAAATTATTAATGTTTTAGTTGCTATAGGTTTCATAAAGAGAAATTTTATTAAAAAAATGATGATATTAATGCCTTACTTTGATATAAAAAGCGGAACACGGTATTGTGGGTTGACCCATTAGTTGCAATGTCATCTCAATGAGGGAAAAATGTAGACACCTAAAATATGACCTTACCCAACCATACCTCATTTTAGCCTATTCTAACCCATTAATTAAATAATTATTATTATTTTATTTATTACCTTTATCCCAAAATCGTCCAAAAAATTAATTAATTAATTTAGGCTAATTATTTCTCATTATCTTTTCCTCCAATATTTGATTCCACTTAATCCATCTAATCCTATCCCTCCATCTTGTTCACATGGATCATAAGCTAAACGTGTCCTCATGTGACAAGTGCCTCCTTCACATGTCTAACTAACTCCTTATCTAGATTCAATCTAGACACTTACCAAAAGTTAAACTAAATTTCAATCTAATCCTTTCATTTAATATAACACCTCTTATCCTAGTCATCCACATAAGGATGTTGCCCTAATCCTAACCCTAAACCAAGACCTTATCCCTCATGTGACACTTGTCACATAAGGATGTTGAACATGGATTGTTGGACAATTGGATATAGGCATATAAATGGCTAATTAAAATGTATAAAATTCTGAAACATGTCATGTACCATGAAGGTTTATGTGGCCTTAAAGACCTTTATTTGGGATTGTTGGTGGAGGATTTAGTTCTTGACCTTACCTTGTGTTAGTAAGGGGGGTGCCCTTCAACATTGCTAGGGCCTACCACCCCTAGACCCACCTTTGGTTTTAAAAAACACAAAAAGTATTTTAGGCTATGCTAGATCAAAAAGAAATATTTTCCCTCCCCTTTTTATGTGAATTTACAAAAACAACATAGCCCACCCCCTTATTTTTATAGATATTTTACTATTTATTAATTTTATTATTTTTCTTAATAAAATCCCAAGTAATTGAATTCAATTTATACTTTTGGTTTATCTAGTCAACTCTAATCCAAGGGTGGTATGATCAAAATAGATTTTTGTTCTCTAAATTCACTCTTATGCTTCGCATGCATTAATTCAATTTATTTTGTGCATTTATTTATATTATTTTATTTTTCATATTTTTGCCTCAAATCATAAGGTTGCTAAGTTTTAATCAAGCTTGAGTTTTTCAACTATATTTTTACCACTTGATATTAATGGCAAGGCCTTCCATATTAATAATGCCTATAAATTTTGAAACCTTAATGTTTTATAAATTGATTAAACAATAAATTTGGAATCAAAATTTCAATTCATTAAGTTTGGTGATTATCTACATTTTTGTGAATTTCTATAAAAGCTTCATTTTAATATTACATTTGTTGATGTCTATATATTAATAGAAAGCTATATGTTTCACTTTATCATTTGTCGCGTTTTTAAAACAAATCTACCTAGGGCTTACCTAAATACTTTTTTATTACCTTCAATAACAATAGTGCAACATCGAAAAAAGAGAGAAAATGTGTGCAGGCTCTCCCAGCCCGAATGGTGTAGCTGATGGTTAGAGGAATGCGAAGGGCGAAGGTTGTCTGCCTAATGGTGATGCACAAACAAACACGAATGGGAAGACTTGGCGTCCTCTTGGCTTGAAACGAGGAGGTTGCCAAGCTGCGTCTGGGGAGGGACAGAAAAGATATGCCCTCCGTTCTGGGGCATCGTTGGATCCTCCCTCTTCACCCACTATTTGCGCTCCTCCTTCTCAGGACCTCGACATTGTGGTTGCAAAATCAGGAGAGGCATTTTCTGGTGCGGCTCCTCCCAATGTTGTCGTTAGCTGCAAAAACAAATCGAACCCTTATCACAAATGCACAAATTTTTGTAGGGTTCACTCCTAGTCCGATAACCCTAGCATGTTTCGTCATGTGGTTTCTTCAAACTTTCCTCCCCTTTAGAATATGGACAATGGCTCTCAGCTTGGAAGCAATTGCTTTTCCTTTGGGGATTCTAATGTGGTTTTCTCTACAAAGCCTATGGACTTCAACATTTATGATGGTTGTATTGATGTAGTTACTAGGGATTTTGGTGTTCACTCTATGGTAGTCAGATGTTTGCACAAGCGTCCTTTGATGGCTTCCATCCTCAAATGGATTAAATGTGCTTGGAGTAATATGCCTACCCCTGTTGTTGAATCTCTTGATTTTGGTTTCTTTTTTATTACCTTTTGTTTGGTGGAGGATTGTAAATTTGTTTTGCAAAATGGGCCATGGTTCTTTGGGCATTTTGGTCTCTTTATCTCCCCATGATCTTTTTTTTATTTGGCCACAGCCAAGATCACTTGCATTCCTGTTTGGATTCAGTTGTACAATCTTCCCCTAGTTTTGCATAATGCGGATCTTCTAAGCTCTTTGATCAACTAGGTGGGATCTTTTGTCAAGTTCAACCCTACCTTTGTGGCTTCTGATCATAGATTCTATAGAGTTCGTGCTTTGGTTGACATTTCTAAACCCCTCTCTCATTGCATCTGGATCCACTCTTCACATGGTGTTTGGACTCAATTTTTAAATTATGAAGGTTTTCCTTTTTGGTGCTTCTGTTGCAACAAGCTAGGTCACATAATAGATGCTTTCCCCCTTCAACATTTGACTGGGGTGATGAATGTGTGCTTGAAGAAGTGGGTTTAGAAAGAGAGCTCTATGGATACTAAATTTATTTGGTGGAATCATGGAATGTTCTTTGAACCTTCTCAGGTTCTAGGGTTGAATCTCGAACATCTTGTGGCTCCCTCTACTCCTTTGATTTCCCTTATTTCAAGGATGAATCTAGATCGGCCTGTGGCTCCCTCTTTCCCTTTGGTTGCTCCTATTTTTGAACACTCCCTTGTGTCCCCTAAGGTCGAAGAGGATGATGGCTCTGATTCGGAGGGCACTTTCCCCTTCATGGATGATCTGGAAGATCATAATCAGGATTATTCTAATGACTTCACTTTGGATCCACTGCGGAAACTTGGGCTCTCTCAATCTCTTTGTGGTAAACTAAAACCCAATTTTGGGTCCAAGCGCAAGGTTGGAAGAAAATCTGACGCAAAAAAGCTTTGCATTGAAGGTTTGGAGGCGGTGGAGGTAGGCTCTCAATGAACTTTGGAAGCTCTCTTCCTTTGCAACAAGAGAAGGGTTTAGGCTTTAGGCTTTGGGATGTTGGTTTTTCTCTTTGTTTCTTTGGTGGTCTTTGTTTGGTGGTTGATTTCTTGTTTCAATTCTCTACTCCTCTGTAGGTTTCTCCAGATTTTTCTTCTTTATTTTCGTTCTTTTGTTCCTTCTTATCTATGTGGAAAATCTTTGTAACTCTTTCTTTCATTTCAATAAAGGGAGTGCGCCCCTCATCCCACAACTTACGTATAAAAAAAAAAAACAATAGTGAAACATCCATGTATTTTTTTTCCTCATTTGTATGCTAAAATGAGAAAAGAAAACTCTTTATATACAACCAATTTTTTTGGATTGCCCATACTTGAGTAGATATGTTTAAGACTTCTAGAAATTTGGCTCTTTCATTGGTTAGTTAAAACACACTTAATTTGTAAGTTAGGTTAATTACTTGGCTGCAAGAATTTTTATTACTAAAACTAATTGACTAATTTCACATCAATAATAGAGAATAAATTCTCCCTTTGGCATCTTTAAGGAAATCCTTTTCCTTCTATAATTAGCACATATCTTCCATGTTCAATTTCCAAGATTGGGATAGGTTGTTAGCAATATATGGTTGTCTCATTTATATTCTATAGGTAGGTTGGTGAGGTGATTTTATTAAAAAATTATGGTAAAATTCCTAGCATTAAAAATGACATTTAGAAAGAATCTTGCTCTTAGGATTGGTATAATTCCAAGAGTATTAAAATAAATAAAAAGAAACTTTCTAGAACTATATTGAATTTGATTATCCTATATTGATGTTGATTGTTGTAGGGGAGGCTAAAAGACATTATACGAACCAAAATATTTGTTAATGTAGAACAAGCTTTGCACTTGAAAGGTCTTGGGTTGATGTGTTGGCATCTTCATTCTCTCCAACAATAGCATCATCAATGTGTTGTTATCTAGGTGAAAATAGAATACTAGCAATTACATTTTTAGTAATCAAATTCTTTAACAATGATAGATTATTAATGAAAATGAAAATAAATGTGTAAGAATAACAAATAACAAACCACAAGAACATGCATATATGTAGGCAAAACTCTTTTGAGTACAAACTCCACCACTAAAGAGAGTACAAGCTTGTATTAATTTTCAAATATAGAGTACATCAATATAATTTATTTTTCCTTTCAATCTAACAATATTCTCATAGCATAATAATACTTCAACTAGTAAAGACGTGAAACTACTATACCATGCCTTCAATATATAGGCAAATAGAATATATGATACCATATAATTTTCAAAAAATGGACTCAAACCACGAGCCAAATAGTCAAAACGTACAAGAGACATTATGATATGTGTCCAAGATTTACAAGCATTTTTCTAGAAGTTTCAAAATATTTTGTATGAATTTGTCTATCCAACTTTACTAAAAGACAAAGACAACCCACAAATAATCCACTAAAGGACAATATAACAACTTTTAAGTCCAAAAAACACAAGCAACTTCTTGCACATTGTCATATATATTTTTACACCTCATATAATGTCATATGTGTTTTTACATATTTTACAACATAAATTGTGATAAATTCCTTTTTACGTCATGTCAAGTATCCAATGATGCTTTATAGTGTTTTCTCCCACATTGTGCCCTTGTACATATTCCAAATCAGTGTAAGTACTCTTTTGACTTTTTCCATGATCTTTAAAAATGCACATAATTAATTAATTATTAAATAATGATAATAGATTTCCACAATCCATATTGCTGTGTGAATCTGTTTCTGGATTATATTGTGTTCAAGATTTATTTCATCAACTTGATTCTCAACAACTCTAACTGTTTAGCTTTGAAACATAATTCCCTCTCATGAAGGGTATCAATTAATGATAATAGATTTCCACAATCCATATTACTGTGTGAATCTGTTTCAGGATTAGATTGTGTTAAAGCTTTTTTTCATCAAATCCAGAAACAGATTCACACAATTATTAAATAAATAAATTTCAATAATCTAAAGTGAATATCACACTTTGACAATGCTCTTGATTTGGGGTGACTTAATACATGATTAGAAACCCCAAACTAGACACTAAATGTATTTAACAAGTTACAACATACAAAGCGTAAACTGGGTAGCAGTGATCTTACACTGATAATGATAGACTAATTCAAAGTTGATCTTGGAAGTTCAACTAATTTACTAAATTAAAGACTTGGGTTGTGGTTATCCCTCATTGATAAAGATTTAGCAGCAAGCTTTGGCTTGTGGGTACCCTGCACTGTTACTGAATTAAAATCAAGCTTTGGGTTGATGTGTATATCCGATTATTCTTGTTGAACTGATGATCGTTTATAGTTACATGAAGTAGCATGTGAAGGAGGAGTTGGCAGGCCTGGTGTGGTTTTTTTCAGATATATGTGAAGGATAAGAAAAGAAACCTGCGAATACCACAGAAAAACAAGGCCAAACTCCGAAGTGGGTATATCTGAAATAAAATCCTAGATGGAATTGTTATTTCTGTAACTTGAATTATTTCCAGATATAAATTTGATGTCTGCAGCTGTTCTAACTTCTAAGCTTGCTGCAAAGGATTGGTATAAATTCAGAAGCCCTATGGTTGGGGTTTCATGCAGGAGGTTTCAATATCTATTTTGTAGGGGGCTTCAGGATCTATTTTAAAGAAGTAGGGTTTCATGAAACAAAAATATAAAATGCTACAGAATTAATTAGAATCTTTCCTTCAATAATAGCAGCAGGACTAGAAATTGCCTCACCAACTTAGACATATTTTTTACCACTTATCAATCATATGAAATTTTTAAATTCTTACTGATTAAATTTTTTATTATTTTATATTTATTTACTTTGATGAATTGAATAGATCACAGATTTCATAATTTTAAAAGTTTAAACTCCACTATAAAATTCATGAAATCACTCCCTTTAAAATATTCCTAAATTTCAGAGGCATTGAAAAAATCCAAGCAGTTCACACTTTAGTTCAGTTGCTTTGGTAATCAAAAACTGGTTGTCACCTTGCAAACTTGATCCTGCAGTAAACAACAAATACTTCAATATAAGTTCCTCAATCTTTTTTAATGCCATCTCAGCGACTAATTTCACATATGTACCTGACGTCGGCACAGTTGGTAGCTGAGAATTTGCAACAAAGTAATGTTTACAAGTAAAGCACATGATATGTGGAGAACTGAATGATTCTAAATTCCCTTATCAAGAATCCCATTGGTTGATTCTTTTTCTGTTCCCAGAGTCACATTCTCAAGTATTTCAAACTAGACACTGAAGTATCCCTAGAAATTGTGAAGTCAAAATCATCAAATAGGTTGTCATTTGTGGTTACTTGGATAGAGATTCTTTTAATAGAGTAAAATTAACAGAAATCTATAAACTAATACATGTGATTTACAATAACACTGGAATCCACTGGAAGGAGTAAGAGTTTGAGACAGATTTACAAGTGTGTCTACACAACTTGAAAAGATATATTATAGGAAGCAGGAATTACAGACATGCATTTGCTTTCAGTTTCAGTCAAAACTAGACATGAAATCCTACTACACAACTCTTAGCATAGGGATATATCAGTGCAGCATATATCTTGTAAACTAAGACCCAACATAATTAATGACCATGCCGTAGAGATGACCTGACCTACAAGGCATACAGCAAAACAATATCAATGGTAGTACAACAGGGGGAATGCAAACACATCAGAATTAGCAAAGCACTCGGAGAAAATATATCTAAAAGTGTTTATGATGGCGGGGCAGTTGAAAATATGAGAATAATGTCTGCAAGAAAGCTAGAACAAGCAGAGTACATGCTCCCACCACCGATGCAGCTCGCCATGGGTTTGAGAAATGTTCCTGCATAAACTCACCCAGTAAAACTCCATATCTACTTCTGTAATAAGCATTGACATCCTTGATAGTTTGGTCAATAGGCTCATAAGCACTCCTCCATATTGATCTGCGAATGCCATTCCACAGATTGCTTATTTCTTTATCACTTCCCAAGTCGCTGTTGATGATTCCATACCTTTTCAGCACCGCAACATCACTAGGAGTGTCAATGAGTCTGTCCATCAGATCTGCATAGCAAGTAAACACTCTGGTTTTCCACATCGTGAATGCTTCCACTGCCACCATATTTCTCAAGAAAACATCCGTTCTGTAATCCATTTCCATACAGGGGAGGAACAGTGTAGAGCTCGCTCTATCAAACCTTATTTTTTCAGATGGCCATGTAAAAGGAGCAAATTTTACTCCTCTCCTGTGTAATTCTGTGGCCGAAGGCAGATTTTTGTCAGCTTTCACATATGATTTTGGAGACCGAGACAAAAACTCTATAAATCTCGATGTTATCTGGCGAAGAAAGTGAAAACTTTTGAACCTCGCCATGGTTCTATTCTGATCATTTTCAACAGAAACATTAACCTGACCAGAATTTTCTTTTGGGATCACAAAATTGTAAAGGCATTCCAGTATATGCCTTTCATCAAGGGAAATACTAGAGTGTGTTCGTGTAAGAGAATGAAATGAATCTCTAACGGGTATGAAAGGGGAGAACTTCTTACAGGCACTTGAAATTGTCATTTTAAGTTTGTTCAATGCTTGATCTTCTGAGCCAGTCTCCCATGCCAGAACTTTTTTCAAAATGAAGAGTGGGACTTGGTTCTCGAGCTTAAAAATATCAGCCTGAAACGGGAAGAACAATGGGCTCTTTCTTTCTGGGTGAAAAACTTCATCCACGCATTGAAGATAAGGGTTAGCCTCTTGAAATCGTGGGCTCTGACATTGGTTATAGCAGCCAAGAAACTCCAGAATAAACACAGCATCTCGAGCCATCATCCACCCTAATACTTCATCTCCGCACTCAATAGGATCATTGTAGCTGTTCCTTATCTCCTTTGCCATAATAATGATCTCTTTAACCAAAGCCTCAAATTTCCCCTTCTTTGCTCTTTTCTCAACTTGGATAGTAAGCCGAGATTTATATCTTTCAGCCTCATACAGCTCAAGTTTAAGGTGATGATAAGGTCCTAGAGAAGCTACCTGATGCAGGTAAGCTTCTGGCCTTTCAATACGCAAGGACTCTGGTACAGTGAAAATGTATGGATGCACATGAGATGCCATCACCTGTTCTTCTCCATGATTTTGTGTGTTTTTAACTTGCTCTAGCCACTGAGTAGCCCCTACTTTAGTAACATGCATCTTTTCTAGTTTTCAAACTCCTAAAGCAGGAAATTGGGAAAGGATCCAGCACCTTATCAAGGTCTTCAGAGATTTTTACAGTACTCTACCTTGTGGGCACTCATGTAATTGGACAAAGAATTGTTATTTCAGGCAAGGCTATGAAACGAGCTTTACCTTTAAGTTGCTCAGGGATTTTAGCATTCCATTAGAACCAATTGCATACTGTGGTAGTTAGAATTGTCACACCAATAAAGTAAAAATCTTATTTTAAACTTTTTTTAAAAAGAGATCATTTATAATGTTTTAAGAGAAAAGTCTAATTTTTTCTAAGTTTGATGATGACTTTTTTTAGAAGATATTATATATATATTTTTAACTTTTAAAGGCAAATCAAGTTGTAAGAGGTAAAAATTGTAATTTTTCCTCAAAACAATAAGAATACTGATAATTTCTCTCACGGATGTTTCCATCACATTTTGTTAGGGTTCTACAACATAAATCTATTTTTGTTCAATGTATTTTGTTATTTTATTTTATATTTTCTTTTAATTTTTCACAACTAATTTGTGCTGCAATATTATATGATTTTGTGGGTTCATGTTTTCTCAATAATAGGCTTGGTCAGCACTCCACCTTCATTGCTACAAATGCGAGGGAAAAATTCTATGTTGATATGATTTGACATTTTGCATACCTTTTTTTTCTTGGTATTGATAGAATTTCTTGATTATTTCAATCCACAAAAACGAATCATGTTGATAGCCTTTGTGCCCAGCCAAACATGCACAAAGATATTCCATAAGAACAATTTAAAAAAATAAAAATTAATCAAACAATTAGATTAACTCAATAGAAGATTTCATGTGCTAGGGGAGAGGACTTAGTGGCCACCCACCCTAACTTCGTGCACCCTAAGCTCCTAAATGAAACATAAAATTTCAACAAATTTTTAGGTTTCTTCATATATCACTTAAGATAATAAATTTATTGTTTTAAATTTTGGGTAGTTACAACGATTGTGGATGAGTTGTTACATGCATATAAGTCCAAAAGTGGTCATTTGGAGGTGTGGTTGATACCCATGTATAGGTGCCTAATAACTGTGTGCTACGACCACCAAAAAAATCATACAACTCCTCTAATTAATATATATTATTGTGTCACCTAATTAAATCAAATTAAGGCATTAAAGGTTTAGGGTGTCTTTTTTTTTCAGTTCCAAATGTCATGTTTTTTCTTAAGCAAAAGCAGACAAGCCACTATAATATATTATTTATATTTATAATTTACATATCCTAGATTTAAAGGGCATACCGGTAAGGAAAGAATCTGAAAGAAAACCTTTGGTTATCGCCTTGAAAAAATTGCATAGTTTGAGTGTAAGTTACCCAAAAGATTACATTTGTTCTTGCTTATCATATTTTATGCTTTTATACATCTATGACACCTAATTATCATTGAGGATTTGATACTGCATTATTATATAATTGGAAAACTAATATCCCCCTATTACACCAAAATTACAGCCTCCATCTTTACAATATACCCTAGGTCCTTCACAGGAAAGCACCCCCGATTTTGGTACATATTTGAGCTATCCTCTGCTTTGTTGGTTAATGTTGTAAACATCTTCTGCCTTTGAATAGATTTCACCTTGCCCTTTCATTGACAGCCAAAAAAAATCATACTTCATCGAGCAAAAGCATATTCCTCGAGTAGAACCATATACCCTTTGAGCAAAACCATATTCCATCGAGATAAAACATTGTCACCCCATTTTCAATTACAAATTCGATACAAAAAAGTGTTTTACTTTGTACGCACTATTCCTCCATCACATCTAGAGAAACATTTACCTTCTGCTCTTCAACACTTAGTTGAACATTACCTTCTGCAAGCTCATATTTTGGCATTATATTTAGATTAAACCCTCTTATAGATTCCTGAGGTGCTATTTCTTTAGATTCAAAGTGTTGATGTGTACTAATATCATCTTCCAATATAGGCATAGGTGGCAACAAGGGTGGATCATGCACATGAACAAGGAGAACCATCACAACCTAGACAACCACTTTCACTTTCTCTGACAAGTCATCATCAAACTCGGTCATATACCTTCTTAGAGCATTAGGCATGAAAGTGGAACTTCGCTGAGAAAGAGACTTGTTTATGGCAACAAAAAGCTTTATAAATGTTGTGCGATTCAACAGGAAATGCCTTGGAAATAAACCACCTATATAACTCTGACCCTTCCATATATCATACCTTTGGCAAGCCTTAGAAAGAACATTATTTGGCAAAAACTCTTCATTGACAACTTTAGTAGCAATCAATTCTAGCATTTGAACATCCTAAAATAAATCCAACAAATTTGAAAGAAAGACAAATAAATTGAGAAGGATAAATTACCCTTTTCACCTCTGGTTCTAAAACTACTTTCCCAGTAATCTACTTAATATACTTAATGAAGGTTGAACAATGACCCTTGAAAACCAAAAGAAGTTCATCATCACCAATCACTTTTGCTATCGACAATTCCCAATCATTAACTAGAATAAAGACCCTATAATTTCTCAGATAAAATTTCATCTACCGCCTACTGCAATTTTCACATAATAACTTTGGGACTCTAAGCTCACCACTAATAGAATTGTCTTTAGAAAACATACCTACTCTTTGCAAATGCAATAGACTTAATTGTGCAAATGTATCACATCTATCCACCAATTTATGGCCCATTTCTAAGCCAGCGATAGATTTGAGGAATTTTGCAAGCATAACTTGTAATAATTGTACTCTCCTTGCATAGTTATTATTACATGCCAAATTTATTAGATATCCAAGATAGTTGGGTACGTGCAGGATCATCATGGAAAAAATAGGCCCTTAAGTGGCAATGAAAATTCAGAAAAATCAAAGTTAGGCAACTTGACATAAAATTTTGAATAAGTTATCTATATTATTTCAAAAATATGTAAGAATAGAATCTATGGAAAATTGAATG
>VDFB02105785.1:532905681-532955848 GCA_007258455.2 Sequoia sempervirens | reverse complement strand
CCATGATAGCATCATGTCACCTAAATGACAGAGGAAATCCCACAATAAAATCCATAGAGACCAAATCCCATTTCCACTCTGTAATCTCATGTGGATACAAAAAACCTATTGGGTGATGATGCTCTGCTTTAACCCTCTAGCACTCCAAATATTTGGCTACAAACTCGGCTATATCTCAATGTAAACCAAACCAATGGTAGAGTTGTTTCAGATCGGCATGCATCTTCTTGACCCCTGGATGAGCTATGTATGGTGACCTATGAGCTTCGGCCAAGATTACTAGCGAAGGTTACCCACCAAGGGTACATAGATTTTCCCTCAATGGAGCAATAACCCATCCTAATCCAGAGGAAACCCTGCATACTTTCCATCCAAGGTTTGGTGGGCACCTAATTGTTGCTTAAACTCACAATACCATTCGTCTTGGGGCAAGAACTATAAAATATAGGCCCTCAATTCTAAACACAAGGATATGGACATCATTTTGTGCCTACGCCAACTCATCACATCGGCCACAACATTTTTCTTCCCCTATATATAGCAGACATCAAAATCATACTCGCATAGGAGTTCCATCCACCTTCATTGGTGTGCATTCAAATTGGGTTGTGTGAATATGTACTGGAGGTTGCAATGATCAATATACAAGTCAAAATGATGGTCCACTAGGTCAATGCATGAACTACTGCTGCAAGTTCCAAATCAAGAGTGGGGTAACTCAGCTCATGGCTTTTAAGCTTCCAAGACTCAAAGGCTATTGCTCTACCTTCTTGCATCAACACAACCCCTATTCCCTCTAAGGAAGCATCCATGCAAACTGTAAACTCCACAGTCGGGTCAAGAACATTAGAATAGATTCTCTTGTGAGATGTTCCTTAAGCGTCTAGAAAGCTTGCTCACACTTCTCTATCCAAAAAAAACTTTTTCCCTTTTTGCTGCAAAGAAGTTATAGGATGAGTGATCTTAAAGAACCCTTCCACAAAGAAATGATAATAGTTTATGAGCCCCATATAGCTTCATACTTCTAACACATTGGTGGGAGCCAGTCATTCTACTATTGTCTTGATCTTGGAGGGATAGATAGATATACCTTCCCCAGAAATAATGTGTCCCAAATACTGAATCTCTTTTTGAAAGAAAGAAAATTTTCCCAAGTTAGCATATAACTGATGTTTTCTTAGACATTGCAAGACTTGGTGAAGATGATCTTCATGCTCTTCCTCATTTCTTGAATATATTAGGATATCATCTAGAAATATCAACACAAATCAATCCAAGAAGGTTTTGAAAACATCATTCATTATGCTCATGAAGACTGTCAAGGCATTGGTTAACCCAAAGAGTACAACCGTAAACTCATAGTGCCTGTATCACATCTAGAAAGTATTTTTATGGATATCTACCTCAAAAATTCTCAACTGGTGATATCCTGATTTGAGATGGATCTTGGAAAATACCTTGGCACCCTTAATATGATCAAATAATGCATCAATCCTTGGCAGGGGATAATGAGTTTTTATTTTTTATTTATTCAATTTCCTATAGTCAATGCATAATCTAAGGGAACCATCCTTCTTCTTCACAAATATTACTAGAGCACCCCAAGGAGATACACTTGGTCAGATGTGACCCTTTTCAAGCAACTCTTCCAACTATAACTTAAGTTCACTAAGTTCTTGTGTAGTCATCCTTTACAGATTCCTTGACATAGGCTGGACTTTAGGGACTAAGTAAATGTGAAAGTCAACTTCTTTTTTAGGGGGAATCCCTAGAAGTTTTGAATGAAAAACATCTGAAAAGTCCCTAAGGATGGGGTGATCATCTAGGGATACCTCCTTCATATCTTCAGATTCTTTCGACTTGTCACTAATGGTAATAGTGAACAAATGACAACCCTTTCTCATGTAATGTTTGAGTTACATGTTTGAAATAATTCTAAGTGAAATTGGTCTTTGAACTCCCACTATCTCCACTAAATGTCCCAAGTGATCCAAAAACTCAACTCTTTTATTTTTGCAATTGATCTTTACTTGATGAGAGTTGAGCCAATCCATTCCCAAAACCACATCATAAGATCCCAAAGGAATTAGTCAAAGATCAACGAATATTTCAAAAGCACCAACACCTAAAAGACACCCTACAATTATGGAGTCAAAAACCACTTTTCTCCCTAAGGCTAACTTCACTTCCCACTTGTCTTGATGCCTAGTTTCCACTAGCTTGCATTGTTCAACCAAAAAAGAAGAAATGAAAGAATTTGTGGCTCTTGAATCAATCAAAATATTCACATAAATACCTTCTAACATACCTAACACACCAATGACTATGGATTGATGATATTCTTGACATTTATCCATTGCTGCAAATACCTTATGGGACTTACCCACATCACCCACTATTGGCTCTGAGTTTCATACCTTCTGACTAACTCTGAACCCTTATGGACACTCACAGGCCAAATTCCCTATCCCTCCACATACATAACATGGACCCCTAGTTTGAACTATAGGAGCTCTACTTGATTGAGAAGTACCTGACCTATTTGAACCACTTTGACCTCCTTTGAAGGAATTCTGAGTTTAGTGAGTAGAGGAATGTTCTGCACCTTGATTTTGTGGTCATTGATCCTTCCAGGGACCCTGATTTTTCCATGACCTATATTGACCTCCTCGATTCCCTTGGTTTGGTCTATTTATTGGCCCTTGTTGTTGTTGCAACGTATGGTTGACTACATTTGCTTTGTTTCCTCCCCTTTGAGGCATTGGGGGCCTTTGGAACCCCTATTTTGATTGACTCTGATTACAGTTCCTAAACCATTCTTGAGCTTCCTGAGAATTCCCATGAACTTCCTCTACTATCAAGGCCTTTTCCACTACAATCTTTAAGTTTTTAGGGGCTAACATTCTTATAGGTCCTGATATGCTTGTATTTAATCCTCTAACAAAATGGTTGACCATAAACTTTTTGTCCTGGATGTAGTCAACATATTGAAGTAACTCCAAAAACTTGCTTTCATACTGACTAACAGTGAGGCCCCTCTATTTTAAATCATGAAACTCATAGATCCTCTTTTGTTGGTATGAAATTGAATTTCGATACATACAAAAAAATGTTATGTATTAGCAAGTAAATCATGCCTAAATTGTAACTGGTTTGACTTCAAAACTTAATAAGAAGAAAATAAGCAATGAAATGCTATGAAACCAATTCCATGCACTAGATATCGTAGTCACGAATCTAAATTTAAAAAAATAGAATTTGATCCTTCATAGAAAAAAAATTATGTGTTAGCAATTACACGCCACTCTTTAAAATGGTGTTTACTATTAAAAACTAGTTTTCAAAGGAGATGAAAAAAGAATTACAATCTAATTCCAAATATTTTGAAAAAAATATATTTAGAATCTACAAACAAAATGTCACAAATCACTAGTTTGCATCATCTTCAAATTCCTCACGGTTTAGCCACTATAGGAGCCTGAAAGTGAAGATTTAGTTTAAAAAACAGTTCAATGTCCAGTTTGGCCAAAAATTTTAAACCAATATTGTGGGATCACTCAACCTACAAAAAAGTGATTCTACTTTTCAAAATTTGAATGTTACTATCCCTAGGAAGAGTAGCACCTAAGGCGATGTCCTCCACATCACAAACCTCCTTCTTAGTAACCTCAAGGTCCTCTTCCCCACCAATTTATTCCTCCTCCTTTCATCTTTGTCCTCCTCTAGTCCTTCTTCATCCATCTCATAGTCACAATCATCACAATCCATTCCTTAACTTGCCTCCTTCATTTGGGGTTCAAATACTTCCATTGTCACTTGTTCCTCTTCCTCTATTTTAATCTCCTTTTTACCTTTTTTTCCAAAGAAGTGACCTTTTCCAATCTCATTGATCTTCAGCCACCACACAACATGCCCACCTACCCTTCATCCATTTCCTCCTTTTGAGGACCTTCAAGGTCTTTGGTGATGGTAATGACATTTCCTTGCTTTGGGATTTTTTGGTATTTTTTCAAACTCTTAACCTTGGGAGGTTCCGGAAGAAATGGGGAGTGGTTCCTTTTTCTTGGGGTGGATTTAAGCAATTCTAGCTCAAGGGAATTCTCCACAGAGGCATGCTTAGACTTCGAGGTGGAGGAATTGGAGCCGGGGGTATCCAAAGGGGTAGTATTCAAGGGGCTACCTTTTTTAGGCTTAATACAAGAATTTGGGGACCTAGGGTTAGGCACATTGTTCGGAAGCACAACAGTCAAGGGTAAACAAGCGTTCTCATCATCATTATGGTGGGGATTATCTTGCCAAGTAATCAACAGGTTGCCATGGGGGTTATTTGTAAGGGAAAACTTGTAAAGATCCAACATTAAACCTTGGTACAAAGGAGGTGAGGCCCCATTTTCAACATTTTGTTGCAGGGAAGAAAGCAAGTAGAAGGGAAAATTTATCCTATAATTATGAAAAATATGATTTAGGATAGGGAAATGATAAGCATGAATAGTTATGTACCTACCTTCTAAGGTGAAGTAGCATATCACAAACATGCTTACTAGGGAAGAAAAACAGAGGGAGGTCAAGCCTATCATACCCATTTTGGAACCTCGTAAGTACCTCTCCTTCATGCAAAAAATTCTCCATGAACTTTTGGTAGTTTGCATCGCTTTTCTTTGCCACCTTTCTCCCTTCATTAGCCATACCAGCAGCATCAACAATTAGTTGATCCATGACTTCAAATTTCACTGTGCCAATAGATACATGGCCTTTTTTTCCAAGAGTTGGTGAACTTAGCAGTCAAACTTTCATTATACCCCCTCATAGCTTCAAAGAAAGAAGCCATACTAGCCCCTCTAAACATATGCCAGAGATCAAAATTTTTTTTAAGGATGACATAGTTAGGGGGTTCAGTTATCTTCCTCGGCCCTCCCATTTTTGAAGTATGCAAACTTTTTGGGTTTTTCTTTAGGTTAATTCCTTTCTTCATACCACCCCGAAAAACAACAACTCTACCAACATAGATTCCAAATTTGTAGAGATGATAAGTAGGGATAATGAAGCAAAATAAGTCATTTAAATTAATTAAACAAATCTGTCAAATGAAATGATCCAAAAAACATGAGCCCTACGACAAAATTGGAATGATTAAACTTTACCATAATAAATTTTGCTAGATTAACAAGATCAATTTGAGCCTTGAGAATGAGGTGGGAAGAGGTGTATGACATGTTAATCATATTTGAAATGACCAAGGCTTTGTTATTGAAAACAAACATGTGATACGGAGGGTACTTGGAAATGATGAACTCATTAAATTTTTGGTCGATTGAGATCTCCTTAACATTTTCCATAATGCGAAACATACCAATCTTGCAATTATTAACCTTTATGTCCATCCTATCACCAAGTCTAATAATCACACAATTGAGACCTCTTAACCAATACTTATAAGTTATAAGCATTTTCATATTTTTCTTTTAAAATTATATCCTTTATTTGCCTTGGCAACACACCATATTCCCAATGAGTCCAAGTGTTATACTTAAGAGCCTTGTTAGTAGCAATATTCGTAGAATAGCTCCCTTCCCTATAAACATGTTTAACTCTACAATAAGTGAAAAATTGCATGTGCAACTTGTAACTATCCACAATGAGGTTGGAATCTCCTTCCATGATGACTTTTTGGAAGCCTAAATCTTTCAACAGTTTAATACCTCTCCAAGTAGCCATAGCCTATGCCTTGTTATTAGAGAAAACACCAATATTTTCTCATATCCATTAATACAATCTCCATTATGATTCTTGATTAGGCCTCCAACCCCTTCCAAACTAGGGTTTCCTTTAAAGCAGCCATCAAAGTTGTATTTGAACTAGTCCCTCTCAAGGGGAGTCCAAACAATAGTCTTCCTTGAAAGATAAGTAGACCAATTGATATTAGTGATATCCTTTTTGAGGCCCCATAGTTGTTTGATTTGGATATTCTTATAGGAAGGAATAACCTTAGAGTAGTTGTATCCCCCCACTTCCACATTTTCTTGAATTTGTGTCTTAATGACAAAACACAAATCATGATTGTTTCTGTCAGTTTCCATGAATATCCTATTATTCCTCTCCTTCCAAATCCCCTAGGCTAAGAAGGGAGGGAATTGGTTCCAAAGATCTAAGATAACCTTGTGAGAGAAGGGGAAAAAGGACTAACTATCAATAAAAAAAATCATAGAAGGATGGGAAACCCATTCAGTGAGCAATATGGGGAGGAAGGACCAAATTTCTCTTGATAACAAATAGTGGAAGAACAAGTGCATAATACTCTCTTCCTCCTATTTGCATAGAACACATCTATTAACAAATCAGAACCCCCTTCTTACTAGATTATCAATAATAAGGATTTTTCCATGAGAAGCTTCCCACAAAAAAATAGTTAACCTTAGGAATCAATTTTTTTATCCAAACCTTGTTCCATTAGAAGCCCCTCTTAACTAAAAAAGGTTTTCTAATTCCACATAGGCATTTTTAACAAAGAAACAACCTGAGGGGCTCTTGGTCCACAACCACTTGTTCTTCTTGTCTTTAGAGAACAAGGAAGCCTCCCCTATTGAATGGTGAAGCCTTTGCAAAGCAAGGGCCCAATTTTGTTGTCTAGCACCCCTTAGATTAGCTCCTATAAGTAGATTATTAAAATTGATCCAATTAGGTTTTGGACCATCCCAATCAATATAACCAGCGACCTTCTTTCCACAAGCTCTTATCAATCTTTTTTTTAAGGGGTTGAGGTGAATAATGGATGTGAGAGGAGGCCCATTATTCCAAGAATATTTCTACAAATCAATTTCCATACCATTAATAATGCGCTTTCTAACACTCAATTTTAGCACACTTCTAGTTTTAAGAAGGTGATTCCAGAAGACAGATCAATAAGGAAACTTAGAGGTAGTAAGGAAGTAACCCTAGTCTTTGTTTCTAAGATATTTTTCTTTAAGAATCCTAACCTAGTTTTGGCAACTTCTAGCAAGTTCCATCCCAACTTGGTAGCATGAGCTTTATTAAAGAGTTTAATTCTCCTTATCCCAAGGCCTTTAGCATTTTTAGGAGCACAAACTTTCTCCCACCTTACCAATGCCATTTTGTTTCTTTCCTTTTTTCCAAACTACAAAAATATTTTTTGAATCTATTCAATTTTTATAACTATAAAAGCAAGAATATTAAACATGGATAGGTAGTTAAACATGGATAGGTAGTAGACCAGAATATTTTGAAGTGAAATTTTAATAATTATAGCTTCCTAGCTTGACTTAAGAGCTTTACTTTCCATCCAACCAACTTATTTTGAATTATTTCAATAATATGGTTCCAATAATTGCTATCTAATGTTTTAGAGAATAGGGGAAGGCCTAGATAGGTAGTAGGAAGAATAGTTTCCTAGAAACCCAATATGCAAACCACTCTATCTTTCACAATCTGGTCAGAGTTAAAGAAATATAGCTTACTGTTATTGTAGTTGATATGTTGACCTAAAGAACAAGCATAGTCATTCAAGATGGATTTCCAATGACCAGATTCCCCAACCAAAGCTTCACCAAATAGGATAGTATCATCAACAAACTATTGATGAGAGGCAGGCGGGAAGGTTGATGCAGGCTTAACACCTTTCAACACCTTAGAGTCCAAAAAAATTTGGATGTTTTTTCCCAAGACTTCAACAACAATAATGAAAAGATAAGGGGAGAGAGGGTCCCCTTGCCTTATTCCATGGCCCCAAGAGAAGAAACCTTAAGGAATTCCATTCACCAGAGTAGTAACACAAGCAGTGATCAATTTTAGAAACTTGCCATTAATCCCAAATTTCTTGAGAATAGAAAACAAGAATGACTAGGAGACTTTATCATAGGATTTAGATATTTCAAGTTTCAAAGACATCCTTGCATTTTTAATAAGGTCCATGGAGTGGAGAATTTCATGGGTAGTAATAGCAGCATCCAAAATGTGTCTTTCCTGAATAAACCCTTTTTGATTTCCAGCTATCATTTTGTTCAGAACAACTTTTAATCTAAACACAATCATCTTAGAAAAAAATATACACAACATTACATAGGCTAATAGGTATAAAATCATGCATAGAGGAAACATCTTCCAATTTAGGAATGAGGGAAATGAAAGTAGCATTAAGTTGATTGAGAAGCCTACCAGATTTGAAGAAGTCTCTAGCAGCATTTAAGAGATCTTTATTCACAATATCTCAATAGAGCTGGAAGAAGCTCAAGGGAAACCCATCAGGCCTAGGGGATTTGTATGCTCCAAAAGAGAAAACAACAAACTTCACCTCCTAAAGAGAACTAACTTTTGACATATCCTTAAGGTCTTGATCAGAAATCACCTTAGGAATAGCTTGAAGGATTTCATCAAAATCTTGATGAGCAACCATAGGTTCCTTCTGGAAGGAGGAGAAGAAAGCCACAACTTCAACAACAATTTATATTCCATTACTCACCATATTGACATATTCCTTCTTAAGTTGTCCTATCTTGTTCCTACTTCTATGTTTCATAGTATATTGATGGAAGAACTTAGCGTTACAATCCCCTTCCAAAAGTCATCGAACACGAGATTTTTGTTTCCATAAGATCTCCTCCTTTTTTTTAACCTTAAACCATTGAGCACTCAGGTCACATTCATGGTTGTACATAGATTCATCCACTACCCCTGACTCCATCCTATCCTTCACCTCCTTAATCTTGTCTTCCAAGGACTTTTTGGTGTCAAAATATTATCAAAGGAGAACTTGTTCCAACCCTTCACTCTTTCTTTAATTCTTCTCAATTTATCTACAAGACAAAACATAGGGGTGCCAACCGAGGGTTCATTCCACCATTTGTCAATTAAGGCACCAAAATCAAGGTGGAGGGTCCACATAATTTCAAATCTAAAGGTAAATGGAACTTTGGTAGCATCAACATTTCTATTTAGCAAGATAGCATTGTGATTAGAATCAGTTCTTGGTAGAGCAGATAAGGAGAGGTGTTGTGAAATGTTCCAATTAGAGTAGACCAAGAACCAATCCAATTTGATTTGAATAAGCTAATTACCTAATCTCCTATTAGACTAGGTAAACTAGTTGTCAAGTAAGAGAATATCAAAGAGATTGATAGAGTTAATGAAACTAGAAAAGTTCATCATACTATCTGAATAGTCATCCAAGCCCCCCAACTTTTTTGACGGTAGAAGCAGAGAGTTGAAATCTCCTCCAAGCATCCATACATCCTCCTTTATTCCCTTTATTCTATCATCCAAGAATTCCCAAAGCATCAATCTATCCTGGTGAGAATTGTGACCATAAGCATTTATCAAATTCCATTTTTCAAAGGTGATAAGATCTTCAAAGGAGACCATAAGACAACTTTTACTAGAAAATCCCAAAGAACCTTTAAGTTTATAAGGGTTCCACAGAGTTGCAATACCTTCAAAATCACCTTCAGCATCACTCAAACTATAATTAGGACTAGGTTAGTTATTCATAACAATCTTGTCAAAAAAAATCATCTTCATTTTCGTTTCTTAAAGCAAAAGAACATCAACTTTATTATCCAATAAGCAGATTTTAACCAAAAATTGTTTATAGGGTCTATTGAGGCCCCTAACATTCCAGGAAATTATCTTCATGATCAAAGAAATAAAGCAGTAGAATCACCTTGATTCTATTAGGGAGGGGATACAACATCCCTTACTTCTTTTTAGACTTTGTCTCTGCAATGGAGTCCAAAGTCTTTTTTCTACCTGAAGCCACATCATGAATAGTGTCTTTATTTCTTGCTTCTTTCTGGGAAGGTCTACCAACCTTATTTTCTCCACCTACATTCAGTTTCTTCTTCTTTTTTGACTTAGAATTAGCTTGAACCTAGTCTTTGTCATCAACTTCATCTGAGGGTGAAGAAGGAAAACCCAATAGAGCCATTGAATCCTTGATATTGTTTCCTTCTTTGTGATAAGGGGAGTAAACTATCACCAAGGGGTTTAGGAGCAGACGAGGAAGCAAAGTCTTTTTCCAAACCAATCTAAGAAATAATTTCTCCTTCCTCAATAAACTCAAAAATATCAAGGGGATGAGTAGAAATGCATGTTAAACCTAGATTTTCTTCAAATTCATCAAGGGTTTTTCAACTGGGTTGGTCTCTTCAGCAGTTGCCTTCAAAACTTGTTGATTGATGTTCTTGTTTCAGCAAAAAAAGTAAAAATTAATTCCAATACATACAAAACAAGTTAGTTGTGATGGCATACACCTATGTCCATATTATAATTACTTTGACTTAAAAAATTAATTAAAAGAACTATGCAACAAAAGATTATGAAAAAATATCCATGCACTAGATATTGATGTTAAAAATCTATATTTTAAAAATTATAATTTATCCTTTCAATTAAAAAAGTTATGTGTGACAACATAAACATAACTTTTTTAAAATGTTGTTTGCTATAAAAAATAAGTTATTAAAAGTTACATAAAAAATTCACAATTTTTTTTAAATTTTTTTAAAAATAAATATTTAGAATCTACACACAAATCCTTGCAAATCACTAGTTCACATCATCTCTAAATTATTAATGTTTTAGTTGCTATAGGTTTCATAAAGAGAAATTTTATAAAAAAAATGATGATATTAATGCCCTACTTTGATATAAAAAGTGGAACACAGTATTGTGGGTTGACCCATTAGTTGCAATGTCATCTCAATGAGGGAAAAATGTAGACACCTAAAATATGACCTTACCCAACCATACCTCATTTTAGCCTATTCCAACCCATTAATTAAATAATAATAATTATTTTATTTATTTATTTATTACCTTTATCCCAAAATCGTCCAAAAAATTAATTAATTAATTTAGGCTAATTATTTCTCATTATCTTTTCCTCCAATATTTGATTCCACTTAATCCATCTAATCCTAGTCCTCCATCTTGTTCACATGGATCATAAGCTAAACGTGTCCTCGTGTGACAAGTGCCTCCTTCACATGTCTAACTAACTCCTTATCTAGATTCAATCTAGACACTTACCAAAAGTTAAACTAAATTTCAATCTAATCCCTTCATTTAATATAACACCTCTTATCCTAGTCATCCACATAAGGATGTTGCCCTAATCCTAACCCTAAACCAAGACCTTATCCCTCATGTGACACTTGTCACTTAAGGATGTTGAACATGGACTGTTGGACAGTTGGATATAGGCCTATAAATGGCTAATTAAAATGTATAAAATTCTGAAACATGTCATGTACCATGAAGGTTTATGTGGCCTTAAAGACCTTTATTTGGGATTGTTGGTGGAGAATTTAGTTCTTGACCTTACCTTGTGTTAGTAAGGGGGGTGCCCTTCAACATTGCTAGGGCCTACCACCCCTAGACCCACCTTTGGTTTAAAAAAACACAAAAAGTATTTTAGGCTATGCTAGATCAAAAAGAAATATTTCCCCTCCCCTTTTTATGTGAATTTACAAAAACAACATAGCCCACCCCCTTATTTTTATGGATATTTTACTATTTATTAATTTTATTATTTTTTCTTAATAAAATCCCAAGTAATTGAATTCAATTTATACTTTTAGTTTATCTAGTCAACTCTAATCCAAGGGTGGTATGATCAAAATAGATTTTTGTTCTCTAAATTCACTCTTATGCTTTGCATGCATTAATTCAATTTATTTTGTGCATTTATTTATATTATTTTATTTTTCATATTTTTGCCTCAAATCATAAGGTTGCTAAGTTTTAATCAGGCTTGAGTTTTTCAACTATATTTTTACCACTTGATATTAATGGCAAGGCCTTCCATATTAATAATGCCTATAAATTTTGAAACCTTAATATTTTATAAATCGATCAAATAATAAATTTGGAATCAAAATTTCAATTCATTAAGTTTGGTGATTATCTACATTTTTGTGAATTTCTATAAAAGCTTCATTTTAATATTACATTTGTTGATGTCTATATATTAATAGAAAGCTATATGTTTCACTTTTTCATTTGTCACATTTTTAAAAAAAATCTACTTAGGGCTTACCTAAATACTTTTTTATTACCTTCAATAACAATAGTGCAACATCAAAAAAAAGAGTGAAAATGTGTGCAGGCTCTCCCGGCCCGAATGGCGTAGATGATGCTTAGAGGAATGTGAAGGGCGAAGGTTTTCTGCCTGATGGTGATGCACAAACAAACACGAATGGGAAGACTTGGAGTCCTCTTGGCTCCAAACGAGGAGGTCGCCAAGCTGTGTCTAGGGAGGGACAGAAAAGATATGCCCTCCGTTCTAGGGCATCGCTAGATCCTCCCTCTTCGCCCACTGTTTGCGCTCCTCCTTCTCAGGACCTCGACATTGTGGTTGCAAAATCAGGAGAGGCATTTTCTGGTGTGGCTCCTCCCAATGTTGTCATTGGCTGCAAAAACAAATTAAACCCTTATCACAAATGCACAAATTTTTGTAGGGTTCACTCCTAGTTCGATAACCCTAGCATGTCACGTCTTGTGGTTTCTTCAAACTTGCCTCCCCTTTAGAATCTGGACAATGGCTCTCAGCTTGGAAGCAATTGCTTTTCCTTTGGGGATTCTAATGTGGTTTTCTCTACGGAGCCTATGGACTTCAACATTTATGATGGTTGTATTGATGCGGTTACTAGGGATTTTGGTGTTCACTTTATGGTAGTCAGATGTTTGCACAAGCGTCCTTTGATGGCTTCCATCCTCGAATGGATTAAATGTGCTTGGAGTAATATGCCTACCCCTGTTGTTGAATCTCTTGATTTTGGTTTCTTTTTTATTACCTTTTGTTTGGTGGAGGATTGTAAATTTGTTTTGCAAAATGGGCCATGGTTCTTTGGGCATTCTGGTCTCTTTATCTCCCCATGGTCTCCTTTTTTTTATCTGGCCACAGCCAAGATCACTTGCATTCCTGTTTGGATTCAGTTGTACAATCTTCCCCTAGTTTTGCATAATGCGGATCTTCTAAGCTCTTTGATCAACTAGGTGGGATCTTTTGTCAAGTTCAACCCTACCTTTGTGGCTTCTGATCACAGATTCTATAGAGTTTGTGCTTTGGTTGACATTTCTAAACCCCTCTCTCATTCCATCCGGATCCACTCTTCACATGGTGTTTGGACTCAATTTTTAAATTATGAGGGTTTTCCTTTATGGTGCTTTTGTTGCAACAAGCTAGGTCACATAATAAATGCTTGCCCCCTTCAACATTTGATTGGGGTGATGAATGTGTGCTTGAAGAAGTGGGTTTAGAAAGAGAGCTCTATGGATACTAAATTTATTTGGTGGAATCATGGAATGTTCTTTGAACCTTCTCAAGTTCCAGGGCTAAATCTCGAACATCCTATGGCTCCCTCTACTCCTCTGATTGCCCCTATTTCAGGGATGAATCTAGATCAACCTATGGCTCCCTCTTCCCCTCTGGTTGCTCCTATTTTTGAACACTCCCTTGTGTCCCCTAAGGTGGAAGAGGATGATGGCTCTGATTCGGAGGGCACTTTCCCCTTCATGGATTATCTGGAAGATCATAATCAGGATTATTCTGATGACTTCACTTTGGATCCACCGTGGAAACTTGGGCTCTCTCAATCTCTTTGTGGTAAACTAAAACCCAATTTTGGGTCCAAGCGCAAGGTTGGAAGAAAATATAACGCAAAAAAGCTTTGCATTGAAGGTTTGGAGGCGGTGGAGGCGGGCTCTCAATGAACTTTGGAGACTCTCTTCCTTTGCAACAAGAGAAGGGTTTAGGCTTTAGGCTTTGGGATGTTGGTTTTTCTCTTTGTTTCTTTGGTGGTCTTTGTTTGGTGGCTGATTTCTTGTTTCAATTCTCTACTCTTCTTAGGTTTCTCCAGATTTTTCTTCTTTATTTTTGTTCTTCTGTTCCTTCTTATCTATGTGGCAGATCTTTGTAACTCTTTCTTTCATTTCAATAAAGGGAGTGCGCCCCTCATCCCACAACTTACATATAAAAGAAAAAACAATAGTGAAACATCCATGTATATTTTTTTCCTCATTTGTATGCTAAAATGAGAAAAGAAAACTCTTTATATACAACCAATTTTTTTGGATTTCCCATACTTGAGTAGATATGTTTAAGACTTCTAAAAATTTGGCTCTTTCATTGGTTAGTTAAAACACACTTAATTTGTAAGTTAGGTTAATTACTTGGCTGCAAGAATTTTTATTACTAAAACTAATTGACTAATTTCACATCAATAATAGAGAATAAATTCTCCCTTTGGCATCTTTAAGGAAATCCTTTTCCTTCTATAATTAGCACATATCTTCCATGTTCAATTTCCAAGATTGGGATAGGTTGTTAGCAATATATGGTTGTCTCATTTATATTCTGTAGGTAGGTTGGTGAGGTGATTTTATTAAAAAATTATGGTAAAATTCCTAGCATTAAAAATGACATTTAGAAATAATCTTGCTCTTAGGATTGATATAATTCCAAGAGTATTAAAATAAGTAAAAAGAAACTTTCTAGAACTATATTGAATTTGATTATCCTATATTGATGTTGATTGTTGTAGGGGAGGCTAAAAGACATTATACGAACCAAAATATTTGTTAATGTAGAACAAGCTTTGCACATGAAAGGTCCTGGGTTGATGTGTTGGCATTTTCATTCTCTCCAACAATAGCATCATCAATGTGTTGTTAGCTAGGTGAAAATAGAATACTAGCAATTACATTTTTAGTAATCAAATTCTTTAACAATGATAGATTATTAATGAAAATGAAAATAAATGTGTAAGAATAACAAATAACAAACCACAAGAACATGGATATATGTAGGCAAAACTCTTTTGAGTACAAACTCCACCACTAAAGAGATTACAAGCTTGTATTAATTTTCAAATATAGAGTACATCAATATAATTTATTTTTCCTTTCAATCTAACAATATTCTCATAGCATAATAATACTTCAACTAGTAAAGATGTGAAACTACTATCCCGTGCCTTCAATATATAGGCAAATAGAATATATGATACCATATAATTTTCAAAAAATGGACTCAAACCACGAGCCAAATAGTCAAAACGTACAAGAGACATTATGATATGTGTCCAAGATTTACAAGCATTTTTCTAGAAGTTTCAAAATATTTTGTATGAATTTGTCTATCCAACTTTACTAAAAGACAAAGACAACCCACAAATAATCCACTAAAGGACACTATAACAACTTTTAAGTCCAAAAAACACAAGCAACTTCTTGCACATTGTCATATATATTTTTACACCTCTTATAATGTCATATGTGTTTTTACATATCTTACGACATAAATTGTGATAAATTCCTTTTTACTTCATATCAAGTATCCAATGATGCTTTATAGTGTTTTTTCCCACATTGTGCCCCTTGTACATATTCCAAATCAGTGTAAGTACTCTTTTGACTTTTTCCATGATCTTTAAAAATGCATATAATTAATTAATTATTAAATAATGATAATAGATTTCCACAATCCATATTGCTGTGTGAATCTGTTTCTGGATTAGGGGAGAGAACCTAGTACCTGAGCATGTTTCAATAGTTGTGATAGTAGTTGTTTATATAATGTCCAATATTTTTATCAATATTGATAATTGGACCAATAGTTGTGACTTTAAAGTTGTTAGTGTTGATGATGACTACCCATAATTAAACAAAATGTATTCCTTTGATCTAAAAAGCAACCAATCATTTGATTCCATATCAGCGCTTAATAAAACATGCTGTGAATGCACAAGTATTGGTCTCACTTTTTTTGGGGGGGCCTTTTTGGACACCTTGACAAAAAGCATGCTGATGTGGCATCATATTTGATGATGTGGCCCTGAAACCTTAGTTATAAGCAGGGGACTTGCCAAATAAGCTGTTGTAAAAAATTGGGAGTGATTTGAAATTTCCATGTAGGATAATTAGAAGCCCAAAGTTAAGGTGCACAACTACTGGGTCCTCTCCCCTATTCCCCTATATTGTGTTGAAGATTTATTTCATCAACTTGATCCTCAGCAACTCTTAACTGTTTAGCTTTGAAACATAATTCCCTCCCATGAAGGGTATCAATTAATGACAATAGATTTCCACAATCCATATTGCTGTGTGAATCTATTTCTGGATTAGATTGTGTTAAGGCTTTTTTTCATCAAATCCAATAACATATTCACACAATTATTAAATAAATAAATTTCAATAATCTAAAATGAATATCACACTTTGACGATGCCCTTGATTTGGGGTGACTTAATACATGATTAGAAATCCCAAACTAGACATTAAATGTATTTAACAAGTTACAACATACAAAGCGTAAAACTGGGTAGCAGTGATCTTACACTGATAACGATAGACTAATTCAAAGTTGATTTGGAAGTCCAACTAATTTACTAAATTAAAGAATTGGGTTGTGGTTATCCCTCATTGATAAAGATTTAGCAGCAAGCTTTGGCTTGTGGGTACCCTGCACTGTTACTGAATTAAAATCAAGCTTTGGGTTGATGTGTATATCCGATTATTCTTGTTGAACTGATGATCGTTTATAGTTACATGAAGTAACATGTGAAGGAGGAGTTGCCAGGCCTGGTGTGTTTTTTCAGATATATGTGAAGGATAAGAAAAGAAACCTGCGAATACCACAGAAAAACAAGGCCAAACTCTGAAGTGGGTATATCTGAACTAAAATCCTAGATGGAATTGTTATTTCTGTAACTTGAATTATTTCCAGATATAAATTTGATGTCTGCAACTGTTCTAACTTCTAAGCTTGCCGCAAAGGATCGGTATAAATTCAGAAGTCCTATGGTTGGGGTCTCATGTAGGAGGTTTCAATATCTATTTTGTAGGGGGCTTCAGGATCTATTTTGAAGAAGCAGGGTTTCATGAAGCAAAAATATAAAATGCTACAGGACTAATTAGAATCTTTCCTTCAATAATAGCAGCAGGGCTAGAAATTGCCTCACCAACTTAGACATATTTTTTACCACTTATCAATCATATGAAATTTTTATATTCTTACTAATTAATTTTTTTATTATTTTATATTTATTTACTCTGATGAATTGAATAGATCACAGATTTCATAATTTTAAAAATTTGAACTGCACTATAAAATTCATGAAATCACTCCCTTTAAAATATTCCTAAATTTCAGAGGCTTTGAAAAAATCCAAGCAGTTCCCACTTTAGTTCAGCTGCTTTGGTAATCAAAAACTGGTTGTCACCTTCCAATCTTGATCCTGCAGTAAACAACAAATACTTGAATATAAGTTCCTCAATCCTTTTTAATGCCCATCTCAGCGACTAATTTCACATATGTACCTGACGTTGGCACAGTTGGTTGCTGAGAATTTGCAACAAAGTAATGTTTACAAGTAAAGCACATGATATGTGGAGAACTGAATGATTTTAAATTCACTTATCAAGAATCCCACTGGTTGATTCTTTTTCTGTTCCCAGAGTCACATTCTCAAGTATTTCAAACTAGACACTGAAGTATCCCTAGAAATTGTGAAGTCAAAATCATCAAATAGGTTGTCATTTGTGGTAACTTGGATAGAGATTCTTTTAATAAAGTTAAAATTAACAGAAATCTATAAACTAATACATGTGATTTACAATAACACTGGAATCCACTGGAAGGAGTAAGAGTTTGAGACAGATTTACAAGTGTGTCTACACAACTTGAAAAGATATATTATAGGAAGTAGGAATTACAGACATGCATTTGCTTTCAGTTTCAGTCAAAACTAGACATGAAATCCTACTACACAACTCTTAGCATAGGGATATATCAGTGCAGCATATATCTTGTAAACTAAGACCCAACATAATTAATGACCAGGCCGTAGAGATGGCCTGGCCTACAAGGCATACAACAAAACAATATCAATGGTAGTACAACAGGGGGAATGCAAACACATCAGAATTAGCAAAGCAATCGGAGAAAATATATCTAAAAGTGTTTATGATGGCGGGGCAGTTGAAAATATGAGAATAATGTCTGCAAGAAAGCTAGAACAAGCAGAGTACATGCTCCCACCACCGATGCAGCTCGCCATAGGTTTGAGAAATGTTCCTGCATAAACTCACCCAGTAAAACTCCATATCTACTTCTGTAATAAGCATTGACATCCTTGATAGTTTGGTCAATAGGCTCATAAGCACTCCTCCATATTGATCTGCGAATGCCATTCCACAGATTGCTTATTTCTTTATCACTTCCCAAGTCGCTGGTGATGATTCCATACCTTTTCAGCACCGCAACATCACTATGAGTGTCAATGAGTCTGTCCATCAGATCTGCATAGCAAGAAAACACTCTGGTTTTCCACATCATGAATGCTTCCACTGCCACCATATTTCTCAAGAAAACATCCGTTCTGTAATCCATTTCTATACAGGGGAGGAACAGTGTAGAGCTCGCTCTATCAAACCTTATTTTTTCAGATGGCCATGTAAAAGGAGCAAATTTTACTCCTCTCCTGTGTAATTCTGTGGCCGAAGGCAGATTTTTGTCAGCTTTCACATATGATTTTGGAGACCGAGACAAAAACTCTATAAATTTCGATGTTATCTGGCGAAGAAAGTGAAAACTTTTGAACCTCGCCATGGTTCTATTCTGATCATCTTCAACAGAAACATTAACCTGACCAGAATTTTCTTTTGGGATGACAAAATTGTAAAGGCATTCCAGTATATGCCTTTCATCAAGTGAAATACTAGAGTGTGTTCGTGTAAGAGAACGAAATGAATCTCTAACGGGTATGAAAGGGAAGAATTTCTTACAGGCACTTGAAATTGTCATTTTAAGTTTGTTCAATACTTGATCTTCTGAGCCAGTCTCCCATGCCAGAACTTTTTTCAAAATGAAGAGTGGGACTTGGTTCTCGAGCTTAAAAATATCAGCCTGAAACGGGAAGAACAATGGGCTCTTTCTTTCTGGGTGAAAAACTGCATCCACGCATTGAAGATAAAGGTTCGCCTCTTGAAATCGTGGGCTCTGACATTGGTTATAGCAGCCAAGAAACTCCAGAATAAACACAGCATCTCCAGCCATCATCCACCCTAATACTTAATCTCCGCACTCAATAGGATCATTGTAGCTGTTCCTTATCTCCTTTGCTATAGTAATGATCTCTTTAACCAAAGCCTCAAATTTCCCCTTCTTTGCTCTTTTCTCAACTTGGATAGTAAGCCGAAATTTATATCGTTCAGCCTCATACAGCTCAAGTTTAAGGTGATGATAAGGTCCTAGAGAAGCTACCTGAGGCAGGTAAGCTTCTGGCCTTTCAATACGCAAGGACTCTGGTACAGTGAAAATGTATGGATGCACATGAGATGCCATCACCTGTTCTTCTCCATGATTTTGTGTGTTTTTAACTTGCTCTAGCCACTGAGTAGCCCCTACTTTAGTAACATGCATCTTTTCTAGTTTTCAAACTCCTAAAGCAGGAAATTGGGGAAGGATCCAGCACCTTATCAAGGTCTTCAGAGATTTTTACAGTACTCTACCTTGTGGGCACTCATGTAATTGGACAAAGAATTGTTATTTCAGGCAAGGCTATGAAACGAGCTTTACCTTTAAGTTGAGCAGGGATTTTAGCATTCCATTCGAACCAATTGCATACTGTGGTAGTTGTTAGAATTGTCACACCAATAAAGTAAAAATCTTTTTTTAAACTTTTTTTTTTAAAGAGATAATTTACAATGTTTTAAGAGAAAAATCTAATTTTTTCTAAGTTTGATGATTACTTTTTTTAAAGATATTATATATATATTTTTAACTTTTAAAGGCAAATCAAGTTGTAAGAGGTGAAAATTGCAATTTTTCCTCTAAACAATAAGAATATTGATAATTTGTCTCATGGATGTTTTGATCACATATTGTCAAGGTTCTATAATATAAATCTTTTTTTGTTGAATGTATTTTGTTATTTTATTTTATATTTTCTTTTAATTTTTCACAACTAATTTGTGCTGCAATATTATATGATTTTGTGGGCTCATGTTTTCTCAATAATAGGCCTGGTTAGCACTCCACCTTCATTGCTGCAAATGCAAGAAAAAAATTCTAGGTTGATATGATTTGACATTTTGCATACCTTTTTTTTCTTGGTATTGATAGAATTTCTTGATTATTTCAACCCACAAAAATGAATCATGTTGATAGCCTTTGTGCCCAGCCAAACATGCACAAAGATACTCCATGAGAACAATTTATATAAAAAAAAATCAAACAATTAGATTAACTCAATAGAAGATTTCATGTGCTAGGGGAGAGGACTTAGTGGCCACCCACCCTAACTTCGTCCACCCTAAGCTCCTAAACAAAACATAAAATTTCAACAAATTTTTGGGTTTCTTCATATATGACTTCAGATAATAAATTTATTGTTTTAAATTTTGGGTAGTTACAACGATTGTGGATGAGTTGTTACATGCATATAAGTCCAAAAGTGGTCATTTAGAGGTGTGGTCAATGCCCATGTATAGGTGCCTAATAACTGTGTGCTACGACCACCAAAAAAATCATACAACTCCTCTAATTAATATATATTATTGTGTCACCTAATTAAATCAAATTAAGGCATTAAAGGTTTAGGGTGTCTTTTCTTTTTCGGTTCCAAATGTCATGTTTTTTTTTAAGCAAAAGCAGACAAGCCACTATAATATATTATTTATATTTATAATTTACATATCCCAAATTCGAAAGACATACCGGTAAGGAAAGAATCTAGAAGAAAAGCTCTGGTTATCGCCCTGAAAAAATTACATAGTTTGAGTGTAAACCCAAAAGATTACATTTGTTCTTGCTTATCATATTCTATGCTTTTATACATCTCTGACATATAATTATCATTGAGGATTTGATACTGCATTATAATATAATTGAAAAACTAATATCCCTCTATTACACCAAAATTCCAGCCTCCATCTTTACAATATACCCTAGGTCCTTCACAGGCAAGTACCCCCGATTCTAGTACATATTTGAGCTATCCTCTGCTTTGTTGGTTAACATTGTAAACATCTTCTGACTTTGAATAGATTTCACCTTGCCCTTTCATTGACAGCCAAAAAAAATCATACTTCATCGAGCAAAAACATATTCCTCGAGCAGAACCATATACCCTTCAAGCAAAACCATATTCCATCGAGATAAAACATTGTCACCCCATTTTTAATAACAAATTCGATACAAAAAAGTGTTTTACTGTGTACGCACTATTCCTCCATCACATCTGGAGAAACATTTACCTTCTCTTCAACACTTAGCTGAACATTACCTTCTGCAAGCTCATATTCTGGCATTATATTCAGATTAAACCCTCTTACAGATTCCTGAGGCACTATTTCTTCAGATTCAAAGTGTTGATGTGTACTAATATCATCTTCCAGTATAGGCATAGGTGGACAAGGGTGGATCATGCACATGAACAAGGAGAACCATCACAACTTGGACAACTACTTTCGCTTTCTCTAACAAGTCATCATCAAATTCGGCCGTAAACCTTCTAAGAGCATTAAGCATGAAAGTGGAACTTCGCTGAGAAAGAGACTTGTTTATGGCAACAAAAAGCTTTATAAATGTTGTGCGATTAAAAAGGAAATGCCTTGGAAATAAACCACCTATATAACTCTGACCCTTCCATATATCATACCTCTGACAAGCCTTAGCAAGAACATTATTTGGCATAAACTCTTCATTGACAACTTTAGTAGCAACCAATTCTAGCATTCGAACATCCTGAAGTAAATCCAACAAATTTGAAAGGAAGACATAAATAAATTGAGAAGGATAAATTACCCTTTTCAATTCGGGTTCTAGAACTGCTTTCCCAGTAATTCGCTTAATATACTTAATGAAGGTTGAACAATGACCCTTGAAAACCAAAAGAAGTTCATCATCACTAATCACTTTTGCTATCGGCAATTCCCAATCATTAACTGGAATAAAGACCCTCTAATTTCTCAGATAAAATTCCATCTGTCGCCTACTGCAATTTTCACAGAATAACCTTGAGACTCTAAGCTCACCACTAATAGAACTGTCTTCAGAAAACATACCCACTCATTGCAAATGCAATAGACTTAATTGTGCAAATGTATCACACCTATCCACCAATTTATGGCCCATTTCTAAGTCAACAATAGATTTGAGGAATTTTGCAAGCATAACTTGTAATAATTGTACTCTCCTTGCATAGTTATTATTATATGCCAAATTTATCAGATATCCCAGATAGTTTTTGGTAAAAACTAATTTAGCACCCATACTTATCAATACCATTCTAATGATTAAGCTTATGATAAATTTATGCATGCCCCCATTATATTTGCTTAATCCTTTCATCAGAAAGTACCAACCATGAAATCCATGTTCGCACATGTTTCATATCAAATTGCATTGACACTTGTATCCTACACAATTACACAAATTTTTTGTTGGGTGAAAATTATCTAATCAACTTTTTGGTAGATTACACAACTAGGACTTCAGCCACAGCTATGTGAGATATAAATATTTCCTCTCAGAAAGGGGAGGCATCCTTCTTACTATTGACAGAAGCTATAGTAAAACAAATAAAGTAATTAAAGAATGTACACAATACTTATGAAGTGGGGCGGGGGGGGCAAGCGGAGGGTGGTGTGTCACATTCATCCTTCTCTCTTTTTTAGAGAAGATGTTTACAATGCTTCATTGTTGGAAGTTCTTAATTCACAATAACCTTAAACGTTCAACAAGTAGTAATACCAATACCTCTATCTTGTCAAAGCAAAGTGTAGAGATACCAGAAGTGATTAACGATAAACAAGTAAAATAAAAGGGAAAGCTCACAAAGGAACAAAGTTGTTCCGTAGCTTTTTCAATGGTGAATCTTGTCAAAGACGTATCGTTTGTTACATTAGAAGCACAAAGTCTTCTTAGATACAACAATTCCTCGAACAACGTGAACAATTACAAGCGCAAAGTCTTGTAGATCATCCAACCAAAGTATCCAAAGAGCATGGACAATTACAAGCACAAAGTCTTGTAGATCATTCAACAATAGTTAACCAAACACAAAACATAAATCCAAATAAAAGGTGTAACACAAAGTTTACATAAATTACTTAGAGTCCTTTAGATATCTTTTACTAATCACCACCAAATGAGATCAATTCACAAGACTGTCCAATCCAACACAAAGTATGGTTTGCAATGTTCTTCTTTATTGATCAAATTTCATTCACAAAGCATGAACACAAAGTTCCACAATTCTACTTCAAAAAGGGCAGCACTTCGTTGCAAAATACTAAAGGATCAACAATACAATAGAAATCCCTCATATTTATAGAAAGAGGGATGAGCAAAATTAGGATCATTGTAGTTGTTCCTTATCTCCTTTGCCATATTAATGATCTCTTTAACCAAAGCCTCAAATTTCCCCTTCTTTGCTCTTTTCTCAACTTGGATAGTAAGCAAAGATTTATATCTTTCAGCCTCATACAGTTCAAGTTTAAGGTGATGATAAGGTCCTAGAGAAGCTACCTGAGGCAAGTAAGTTTTTGGCCTTTCAGTACGCAAGGACTCTAGTACAGTGAAAATGTATGGATGCACATTAGGTGTCATCTCTTGTTCTTCTCCATGATTTTGTGTGTTCTTTATTTGCTCTAGCCATTGAATAGCCCCTACTTTAGGAACAGGAATTTTTGCTAGTTTTCAAACCCCTAAAGCAAGAAATTGGGAAAGGATCCAACACCTTATCAAATTCTTCATAGATTTTTACAGTACTCTACCTTGTGGGCATGTAATTAGACAGAGTATTGTTATTTCAGACAAAGCTATGAAATGAACTTTACCTTTAAATTGAGCAAGGATTTTAGCATTCCATTAGAACCAATTGCATACTATGGGAGTTGTTGAATTGTCACAGCAATATAATAAAAATATTATTTTATTCTTTAAAATTTTTCTTTTTTAAAAGAGAGTTTATAATTAGTTTTAAGGGAAAAGTCTATTTTTTTCTAAATTTGATGATGACTTTTTCTTAAGATATTGTATATAGCAAATCAAGTTGTAATAGCAGCTACATGAAAATTGTAATTTTTTTTCTAAACAATAAGAATATTGATACTTTGTTCTGTGGATGTTTCTCTGACATATTGTAAGGATTTTACAATATAAATCCGTGTTTGTTGAATGTATTCTATTATTTTGTTTTATCTTTTCTTTTATTTCTTCACAACTAATTGGTGCTGCAATTTTATATGATTTTGTGGGCTCATGTTTTCTCAACAATAGACCTAGTCAGCCCTCCAACTTCATTGCTAAAAGCAAAGGAAAAATGCTATGTTGATGTGATTTGACATCTTGCATATAACTTTTTTTTCCTAATATTGAAATAATTTCTAGATTATCTCTATCCACAAAAACGAAATGCAAAGTTGGCTATTTCATGTTGATGGCCTTTAGTGCCTAGCCAAACATGCACAAAGATATTCCATAAGAACATATTATAGAAAATTTTAATCAATCAAATAGATTAACTCAATAGAAGATTTCACATGCTAGGAAGACGACCTAGTGGCCACCCAACCTAACTTCATGCACCCTAAGCTCCTAAATGGAACATCAAATTTCAACAATTTTTTGGGTTTCTTGATACGTGACTTCAAAGATTAAAGCTATTATTTCAAATTTTGGGTAGTTACAAAGGTTACGGGATGAGTTGCTACATGCACAAAGGTCCAAAGTGGTCATTTGGAGGTGTGGTTGATACCCACGTATAGGTGCCCTAGTAACCGTGTGCTATGACCACCAAAAAAATTGCACAACTCCTTAATTAATATTATATTTAATTGTGCACATACATATATTATGTCATCTAATTAAATCAAATTAAGGCATTAAAGGTTTAGGGTGTCTTGTATTTTGGTTCCAAATGCCATGTTAGGGATTTGTGTTGGTATGGAAATTTTTTTATCGTGTCACCTAATTAAATCAAATTAAGGCATTAAAGGTTTAATAGGATGTCTTGTTTTTTTGTTCCAAATGCCAATTTAGGGATTTATGTTGGTATGGACTACATTCCTATTAGTATCCAGTTTATAACATTTCAATTTTGAATAGATTGTGCCCTTTGCACCCATTGCAAGACCTAGCTTTTCACCTCAATCATCTTTCAAAATGTTTCCTTCACAACCGTCACACTCTCCACATTCCAAAAGCTTGTTGAATCCTCTTCACTCAATCAAGAAGGCATTGGCACATGCATCCCAAGTAACAAGTTCCATAATTTCTACATGTGTATTATAACTTTTATCAACTTCTCCTTTTGTTAATTTGTAATTTAAAAAATAACATGGATGTTAAATAAAATTACAGCTACATGTTTATATGTACATACAAAATTATGATGGAAATTTACATACTTCTAAATACAACATGATAGATATTATTATAATTGTATTCAAAGCTTCATTATTTATGTGTTTGTGGGGGGTAGGGGTGGGTGGGGTTCATTATATATTCAAGGTTTGATAATTTTTTATATATTATTGCAATAATCTCTCTTTTAGAGCTTTGTGTGTTTAAGGTCATGTTATTGTGTTCTTGTTGTCATGTTAGGTTTTTTGTTTCCATGGACCACACTCCTATTAGTATCCACTTTATAACCTTTCAAGTATAAATACATAATGCCTTTTGCATTCATAGAAAAACCTAGCTTTTCACTCTAATCATTTTTCAACATCCTTCTTTCATGGTTGTTGCACTCTTCATCATTCTAGAAGCTTGTTGAATTCTCTCCACTCAATTGAAGGCATTGACATGAGTGTTCCAAGTAATGACTTTCATCATTTCTCCTTCCAATTTCTTTTTACATGTTTATATACATACACGGTTATGATGAGAATTTACATGTATTTTTTTTTACATATTTTGTTATATAGATGTCGACAAGAACATATGATGAATAGATTTGTGTGTGTATATAGCTATATATGTATAAATTTGTTCATGGCTATATGTTTATATCAATAGTTGATATATGTAAACACATAGACACATGCATACACATATATAATAGATATTATAGATAGATATGTGTGTATATACAAATATATATGTATATAGTTGATATATGTAAACAACTATATTCATATGTGCACAATGTACCTGTAGCATATTGTAGACAATTTTCCACTATGATAATCTCTTGTATGTTCTACAATGGTTTATTGAACGTAATATATGTCATTTTTTTATACTAATGGATTGAAGCTCATATTTGTTATAGTTTTGAAGATAGATGTATAATTTGAAAATTTTATCTATGGTATTTGTTTAGTGCATCATACTTAGACCAGTGAATGTGGAATTGTACTATGAATTTATGCTTGTTAACACACTACCACTATTGGGATATTGTTTCCTTATGACTACTATTTGGACCATTTAAAGTCTAACATGCAACTGTATATGTTTTTTTATGATTATGTAAACGTGTTTTAATACTTTATATAAATTTTTAGTTGTACATGTAGTATAGAATTTTGTTGGAACCTCATACTAACATTGTTGGGATATTTTTATGTTTTCTTGTTACTACCTATGCACGTAGGCATGTGAGAATGGTGAGATGATTATATAGATTAATTGGAGGAGTTGTGCAACTTTTTTGGTGGATACGAGTTAAAAATTGCATCAAGATCATTCAAATTGTAAGGATAGGTAGAGAACTTGAAGTCAAATTTTCATCTCATTTACATGTAATATCTTTTTCTTGAAGCCATAAATTTTAATTAAAATAAATTGGAACATAAGTTTACCATTACATCAATATCTAATATTTTCTTTTCTCCCACTTAAAATATGGTAACAGTGAATGCAAATTGAGATGAAATTCTAGTGTTAAATCATTTTTCTTCTTTTTATTGATATCTTCTCTGTTACTTTTTGTTCATTATCTTATCAAATAAAGTAAGTGTATCAAATACTAAGATCTTTTAACTTTAGTATGTTGTGAGAAATGATATTTTATTAACATTATATATTTTATAAATACTGATTATTATTTAATAAAAATAATATCATTCTTTCCAAAACAATTTAGGTATCCATTAGAATACTCAATAAGAATACAATATTTGCAAGATCAATCACTAACTACCATTTAAGAATAATTGAAGGTTTTTTCTTTCTATATTCACATCAATGAATTGAATTTCATAAGCCTCAAGCTATTTTCAAATATTGTTAAATGCTTAGAAAAGATATTACATCACAATTGGAAAATATTTTAAGGAAATGTTAATTGTCTACATGGGTGACCTTATATTATATTGTATGTGGATAAGATTTATCAAACATGTTCTTTATATAAATGTATTCATATGTATGGACATTCATATACAATATACATAATAAATTTTAGATGTGATAATACATGTAGAAAATTGTGATTTACATTTGAGATTGTTATTGTAAAAATTATTTTCTATGAATTTGGAGGTGGGAATGAAAATGTAACATATCAAGACTACAAAATCCTAATACATCAAATTAAGAAGATATCGAGTCTTTATGAGTATGCATTGTTTGATTCATATATGTTTTGTATCCAACATTTTTGTGTCATACTTCACAAGAAGAAAGCATTAAATCTATTTTCAACAAGTTTATTATGTGTAATGTTTTCATATGTACTAGGTATTTAAAATTTTAGGGTGTTGATGATGAATAATGTTACAACAATAAAGTGTTATTGTTTGTTGGGCGATGTGTAATGTTGGTTTACAATATTTGATACAAGATGAGATGGTCAATGATACATTTGATACTATAAAACAATACTTTTATGGTAATGGTTGTAAGCCTGCTTGAATTTCCATTGTACGAGATTGTGAAGTATGATACTTATGAACACATGCCCATTTTCTTGATATGGATGTAAATGCCACGACATACAAAAAATTCACTGTCAGTAATTCATTGATGGAAATTTCACCGTGGGAAAATTTACCGCCATGACAATTCACCACGCAAAAAATTAATTGCATTGCTGACAGTGAATTTTTCGTCGGTGCATTGTCGATGGTGACTTTTCCTAGAACCAAATGCCACATATTTCAAGAGGCAACCTTACACAAATTATTATTAAAATGGCATTGGCCCTAACCATAAATAAGTAGCAATGTCTTATATGTTAAAATATTTTTTTATATAAATTGGTGATGTGGAGAGATCAAGGTTGACATTCACTTCCATCCTACAAGTTAAATTTGCTGATCCACTTAGAATATCGCTTAAATTTTGGTTTGAACAGTATTCCAAGATTTAAAAAAATACACATTATGAAACAAATGAGAAAAATGAATAATTAACATGATATGTGGTAGCTTATTGAATCTTCATTCATCAGAAAATGATTGTTTCTAGCACAATCCATCGAGGTATTATTGAAGTCATAAGTCTATCTTGATACTTACAATCACATTTCCTTTCCTTTTCAAATCTATGTGGTATGCACTAGCTACATAAAAAATTGTAAAATATTAAAGTTGGGGCTATTGACTTTGACATGTTTATAGAGTTTGATATACACTATATTCTTGAAATTTTTATATACTAGAATTCTAATTAAATTCACAGTTATCATGTGTAGACCATGCTGACATATATTTTGTTGATGTTAATGCTAACCAACATAATAATAATTCATATAATTTTTTATGTGATGATATTTGTCTAACATTAATAGTATAACTTTTTTGAAAACATATATGATATTTGTATTACATAAAATTTATTAAATCTAACAAATAATAGATTTAACAATTATATTATAAACTTATATTTACCAAATTTTACATATTTTATTTAGCTGATAGGCTATATATAGAGTGAACTTTCACCTGATCACGCCGGAAACAGCCTGCCGCTAAACAGTTTTTGGGTTATTGTTTACAGTTAGGTGTGGTTGTCGCCGACGAGTTAAACATTCCTTCCTCTCGCCTCAAAACAAAATCTGATTCACATTTTATACCAAGATCTTCAAATCAAATCAAATTTCAATTGGATGGGTGAAATATTATCTAGCCCTACAACCTGATATTTTCCATTTTTGTTTACTGTAGGGAGACCGGTTTTGGTTCATCACATTCGTAAGAAATTTCTGCGTTGGTAGGGTTCCGTAGAAATTTTCCTGCAAACCTCTGCCCATTTTTTCTCATCGGCATTGTTGACAACACGAGACAGTTTTTGCAGAACCTTGAGGTAAGTCACCTTCCATCGTTTTTACGAGTGCCTTTTTGGAATTTCTACGCACCGAATCATTTTTTTGTTGTGTTCCATTTTGTTCTGGATCATGGGTGGGACTGTTGTGGGCGCCCTCATTGCCTCTGGACCGGTAGTTATCATGGCGGCTTCTTTTCTCAATGGGAGTTTTGACCGGCGGTTCCTAGAGGAGGAAGAGGCGGTGTCGCCTCAACCACCGCTCTAGCAACCTCAGCCTTTGCAGATGCATCCTGGGGCCCATGGGGGAAATCGTCTGTTGGATGAGCACGTTTTTTCCTAGCTCATTGATTTGGTTTCTGACAAGGAAGGAAAATTTGGAATGGCAGAAACCCTTTTCAACACTTTCAACACATCTGTAAGAGAAAACTTAATCAAACAAAATATGAGACCACTCTGTAAGCATGTGGAACCCTGCTCGCTCTTATCAATTTTTAACACCAGCAGCAAAAATACAGAAAAATACCCAAATTCTGCAAAATCTAAGAAACTTGCGTCCTATAATAAGGAATTTCTAAGAGATAATCCATCTTCAAGTAACAAGGAATTTTCCCCCAAATCGATCTTATGTACTGCTTATCATCAGCCTTTTTAGAAGTTTACAACGGAAAGTAACAAATCTTAAAAAAAAATCAATCAATGTAATTCTTACCCATCTCAAAGAGAATGAACTGCTTAAGCAATCCACATAGCCTAAGTAATGCATTTTCAATTTCAAACAAATCATGCTTGACAGTTTCTTTCTCCTTTGCATTTTCATCAAAGCATAAAGAATAGGGAATGTCATGAAATGTTGTTGTTGCAACTGCCTAGGTAGACATGTATGCAAAATATGGAGGAACAAACAAGGCACGTGAAATGTTTAAAGAATGCCACCTCTAGATGCAACCTGGCCTACAAGAAACACATGCCTTGCAGTTCATGTGCCAGCTGTCTATCAGAAGACCTGCCTCTCCGCCCTCTGAAGATTTGCGTTATTTGAAGTCGTCGACTTTTCAACTTTTCTTTGGTTTCTGTTTTCCCGACAATTCAATGTTTTCTTACTGGCAAGCATGAAAGACTCGTTGGATTCTAATGTGCAGAGTTTTCACTGGTGTAAACTAAAATCATAGACTTCTTTCGTATCAGAAGATCTTCCCAGGACCTTAATCTATTCCATCAGGGTATGAGATAATTGACCCAAATTTTGGATATATGAATTTACAATTCTACTCTTTTGGCTTTGGTCTTTTAATGTTGTAATTTAATGGGCTAAATAGATAAATCAATGCTTTCTTTTCTATTTTTATTTGGTGTTTTTGTATGCTAAATGGTTTTAGTTTTGGGTTTGAACAGATTCGAGAAAATGGAGATGGCGCTTTACGCCTGTGATTGTGTCCAAGAAGAAGAGAAGGTTGTTGCCATTTGCTCAAACTAAAAACTTGACAAGAAGATTGCAACAAATGGGATCATTAGCTACTGCCCTTACTAGCTCAGGGGTGGAGTTTAGCATGGCTCCCAGATCTGCCAACCAAGTTCCTTTGGAGAAAGAAGGCATGCAGGTATTGCCCGGTCAAGTTATTTGTCAACAGGAGATTCATGCCTTAAAGACACAACTAGAAGCTGGCAAGTATGAAGTGATTAAATACTGTATAGTCTATGCATTTCTTGCTTCAGACACATTGTGCATTAATATGTACTGTCAATAAAGTGAAACAAAAGTAGAAAAAGGTGCAAAGTTTAAAGTAATTCAATATTTGCCTTCCATGAACTAAATATTTGTTTGGTTGTTGATATAGGAACTGTTGTTTATGTAACTGTTGTTGGCCTTGGTTTATTGCGTACACTGAAGTAATTAAAAACAGTGTAGTAATTTGGCGAAAACAAATCTGTTTTCCATTGGAAGAAAGTAGGAGTTAGATTGTGTGAATTCGATGCAATTCTTTGGAATTTGAGATGTTCAATATTCAAAATTGCCTTGTTTATCCATTCCATTCCTAATGGTTATACTGGAAATTTTGAAATAATGGAAGGTTTCCCGATGAAACTAGGACTGCTATAGTTTATCAGAAATGAGAACACTGTACCTTTAATTACATGCACAAAGGAACTGAGTTTTGCTGTTGTGTTGAATGGAGCCAATTTTTTGGTACCAATTTCTTCAAGAGCCACAAATCTATCTTCTTCATTGTACACCATTAAAAATATTAACATAAATGCTCAAATTATTTAGATGATCATTGTCAGCTTTTTTATGTATATTGTATTTTTTAATTCTTTTATTTTATTAGTTCTAAGAATAATAATTAATATATAAGTGGTTCATTTCAATGTAAATGTTGTGTAGCATTTCATTTTACTATGCATATCAAACAAAGAAATATAAGCATAAACTGGTCATCTACAGGTTTCAAAAAAAGCTCTCTCAAACCAAGGTAAGTGACTTACTTCAAGATTCTGCACAAATTGTGTCTTCATGTCAATGATGGTGAGGAGAAAAATGTGTAGAATTTGCAGAAACAATATTACGAGCATTTCATGTATCCAAAATGAACAACAAATTCACAATGAATCATGTATAACAAAATGATACTTACATTTATTTTTATATAAATTGAAAAGATTTGCAGTTATTCTACACTTATGAGGTTGTGTAGCATTTCATTTGAAAATTTAATTAGAAGCCGAATGTATCTTATAATCTCTCTTTCTAAAAAGTCAGTTAAATTGTTAAGTTTCTTATAAAATAATTAATTAATATTAATTTTAATACTTTATGTAATAATATGTAATAATAAATGTAAGATATATATTATATAATAAAGTAGCATAAATAAATATTTTATTAATATTTGTAATATATCCGAAGAGAAAACCAAATGGCATGCCTACAATGTAATAGTTGTCTATGTTCACATACACTATCACAACTTGCCATCCAGACCCTACTGCCACTCCCCTGAAACATAGAGCAATTGACATAATTAATATACTTATTGTGTTTAATATTATTTATATCGTATCAATCTTTACAAAAGACTTAATTAGGCGAATGGGATTGGGAAGCATATTATAAAAAGTAAACATAGTAACAATGTAAATAAATTTATAATAGAAAATAATAGAACACATTTGGCCACATTTTTTCCTCTTATTTTTTTAAACAGAAAAAATGAAAAACTCCTTGGTGAAAAAGCACGGACCAATAAAAAAATAGAAAATTAGTACAAGAAATTTCAAACATTACAAAACATAAGGAATTTTTTTGCTGACACTGTTTCGGACTAATACGAGGTGAAAACATTAGTATCCTGCCTTATAGGTAGGGACTAGAATTTTTTTTTCTGTTTGGTACTCTTGTAACATAGTTGATATCCCTCTCATGTAATTCATAGACAGTGAATGAATATAGGACACACTACATTTCTCGCAGGCATACTATCACTGAAGTGGAATGGAACAAGGCCCTCAAGGCTGCTAATTCTTTCACATCAGATAAGCCCTTTTGTTTAATACGTTTGAAGCAATCTGATGTATACAAAAGATTTTGGCTCATAAGATATTTCTCCACTTGTTTGTTGTATGTTGAGGACATTTATATCATGGTGATTTCAATAACTTTTCCTATATTACATTATTTAGTTTCTTTTGCATAATTAGGAGGGTTTGAGGGAGGTTTAACATGTGACTATAATTTGGTTTGTGGGATGGCTTGAGTTTTTGTATTTTTTTAATAATAGGGTTTAGAAAGTCACTATAATGTGGTTTGTGATGGTTTGGGTGTGCAGGGTATGCCCAAAAAATGTATTGATCCTCTCTAATTATCGAAAGAAAGAAAAATAGAGATGACTCTTGTGGATGCTAACAGTAAGGAAAGGCCTATGCAATTCCTATGGAATGGTTGTAAGGCTGACCTAGGTAAAGGATTGCTGCCTGATGTCTATGATGGTTGGGCTCCTAGGCACCCTCTTTATCGATTGATTTATAGGTAACCTATGTAACCTCATTTCAGGATTTTTAATCCTTGTTCAGTAGCTTTAGAGATCGAATTCTAACGATTTTGTAGCACCCAAATCTCTTTGTGTTTTTTGTTTTGTTGTTGTCATGTAATATGTGTGCTTTGCAACAATTATAAAAACACCATTGTTCAAACAGAGGCTTTTATACACTAAATCAACGGCTATAGGGAGATTGGATTTGGTTCTTCTAATTTAAAACAAAATTTTGTTGTAATAGGGCTTCTTCAAATTTTCTTACAAACTTTTCCCATTTTACCTCATCGACATCGTTGAAAGACAATACAATTTGAGCAAAATCATTAGATAAGTCACTTGCCATGGTCTCAATGAGTCTTATTTTTCAAATATATATGTCACCCTAATCGATTATTTGTTCTGTTTTATTTCATTCTAAAACAATTATGTTGTTATCTGTTAAATGCAACCATGGTTCTATGGAAAGTTTAAAAGGCTACAAAAATCTTGTCTATAACTCCTTAAAAATGTTTAACAGGGTTGTGCAAGACTGATATGGTGGTGGTAGTATATGAGAAGTCTTAATAACACCATTGCTAGGAAAAATCGATAATATGGAGGCGTTGGGTATTTCTGCCCTTTTTCTCCCTAATTATAAATTCTTTTCTTTTTATTAAAGCCACAGTGGCCAGAATATTGTCTCTAATGTCTTCTATTCTTCTCTCCTACAGGTTGGATTTGTCACCAGGGTTTCTAATGTCTGTTGTTCTTCTCTCCTACAGGTCGAGATTCATCACCAAGAATCCCAGATGACAGTGGCTAAAGAGAAGGAAACGTGATCTTATATTTTTCTATAGGCGTAACCCTTGCACCCCTTCTGGTGCAAGTGCTAGTTTATTTAAATTTATATATGTTAGCAAACATTTACATATAAATAAATATTACACATAACAATAATTTTAGTATTTAAAAATAATAATAATCAGTCCAAGCTGATGAGGCCACAAATATATTTTTTATATTGATGAAGCCACAAATAATTATTGCCCATACTCATTCTTACTTTAGCAATATAAATATTGACATTACAGTAATAAGACGAACAAGTCATTATCCTCCATCTTTTCACGGCAATAAATACATTTGATTGTTCTTTGTTCTGACCTTTTTCTGACATTTTTACAAAATTTTCCACAAAATAAAATAAAAAATTCTTATTAATAGTGATCAACCCGTACAATGAGCTAATCTTGTTATGAAAGGCTACAAAATGCTATTCGACATGAATAAAACTTTATTCAATCATTTGAATTTTAAATATTTTTTAATAAAATTTAGGATGATATGATTGAATTTTGGAATATATTTATTTTGATATTTGATAAGGAAGTTTAACATTATTTATTGTTTGTATAGGTATCTATATAAAATGGACGTGAGCCATGTGAATGTGAGAGCAGGTATGGAAGAATGTGCCTTTGACAACCCATAGTTGATAAAGGCTTGAATTTAGGTTAGGCGAATGACCAATGACAGAGTACTAAGTTGTTTAAGTATAAACTATTTGACTTTTGAACCCTCTCCAAGTGGGTGGTATTGCAAACATTAAATTTTACAAGTAATTTAAAAGTGTGTATTTTAATTTGAAGCACTCCTCATTTGGACCATCTTATCTTATATTGCAAGTGCACTAACATGTATTTTTTCCACCTTCAATGGTAAGCTAAACATGCACAAGTGAATGTTTATTAGTGCATTTGGAATACTTTATTTGTGATTTTAATTTTCATGTGTTAGTTATCGTAAAAGATTTAATTGGGTTGTTAGTTGTGCCACACCATTGTGGCTATTGGGACATAGGTGGTTACTAGGTCCTCTCCCCTAGTAGTGTTGTTACAAGAGTTTGATTGGAAGTGTGCACTCAATGTGTGAACAATAAAAGTTTTAGTCCATATGAATGGTCACCAAATTTCCAATGAGATGAGGTCTAGTCATTTTCAATAGATTTTATATACTTTCACTATACTTAGATGGAAACCTTCACTATACTTAGATGGAAACCTTCACTAATAAAATTATTTATAACTTATTATGAACAAGTCAAAAGTTTTAATCCATATGCCTATTAATTTATGGAAAGTTAACAAATTTTCACCAATAAAATTTCTCACAAATTATTATGAATAAGTTCAAAGTTTCGAAGTGGAGTTTCAATCCGTAAGTCTATTGATTTATACACAATCAATAGATTTCTATTTTTGAACCCCTCATCAACTCTCTATTTCTATTTCCCTCCATCACTAATCCGTTGAGCATCTCACCTCCCACCTCCACACATCTCTTAACCTTAACCTTAACCTACATACTTCTCTCCCTACCTCATCGCAATCCTTGAAAAGTATTGAAAACTCCCATGTTCATGATTGGGAGAGAAAACTAGTTGGCAATCTTTCAGATGCCCACTTAGACTCCTCTGCCTTCAATTTTTTAAAAGGAGGTATCAAATTTGTAATCACCCCTCATTTTATCTCAATTATTGAATTTCTCATTGAAATTGAAAAGGATATTTGTTCTCTCCTTGTTGAAACTACTAAAGAAATTAGACAAAATTGTGTCATTGCCTTAGACATGCCAAACCTCTCAAATGCACATTCCTAAAGTTGAACTCCATTCCTTCAAGAATTTATTGAGCAATAATGGCATTATGATTTCCAAGGAAAACAAAGGTAATGGAATGACTATCATGGACAAACATGAATACATTTCTAAGATGCATAACCTTTTATCTGATAGTAGTAACTACAAAATCCTAGATTCCAACTCCATCTCCAAATTAAAAAAAATTTAAATTTTCTATCTCCCTTTAATATTTTGATGCTACTACCGAAAAGTGATTATGCCCCTCTAAATAGGTGACCCCTTATATTTATGATGTTCAAAAAATCCATAAGGTAGGTATTCCCCTTATTCCCATAATAGACACCATCAATTCCCCCACCTACAAGATGACCACCCACCTAACTAAGCTCATCTCACCCCTCTCTAGTAAATCGATCTCCTTCATCAAGAACTCATCCCATTTTTTTGATTTTATCAAAGATAATAAGTTAGATGAAAGTGACCTATTATTTATCTTTTGATGTTGCCTCCCTCTTCACCAAGGTCCCAATTCTTCACTCTATTGAACTAATTAGGAAAAATACTAGTTATGAAATTGTCACCTTGGTTGAGATGTCTCTTAGACCCACTTTCTTTACCTTCAAAGGTGTAGTTTACGAGAAAGTGGATGGGGTAGCTACGGGTTCACCTCTTTCCCTTATCATGGGCAACCTTTACATGGAGTATTTTAAATATTTTCCCTATGCTCCTTCCCTTTCAAACCAAAGTGGTGAAAACACTATGTTGATTATACCAACATATGTTGACCCCATAGTTGTGAGAAACTTGAGGAATTTCATGCTCACACTTAATATAACCCCTTACATTTGTTATATCAAAAATATTGAAATTAATAGAAAGCGGGGGTCTTCCTTGATGTCCTTCTCATCAAGAAAATAAATGGATCCTTAGCCTATAGTGTCTTCTGTAAAGCTACCCACTAACCTTCACCTTCACTCTATCTCTCACCATCAACCTAGCCAAAATTTTGGTATTCTCAAAACTCTAGCTTCTAGAGATTTTATAATTTGTGGTGATGAATACATTGAACAAGAGATTTCTCACCTCCCTCAAGTATTTATATTAAATGGATATAAATGGAAGCACTTCGTCAAGATAATTAATCAATTCAAAGCAAATTTCTCTCACAAACTTGAGGCCACCCTCTCCATTTATTAGTAAATAATACGTCATAACCCAAAATCTTAATCCATTTCCTGCATAACCCCATGAGATAAAAGAATGCATGCAAGTAACCATAATGCATAGATCAAATAGACAAGTTGTAAAATAACACAAGACATACCCTAGGAAAACCCTCAAGAGGGAAAAACCCAACCTCCAAAAGCATCCATACTCCATCTATTATTCAACAATAAAGCAATACAAGAGCTATAATGAATACCTTTGAAGAATCAATCCTCTCAATGCATACTCCATGTGTCCAAGCATGAACCCACACATTTCATGCCATGCTTCACATATGCACTCCTCAAAAAGACTAAATAATGACAACCCAATCACCTATCCAACCTTAACCACTAAACATGTGATTGCTTTTATAGATATAAGCTCACACAAATACAACCAAGTGGTAAGATAAAACCATGTGTCACAAAACCACTAACCCATTATTTAATATTGGGTACTAAGTTTTCACTTTATTAAATTTTTCCTCAATATTAAGTTATTATTACATGTCTCCCACACATTAAATAATAATACAATGTCATAATATAGCATAAAGTGGTTCCCAAATAATTACCTAGTGTTATTAACCACACCACCTAGGTGCATCACAACTAAATAATTATTTAATTACAATATTATAATATAAAATTTTATGCAATGGTGTAAAACACCATATCCCAACATTCTCCCACTTGTTGTATACATTGCATAAGGGATCAATAAATGAAATACATCATCATAGACATACATGTAACCATATAAATCTCCAACATGCTCTTGTGCTCCATCAAGATACGTGCAATAAAACCAAAGTGACCGCCATCTCAAGCAAGAACTCCTCTCATCCTCCAAAGTGCCACCTATGGAAGAAAAGGAAGATGGCAAGGTGAAGATGCACCAATCTAAGAACACAAGCATCAATCCAAATGATAACAAAGGATCCAAACTATAATGTCCCCGTTTTGGAGGTAATCTGATTTAATTAATTTAATTAATTAAGTTGTCCAAAATAATGAATATTTTATAAGGATGACTAATTAATTATTTTAATTAAATAAATAAGTGGTATTAAGTTAATTATTTATTAAGTTATCAAATAAATACATATTAAAAGGTAACTTTATATTTAATTAATTTAATAAAGTGACTTGAATTATAAAATATTTTATAAAGTCACTTAATAAATAAAATAAAATAATGTTCTAGAAGTTTCTGGAGGAAGTGGAGAAAAAGAATAAATAGACGTCTTGGGCTTCATTCTCACCAGGCAGATTTGATGTTGATGATTGATGATTTCTTCTTGAGTATTTGTGGAGCCAAGTGGTCTGCAGATAATCAAATTGATCTTTGGGAACAAAAACTCCCATTGATTGCATAACTGAGGGAGTGAAATATCTCTTGAAGGGTTGCATTATTGGAGGAAGGTATATCAGCCTTTCTATCTGTGCTAAATTGGAGAAGAAATACAAAGAATACAAGGGTTTGATGCATATCCATTTGCAGATTTTCAGGGATTTTAGTTGAAGATTTTTGATATATTTTAAAGAGGATTTTTTGGTTGATTTTATGATTTAATTTAGCAAGCTACAGTGACGCTGCTACAATGACGTCGCTACAGTGACGTGCTACAGTGACGTGCTATAGTATTAGGGTTTCTTTATTGGTTTGTACTGGGCTTTCAGGTTACAATTTTCAGACTTTGGATTGAAGGTTTTGATGTTATTTTGAAGAGAAATTACTGGTCTGGATAGTTAAATCTTGGTAAAGAAAAAGACTCCATTTGGTGGTACTTTAAGGATTTTCTGGGCATTTTCAGTTTAGGCCTGAATCTGGTTTCTTGGCTCATCTCCAAAATGAACTGTGCAAATGAAATGTTTCTGCTCTTGTGGCTGTGTCGGGATCCATACCAGATAAGGGAGAGAAAGGCTTTGATTTAGGGTGTTGGGTGTTGCTAATTGAAATCCTCTTCTAGCTGTTGGTCACCTATCATCAAGGGTTTCTTGACGTTGGGAGGCTGAACTTGAAGATCAGACAGACAGACGTGTTGCTTAACTGTTCTGTATATGACATTCTAGAAGGGCGTTTTTGGTCACATGAGGGTTAATTCCCGGTAGAAAGGTTGGACATGCATTGCTGGAGTCATTCCTAGCTGTCATCTGAAGATGTATGAGCTCCTGGAGGTGAATTGTGGAGATTTCTAGGTCCTTGCATCTGAGTTGATGCTGCTGTGACGAGTTCTCAGACATGGTGTTGTTAAACCAAGTTCTTATTCCTATTTAAATGCCATTTCATGACTGTTTTCTAGGTCTGTGGTTAAATCAATGAGTCTCTAGTGTTGTCTGTAGGTAACAGTCTGCTTCAAGCATTGATTTATATGTATTAGCCAAGAGTCTTGGCTGTTTGACATTAACATTGTATTGAAGTATTCATAGTAATGGAGATATAAGTAGCTGATTGTTCAAAAGATACTCTTGCAAATAGATTTGTTAATCAAATGATGCATGGAAAATGTTTGTAAAAATGTTTATTTGCTGTAGCTAAAAACTGCATACCTAGTGTCTCATATATTTGCATTTAAAATCCAAAAGAATTGCATATTAGTGTGTAGATCAGATTTGTGGGCATTATAGGGCTATTTAGATCAATCTTAGCATCCTTTGTATTAAGCAACTTCAGACTGAAACACTATATCAGCAAGCTGTAAGGTTGCATTCAAACTGTTTGACGAAATTACAATAAGCAAATTAGGGAAAATTCTGGTCAATTTGAGCTAGGCTCATTACACAAACAGGTTGTCATAAATGAAAAAACCCACATGATCAGAAATAACATCCACAACACATGCTAATACATCCAACCATCCATACCTCCTAGGTATCAACATCAATATTTACTCATGCCAACAACATATGCAACCCATAAGCTGCAATCAAAATCTCCTTGTATCAAACCTTCCAATGAATAACATACATATCCAGGAACTCCCACGGCATGGGTAATGTCAAAGCATATTAATTCTACCAATAAAAACTATACCAAGGTGTGATAAATGATCAAAACATGAAGTAACAAGAACAATCACAGTGATCTACACATGTAACACCAACTGTTATATAATCTCTCACAATATGTTGCCACCATCCTCCCAAATTATATAAACAAGAACCTCTAGGAAGGAACCATAGAATGAAGAGAGAAAAATTATAAACCATAACATGTCCTTCTACCAACACCTCAAAAGTGTAATGTTGTGTCAAATACAATCTCCTAACAACCCCAAATGAGAAGCCTCAACAACACCCTACCACTCAATTTCATAGATCAAGTACAACATATGAATCATGTAACAAAGCCAACATCAATTTAATCCTCTCTAATCAAGAAGATCAAACTCAAAGTAACCATCCCTAAATCAAGAAATCAGCCCAATAACCATCTCCTAACAATCCCCATCAATAAATGATAACATAAACTCAAATGCACAAGGAGATAACCATGTCAAACATCTCTCAAAATGAATCCTCTAAAACTAACTATCCATAGCTCAAGATCCATATCCATGAAAGATAAATCAATATAAACTCATACTAAAAAATTATCAAACAATTCTCCCAAAATCAATCACCATGAATCAACTCATTCCCATGAGAAATCAAAGCATAAAACATAAAAACATCAAAAATAGGATGGGCAATACCTATTATATGATAAACCGTGAAGTATACCAAGATTAGGGAATGAGAATGCTCCTCCATAATAACCAAGTCATCATGACTCACTCCAAGATCAATCTCCTCTATAGGTCCATCATGAACTCACGTCCATATCTAGGTGAAAGCTCCTCGGTCTTCCTACTGAAACCTCCAAAGAGTAACCATCTTAAGAAAATGTATCTAATCACAAGAGAACTCCAACCTCACCCACATCTCCAAGTATCCATGAGTACATGTAATTAATCAATACATTCCAAAATCCAAACGCAACATAGCACCATCATGAAGTAATCAAGCAAATGATCAATGTACTCAATACAAAGAGAACCACCAAGATCAATGTCAAAGCTCTAGCCATAGAATCAAGAACTTATCATGACATCATGATCTAACCATATCCTCCAAGGAGATCACATGCAAAAATACATACATCCTGGAATCAAGAGAATAAATACCATGCCAAACTCTAATCTAGAATCAAGAGTATATCATGACATAATAACAATCACACTCTAAACCAAGAAACCACCATCTCTAATCACATGAAGATAACCATCTCCTCCATGAATATCATCTAGGTCCACACACACTCAATTCTAATCCCAACAACTTTAGAGAGCAAGTGAAACCAAGATCTCCAAACCATGAAGATTGTAACAACCTCGGTGTTCTACTCAATAAATTTTCAATGTTTTCATCTCAAGTGAATAAACCATGATGCCATAATATAGCAATATTTTTTATTCCATAATATAAATTACATGCACATTTGAAAATACACTATTCCTAACTTCCATTGCATTTCATTGTAATTACACAAATCTTTCCATAATATAGATTTCATATTAAGTAAACTCAAGTTTATCATTCATGATTACAACCCTCCATATAAATGGGTACAAGACACATACATATTTAGCTCTCTTGAGCTTCATTGGCAATAGATATACAAATTGGTCACATGATGTTTCCGCAATGGTGCATATATTCTAGATGTCCCCATTCTCTAGTGTGTACACTCTAGTTTTCCCCAATACTAGCACAAACATCCTCAAACCTCAATCGCCAATTGATGAGGAGAAGCATCACTCAAGCGCTTTTCCACCAACCACGGACTTATTGTGGTCCCCTGCACATCTATCACATATGGCAAGATTTCCCTACCCTTCGACGAAGATTTTTGTATGGTAACCTCATAACAATAGCCTTCCTGAGCTTAGTGTTGTGTCCTACATAACTACTTGCATCCACTACAATCCTAAACTAGCATGCATAAATGGAACACAATGAATTGACAGTGCAACCAGTGGAAAATTGTACTGCTTTGGCCAAAGTATTCTTACCCAGTACTTCAAGTGACAGTAATCCTATTCACATAAACTACCCTCGCTTAGTTTTGATTATATATACTATGCATAGGTAATTTCCTTCCATAGGTAATCTTTAACCTCAAAAACAACCTATTCCCTTTTCCAAATTCATGATGATATTTCTATCAAGTATTCACAAGCATAAGTTATCCCCTTCATTGGACAATCTAATCCCAGGAATAACCTATGATCCCTTCATGACTCTAACTTTACAAGAGCTTCATAATAAATAACTTTACAATCTAAAGTATAGCTACATAAGCTTCATCTTATCATAAATACTCACCAATAGATGACTCCATTCAAGAATATATCATGTCAATAAGTGATCCTCATCAAGAGTATATTCCCATCAATAAATGAATTCAATTGAAGAACAATCATATTAATAAATGATTATATTCAAGAGTGTAACCTCCTTAGTAAAAGGGGTTATTCAAAGAGTAGAACCTCGTCAACAATATGAATTCATATCAAGAGTATGAAGCAACCATTCAAGTAACAACTCCTACTCAATAGGTAATCCCACCTATGGCTCTAATCAAGTAGTAATTCACAAACTCAAGTAATCAACTTAATCACATAGATGAGTCTCAACCTTGGTGTATCCTAATCCCAGGATAAAGTCAACAATCATCAATCAGTTTGATCATATAGGTTAATCTAAACCTTTGTGTTCCAAACAAAGATCAAATAAACAACCCAACCAAGTAGGTTATTCTCAACCTATTGGTTTCAATGGGAAATCAAGTAAATATTCCAACCTAGTAGGTAATTCTTAACCTAGGGTTTCAATCATTAATCAAATATACTTCTAGACCCAGATAGGTTATTCTCAACCTAGGGTTTCATTTGAAAGTAAAGTAATGATCAAGTGATCATACAAGTATATCTTAGCAGTGTGACATCCCGTCCTATCATTTCTTTTATACTATCACTGTTGTTGTATTGCTAAACCTTATCATTCCTAAGGTTTTCTAGCATTATAAGCTAATAATGTCAAGTCACTTCATGACATTGGTACATTTCACATTATACATGTAGTGTAGACTATCTATGTATATAATCATCATTATATGAATTCCCATATTCGGTATATAAGAGTATTAGATCACTCTGTTAAGCTATTCATTCCTTCATCAAATCTAGTATATAATACTATTGACGACATCTACTCCTTAATATGGAGTATGTAAAAACACCCATAAGGAAATCATAACAATAAGATACTTTCCTTTCTAATAAGCAAATAGATCATTACTCTATTTGAAGCAATCTAATGCAATTCCAAACAAAACATACAAGACATTTAATATTTCATTAAAATAGATAACATAAAGAGAATAGAATCCCATGCCTGTTAATTGCTTTAATCCAATTGAATCACTAGTTCTTAAGTCAGGCCCCCTCTTAAAATCAGCTTAGCAACTGTTCCTTCTCAATTTCCTCTCACTATTATTTCCTCACAAATACCTCTCAACAAAATAAGAATCTCACAAATAAAAGGCAGAAGAATAGAGAATATGTGATAATGTGTGGTAATGCATATTCAAATGAGGTAAGAGTGCCTCTATTTCTACCCAAAAACCAGCATCTACAAGCTAGAAACAAGGCCAGTGAATTAACACTTCTCAGCTCAACTCAATCAACTCAACATGATAACCAAAAGGTGGAAAAATCCTATCTCAGTACTCATCAAAATAGAACAACAAATCAACTATTTTCTTGCCAACAACATGTTGACTGATTTATATTTGTACATGTTCTATATTGTAAATCGACTTGCAGATTTAAGAGACTTCTATCGAGTTACTTAGTTCATAGCATGGTGCCATCTTTTACCATGTTTCCTTTTCTTTTGGTTTTCTATCGATGATGTATCCTATTCATCATTTAAATGTCTCAAGCAATGTTATCTTATGTGTTGGTTTGATGTATTCTCCCTTATAAAATCCATTGCACTTAAATTCTATATGTGTTGTCTAGTATTCGTATTATACACTTTGCATATGCAAATGTTTGGGTTCATATGCCTCACACACGTTGGTTTGCTTTATACAACAACATATAAAATTATACTTGCCTCATTGACTTGGTCTACTACTACTTATGCGTAGGTTATAAACTCCTCCTTGTATTCTTCCTCTCCTTCTATTTACTTAGCAAATCTTTACAAGCTTATATGCTAATTACTATTCTTCTTATAAGCGTTATGCATAAGGTTTATGCACAACATATTTATCTCTTTATCAACATCAATACTAGTGCTATATATAGCACTTCAAGAATATCAAATGATTATATGTTATTTATTATATATTCCCTTTGAAATACACATATACATATGTATATTAATATATATACTAGAATATTTATACGTATTTCACATAGATAACAAATACATTTAATTATTGATCAATAAATATATATAAATATATAAGAACAATACTACGTATATATATAAATAATCTGGTGCTTACATTAAAATCACTTTTAAATTAAAATGGTGCGTGAAGGATTAGGAGTAGAGTGCATGCAAAGATAGGAAGAACAATGTTTTGATGGTGGAAGGGAGGAAAAGATGATGTGTTAGGATAGGGAGAAAAATGGAATCAGAGGTCAAGGATGGTGGGCTAGAGATGTTGAAGTAGAAATCTCTCCAAACAAAATTAGGAATCGTCCGACCAATGAAAAGTGAAAGAAGGGTGGCGTTTGGTAGGATCCAGGGGTAGGTAGTAGGTGGTCGTTGGGAAGAGATTTGCAAAGGAATCAAGGGTTTGTTCCTTAGAATCGGTGGAATCAAAGATGGTCTGGAAATCATAGAGTACAAGGTTGGGGTAATAGTAAAGTTGGCGGGTGAAACCCTAACTAGGGGAGCAATCAAGGTGCAAGTAGAAGATGGGGGTGGAATATGGATCATGGCCCTAGGACCCTAGCCAATAGTACAAAGATGGAGGACAACAAAGAAGAATTCAATAGAAATAAGTAAGCATCTAGGAACTGACCTAGGAAATCAATGGTGATAAATGTAGATAAGCTACAATTGGAGAGGGAACAACTAGAAAATCTAGTGTTGCAAGCAAAATGGTTAGGAAAAGATCTCAAGTGGTATTTTTTAGTTCACTAGTGGCAAGGTAAATGGGGTATTGATTTACAATAAAAAAGGCTAGCCCAACGAATACTTTGTGGTGATATTCCCTACAAAGGAGATTAGGATTGAAATCGAATTAGGTATTTGGCTATTAGATGGCTACAAATTCTACAGTTAGGGATGGATTGCAAGTTTCAGTCCATTCACACATAAAATGGAGGTGATTCAAGAATGGTAGAAACTACCCAATCTACCACTAGAGTTTCAGTCCCCAAGTATTCTGGAGGACATTGGAAATAATCTGGGGACTTATGTGTGTGCAAAAGAAACATTGAATTCAAACGGGACAAGCTCTTATGTTGGGCTATCTATAGAGAAAATTCCAAATCAGGAGAATTGGAATGAAATCAAATTAGTTAAAGAATGGGGGGGTTGGGTATGAGAGCTTATCCCAGATCCGCTTCCTAGCTCAAAGCTTATTAAGACCTTGGGTCGGGGGGAAACACACAAACACCCCTCAATGGTTGAACAAGGACGTGTCGACGCCCCACAGGAAAATATTTTTTCTTCAAACTCGCTGAAAGATGATGCCTCAGGATTTAGGGTTGTGGAGATGTGTGGGGGATGGAGGCCTCTTTTGATAAAGGAAACGAGGGAGTGGGCACAAGTAATTTTTCCTGAGAGGGAGAACTGAGAAATTGGTAGAGGCAATCGATATATTAGGAAACCAATGCAGGGAGGAGGATTTAGACTCCTTGATAGAAGTCGAGAATGAATTGGTAGAACTAGCCAAGGCAGCCAAAAGTGGATCATTAAGATTGGATGAAGAAGAATAATTTGAGGACTGGACAAATTTCCCAAGACTGGAAGACAATGAACTACCTTTTGAAGTTCTTTGAAATCGGGTATGAGGTGAAAAGTATCACAAGTGGGCCAATTTGAGCTAGGAAAATTGGGTATCAGTCAAAAGGAAATGCACAAATATACACCAGAGATATTTTGGACAAAACATTCCCTTTTTAAGATTGTGGTGAAATTAGGAAATGGGATAGGATCCCAAATCAAGAGATACTCTTGAAATGGGATGGGGAGGCAAGTGGTCAAAAGAACATTAATGAAATGTTGAAAGTAGGGAAGAGCGAAGCTCTTCCTGAACAACAATGAAGATCATTACTTGGAATGTTAGGAGCTTAACCACCCCTAACAAGTGATGCCTAGTTAGGCATCAATTAGAAACTTTTCAAGCAGATATAGGATTATTACAGGAAACTAAATTGGGGGAACACAAAAGGATAAAATTTGGCAGAAAATTGAAGCTTTGGCATATACTTGGAGTCAATGCGAAAGGCACCTTAGGAGGTTTGCTGGTAGTTTGGAAACCACAATCAATGATGTTGGAGGAAGTCACAAGCAACAGACATTGGATCGCTTTCTGGGTAAGAAGTCTCATTTCAAATTTGTTCTTCTTACTTATTAATCTTTATGGTCCTACCACTTGCACACAAAAAAGGAAAGTATGGCAAGAATTAGATCTGGTGCTTAATAATATAGGGTAGGATTTTTGCATCATTGGGGGGAGATTTTAGTGCTATACTAGGATCTAAAGACAAGAAGGGGGGAGTGGTTAGGGTGCTATAGTCACAAGCAGACTTCAAGGACTTTGTAGAGAGAAATTTATTAATTGAGACTCAAATGGTAAATGGAAATTTCACTTGGACAGTTAGAAGGGGTTTAGTAGTATGCAGAAAAGCTTGATAGGTTCTTTTTCAAAGGGGATTTAGGCTAGTTTCCTTACATCTTGGAAAGTAAATTTATCCCAAGAGTGGGATCTGATCACTTTCCAGTATAACTAGAAATAAAAGGTGATAAAGGACCAGTAAGATGCTCGTTCAAGTTTGAAACAATGTGGTTTAGGGATCTGAACCTTGGGGATCTCATAAAAAAGTGGTGCTTAGATTGTAAGCCTAGAGGTTCAAAAATGTTTAATGTGGTTACAAAACTAAAATTAGTAAAAGAAAAATTTAAAACAATGGAATAAAGATTGCTTTAAGAATATCTTTGAAGAAAGAATAAATATTGAAGAAGCATTGAAGGAGGTAGCAGAGAACGTGATAGCGAATGGTATAGATATTAACAGCTTTCAGGAGGAGAAGGTTTTGATAGGAAGGTTGAATGATGTTTTGGCTAAAGAAGAAATATTATGGAGACAGAAGTTTAAAGAAACATGGCTAAAGGTAGAGGATAAGCACACGAAATACTTCCACAACTCAACTAAGGTGTGGAGGGAAGTAAATAGAATCTTTAGCATCAAAGGATCTAATGGTAGGATGCTAGAAGATCCGGTCAAAGTTAAGGAGGCTGCAATTGAGTTTTTTCAAGATTTATTGAATGATAACAATGCATGCAACCTTCTGGCATAGAATGAACTATTGAGTAGTATCCTCAGCTTGATGAATGAAATTCAAAATGAATAGCTAAATTCCAAATTCATAGAATAGGAGGTTAAAATGGATTTGTTCCAATTACACCCAAATAAGGCTCTAGGGCCTCATGGTTTCTTGATGGTCTTCTTCCAAAAATACTAGGATACTGTGGGTCAAGAGATTACTGAGGTGATTGAGGATTCCAAAGCTTTGGGTTATGTGCTTAAGGAAGTAAACAATGCCTTCATCACACCCATCCCCAAAAAAGAGAAACTTGAGTCATTGGAAGAATATCGACCCATCTCCTTGTACAACACATATAAAATCTTGGAAAAGGCAGTAGCTAATAGGTTGAAAATAATTATTCCACTCATTATCTTAGAGGATAAAATGGGGTTTGTGTCGAGAAGGTCAATCATGGATGGAGTAATCATAGTTCAAGAAGTTATACACTCCATACAAAGATCGAAGAAACTAGGGATGTTGTTGAAACTTGACATTAGGAAGGCTTATGACAAGGTAAACTAGCATTTTTATTCAAAATTATGGTGGCTTTTGGATTTTAGAAGGCATGGTTGGATTGGGTATTTGGTTGGATTGCTTGTCCAAGGTACTCTATGTTGTTGAATAGCTCTCTAGAAGGATTTTCCAGTGCCTCCCAGGGCCTCCAGTAGGGAGACCCTCTCTCCCCATTTTTATTCATAATCATGGCCAAAGCCTTGGGTAGATCAATAGATAGAGCTCAAAGGAGCGAGTTAGTGTGTGGTTTACAAGTCACGAGTAGCCAAAATGCAATCACCCACCAACAATTCACAGATGACACAATGCTATTTGGAATGGAAATTGAAAGGGAGGCTAATTAGTTCAAAGGCGTTTTAGACAAGTACTCCTTGGATTCAAGATAAGAAATTAGCATTGTGAAATTGGAAGTTTGCTTCTTCAATACAAGCATAGCAAGAGAAGTTCAAATTTTGAGGATTCTAAGATATAAAAAGGGAAACTAATGTGTAGATATCTTGGCCTTCCCTTGGATAAAGGGGTGTAGCATGAAAACATTTTGAATAATTTAATAGAAAAGGTGAAAGATAGAATTTCTTCTTAGAAAATTTGTTGGTTATCATGGGAAAGAAGACTAATGATGCTTAAGTCAGTTGTCATTGCACTACCGACCTCTATGATATCATGTCTTTTGTCATCGATGGGATCTAGCAAACTGCTTAACAAGAAGATGAAATACTTTTTTTGGCAAGGTAACTCAAAACAACATAAGTTCCCACTAGTAAAATGGAAGAAACTTTGTGAAAAAAAAGAAGCTGATGGGGTGGGGATGAAGGATCTTCTTCTTCAGAAAAAAGCCTTGGGGGCTAAATTAGTTTGGGAACTTCATAGAAAATGGGACCTCAAATGGGTCAAAATACTGAGGGAAAAGTATCTTGATGATGAGGAGCATAGTATGTTAATAGCTAGGTCTTTACCTAGTGAGTCAAGAATTTGCAATTTTATGAGAAGCTCAAGGGATTTAATTTTGGACCATCTCACTTGGGAGATAAAGGATTGGTGCTCCACACTATTTTGGGAGGATTCATGGGAAGGTTTTTCAAAACTAATAGATATTGCGGCTCTCGAGTAGGTCAAAATAAGAACAAAGCAAGCATGGGGAGATAGGGTAAGAGATTATACTGAGGACTCAACCTAGTTGGGAGAATTGTTTTACCAGTGGAAGAGCATAAGGTGATTGGGGTTTTAGGATGAGGTGGTGGAAATTTATGAGCAGGTAATGGTTTTGCAGAAGGTATGCATCAAACAAGGTAGTGATGGCATAAGGTGGAATTCTTCACAAAATGGGGAATATAAGGCAAAGGATGGCTATGCCATTTTGTCTGAGGATGGGGCATTTGAAACCAACTTACCAACTAATATTTGTTGCAACAAACTATATCTTCCAAAGGCTAGCATTTTCACCTAAGCAGCCTCCCAAGGCAAGGCCCTAATAGCAAACAGATTTACAAAGTTCGGTTATCATGTCCCATTGAGATGTCCCTTGTGTAAACAAGAAAAATAAATCGAGGATCATTTGTTTTTGAATTATAGATACACTCGGTGTTGTTGGAAGTGGCTATGTTCAAAAATTCAATGGCAGACTATATTTTTTAGCAGTCTTCTAGGCATACTTAAGCTGGACAACACCCTATAAGCAGTCAACATTTGGAGGTTTATGGATTGTGAACCCATCAATCGTCATCTGGGAAGTTTGGAAGGAGAGAAATCAACACATTTTTTAGAAAGGCTGCAAAACAAAATTGAGGCAAGCATCATGGGAATAATCAATGAAAGAGTGGATGATTGAAACCCAAGGAAGTTGAATTTCACTATTTGGGATGCTTTGACAAAGAGAATTTGGTATGGGTTGAGAGTTCTTGCATTTGTGGGAAACGGGAGAAGGCAACATCAATAGATAGGCGCAAGGTATGTTGGTCGCCC
>VDFB02105785.1:532862849-532905581 GCA_007258455.2 Sequoia sempervirens | reverse complement strand
AATAGTAAGGAAAATGATAAAAGAGTTGCTCATAGACTAATAACATCATTAGTAACAAATTAAATAATTAAAAAGGCTCAATTATTAAGGTAAACTTGTCTTAAATTAAGCCTAAATCGTAAAACATTATCAAAAGTACTATCAATAAGATCATGATTAGAAATTCCTATTGAAAATCATACTTGGGCTTTTAGCAATAGGCTTCCATGAGTCGATAAGAAGCTAATTAATAGCACATAGGATGAAATTCAACAATTTTGACACTCTAACTCTAGATTTACATATGAGGTTGGAAACAACATTTTTTATACTCTACCTAGGCCATGATTTTTTTATCAGTACGAAGAGTTTATGATAGAAATACATCCATTATTGTTGAGTTAAAAGTAGGTTAAATATTATTTTTCTTAAAAAGTCACTTTTATATAAATGTAGGTGTTTTGGAGAACAAAGGTATAGTATGAATAAGTGATTGACATCGATGGCTATAAATTTCAAGGTGGGGACATTCTATATAATTCATAAGGTGTTATAATATTAAATGCTTTCATTGTTTAGTTAGTTTTAATCAATGTTGTATGATTTATTAAACATTTTTTTAATATTTAAATGTAGGTGTTTTGGGGAGTCTAGTAGTGATAGATCTAGCTCATTGAGAAAGGATATAGGTAGAGAGGAGGAGTGACGTTAACAAGGATTGATACATGGATCACCTTAGGGTGGTAGATATGAGTGGAACATATCCATAGAGAAGGATAGGTGAAGAGGATAGATATAGAAAAATGTGATCAACATAGATTAAATAACAGATAAAGCACAAATCAAATACTTTAATAGTATAAAATATAAAATGTAACCGAGCATTTGTGGGTTTGCATCCCACCAAACATGTCAATTTGTAAGCATTGAATTTAAATAAATGAGACATTGAGGAAAATAAATGTAGACTTCAAATTGAATTAAAAAATCACCTCTAATAGAGTGAAAAGATGAATTACACAAAAAATGAACTAAAATTATAATGAAATACATATTGACAAATTGATATATCCTACAAATGATAAAACATTTAAATTTCCCAACTAGATAAAATATACTTGCTCAAAATTGAGACGATAAAATGATGGATTTGATCTCAATTTATAGATTTTTTATATGATGGATAAATTGCAAGGATTTGATCATGTATCGTGAGTTTTTAACCCAATTAAAATGTGGCTACTATTATTACCTAATTAACTAATTTATTTATTTAATGAAATTTCTTAATTATTTTGATCAATGAATTGATTGAATTATTTTCAATTTTTATCTAATTTGATTAAATATGTTAAATAATTTTATTGATATATAAACTAATATATGGGCACTCAAAAAATATGTAATATATGTCTTCTTTTTAGGTTTTTTTTCATTTATGGTAGGTTTTCTTAATCAATTTTGTCTATATATGATTGCTACAATCCTATTTGATGGGTCTCTTGGTTTTGTCCCTACACCTTCATGATTTGGGGGTTGACATGCCCTTCTCTATCTTGTACTTTACTATGGAATTTTTTACAATAAATATTTTAATTAGTTTAGGCCTTGATCGTTTTAGGTCTGAAAAGAAAAATTAATTTGATTTTGATAAAGTGTAGGAAATAGGGTATCATGAATTTTGTTAATAAGTGGATGTTAGGTGTTCAGGTGGGGACCATGGTATGGATATTCAAGTGTATGTGAGATTTAGTGTCTACAAAATCCAAAGGTAAATCAAAATATTATAAACATCAAACTTTTTTTGGAAGGATAATATAAAACCAAATCTAAACACAATATAAACATTGTAATCACAACCATACGTAATATATATATGAGATTGCATACAACCATGTGTAAAATTTACAACCATGTAAAATTTATTCATATGTTGTTTATTAAGAAAAAATGTCATAAATTATATTTCTAGAAATAAAAAGGACTACAAACATGGAGGGAAAAAATTAAATAATCTCAACATAGCAAGGATTTTACAAAGTGATAGATAATTTTCTCAAAAGAAAAAGGATGTGTTGTGCACAAGACAACAAACCACTTTTTCATGTTTTTTGATGTCTAAATATTTACTTTCCATACATGTTTGTGAATACCACATAAATTGAGATGCAAGATTATTTTAAAATCTTCACATGCATCTTAAAGTGGAAAAAAATGTAATGATAAAATTTGCATATCCATATTATTCCTATTGTATTTTTTGCCTCATTTTGTATATATATATATATATATATGGTGCAATATTGTGCAAAGTGGTAATAATTCCCCTAGAGTTTATGACCTATTATATAGACATAAATCAAACACTTGAACTCCATTTTTTCCTTACACACATCTTATCAAAGCATTTTTTTGACACATATCCACATATCCACACAGATCCACTTTTCCTAATGAATCTTATGTGTATGTCTAATGGTGGCATGTGGAAGGATAAATATGGCTATTGAAAACTTTACCATTATCTTGACAACTAATTATGGCTATATGATTATCTTATTGTAATGAACCTAAGTTCATTCGATAGATATTAGTGAAGTTGAATTAGGAAGCATGGATTGTGCTTTATTATACACATTTTACGTTTAAAAATATGGATCTAATTTTTGCGATATTGAAAGTCAGTTAAATTTCTTCAATAGTATATCCAAGGTATAGGGATATATTAGTGGTAAGAGTAGTGTAGGATAAAAAGGAGAATGTATAAAGAGGGGAAGGTCTAGAAAGGTAATGACATGGTAATGGAAGGAAAAGTTACACTATAAGGTTAGATTTTCATAGGATAAGGAGGAATGGTATGAAGAAATACATCCTCAGATAGGATAACTCACAGTAGTAACGATGGTGTGTGAACATATAAAAGGATGTATACAAAATACTAGTGGAGAGAAAGCTTTGTGGGACATGGGTGGTGGATCCCAGCGTAACTATAGTATGATAGGATGGTGGAATTATTATAAGAGGATGAAGGGTAGATGGATGCATAGGAGAGTACAACATATTAAAATCCATTAGAGGGCAATATTATGAATTCGCATTAATTCCCCAAGGATGTTTCTACCCAACATGGCCATATAAATTACTAGCCAACAAGTGAGGATATTTAGGGTGGAGAGGTGCATCAATACATAATTATCAATTTAGGAAAATATCTTGTTTACCAACATATGCATCTAAATCATAGTCTCAAGTGATCATTATTTTTCATCTTCTTTAATGTGGCTCTTTATATGGTTGTCATTAGCTATTATATGAAAAAATGATTCAATCGTCATTTTATTTGCTAGTCATATTAGAGTTAAGATGAAAACACCATAAACAAGATTTTAAAGGATATTAATTTAACTAGATAAAAAGATCACTCTCAAACATGCAATATAAATTCCCAAATTGCTTAATAAATGCATATTTCCTAATAATGTGTGCAACTAAAAACTAATAACATGAAATAAATAATGAAGGATAATAAATTAAATAATCCTAATTGAACTAGGGTTGTCCTATACTAAAAAGTTGTAAGCATACTGTATGAAATTGTAAGATGGGAATTACTTAAAAACGTTATATGACACATAAGAGAATAAAAAGGGGGGTTACACTAGAATATTGATTAGAATTATAAAAATCATCAAGATCATCTTAAATAATGGGTTTGAATATGTCAAAAATGGAGTGTCGGTTATGAGGAGGATTTGGATTTTTTTGACAAGATGTAAAGCATTTGCTAAATACATCCTATCAACCAAGTCAAGGAATATGATGTTGAAATTTGTGCCAAATTTGGTGTCATTTTTAGGTCATTATTTTGGCTCATGGCTTTGGTTAAACCACACTTTCTTTATGGTTTAAATTTTTTCTATTTATGGGTGCTTGAGATGGAGAAAGCATAATAATTTTGTAGGTATAATCATGCTACTAGAAATTACTCCATATTCACATGTTTATTTATGATACTACTATAAGGGTATGCACATGAATATTTTATTGTAAATGATATTATTATCAAATAATATAATTGGTTCATGTTTTTGGTTGTGAGATTTTTCTTCCAAGAGGATTTTCCCATGTACATAATTATGTTATAAATTTATAATTTATATTTTTTTCTTGTAACTAAAATTAAATTTATTTATCCATAGCTTTGATTGTTGAAATGGGAAGGCATATTTCATTTACACAAGACAAAAATGTATGCAAAATGGGGAAGAAAAATATTGTATGTTGAAAATGCTTTAAATTTTTTCAAACAAATGCAATTTGAATCCAACAAGTTTGAAAATATTTGCATTTAGGGTTTCGAAATTAAACAAATAGATGCATTTTGAACTATAAAAGAATTGAATTTTAAATACCTAGTGCTTGATATGCAAACCGAAATGATGAACTTTGGAGAGATGAACTTAAATTTGCTTTCGTTGGAAAGAAAAACCTCTGTTTGGTCACCGTCACACTCTCGGTTCGCCGCACGCACCAGTGAAAGTGACTGGTAAAATTAGAAAGTAAAAGTGAATTGAAAATGAAAGAATTTTTGGCTTTTGTCATATTTAAGGGGTTCGGTTGAACCCATGTTCAACTGAACCTATTTAAATATGTTTTTTTATTTAGGTTTTCAGTAAACCAAACCCCTGAAGGCCTGTCAACTGTACTCGGGCCTGTATTTAACTTCAAAGGACAAATTAAAACAATAATTTCTAAGACAATTCTTTTTAAAAGTAATCATAAATATACATGTAATACACATTAACTCAAAACATGAATTCCTCTCATCGGCAGATTCATTAACACATACATCCCTTTGGGCCACCAGGAGTCATTACGGCATAAACACAAAGAATAAAAGCCAAAGATATAAACATTAACAAATATAATAAAGTAAACATTAACAAGTATAACACATACATGATAATCATTGATAAGAACCATCTATGTACATAAATACAATATATGCATGATTAACTTAACACATTAAATAACAACTGCAAATAGCCACATAAGGTTTAATGTTACATTACAATACAATATTCAAGAAGTACAATAATACAAAAGTGTTTCCAAACATAAATGGAAACCATACACAAGATAACATGATACAATTGAATAGATGAATACACAATAACATAACTGGCTCCAAGATAAATACAACTCTAGAGTTGCCGCAACAGCACCAAACTGCACCTCACGATCCTTGACTGGGGACCCAATGGGATGCTTAGCACGTTCCACCCGACCATGTGAGTCCGAAGACCCACCCCCCGTGCTAGGAGCTAACAAGAAAGAGACCACAACCAAGAACATCCAAACATGGAACCACAAGACTCAACAACATACAAAAGTATCATAAAACTCAAGGATTATAATGACATAATCAACAACATCCAAAAGTCATTAGAATAACTTAAAATCATAAATCTCATCACATAAATCAAAGCCATGAACGAGTAATCAAAGGATGATCATGAAACGCTTCCAAGTCAAACTGAAATTAATAAACATAATACAATTCCAAATTGCAATTACACAATACAATAACATCATATTACAATACCAAAAGAGTACAAGTCATCAATATCAATGAGATCATCCAAAACCACAAAGTACACCAAAGATGTGTTAAGACAATAATCATAAATCGATTTAAGTCAATATAGACAACGAATTTAACCAATCTCCCATAACATACTTCGAGAGGAACACAATAAAGTAAATACATGGGCAACTAGGGAAGAGTGTCATTGCATAGCCTACATGGGTTCTCCTGGCCCTTCCTCCAAACTGAGGCGCCGGCCCCCATCTATGGATCTCCTGGCCCTTCCTCCTACTTGAGGTGCCGACACCATAGGGTAGCTCATGCAGAGCCGATAACCTCTCATGAGGACAAGGTTACGACCTTGCCAACCACGGCCTTCTCAGCCTTCCATTAGTCTGCGAAAGCACTAATGAAGACGAGGCATCCATTTTTAAATCTTATAATGATATTACTACCCAACCCTCCTAAGTTAATTATTAGGTTTTCACTTGTTTACTAACTCACTCGTGGGTTCTCCTGTGCCCTTCCCCTTAAATGGGGCACCTGCCCCCACGAGGAGCCACTCTCCCTAGAAACCCCACCACATAAAAACCAAGGGTTGTACCATCATAATTTGAACAAAGAATCACAACATAAAAGCATGCGAGGCATTACCCATCTCGCTAACAAGTACAACATCAGAGTCTTACAAAGTTCCATACAACCCTTCCAGAATAATGAAACCAAAACACTTGCCACATCAAGGGCACATAAAGAGAGAACATCAACTGACAATCAACTCAAGCCTCTGGAAGATTCTCAAAAAGTCCACATGAAAGAACTGACAACAATAATTGCAAGGCCACAAGAACTATTCTCAATTCCAATATAATGAGTAAATACACCAAAATAAGATCAAAAACTCCATTCAATCAACAACTTCGATACGAACTCAAACAGAAATTCAAGAAGATCAACTATCCACAACTCATAAACAAAACAACACAAATTAAATGGCAAAGGATCCCTTGAATCAAAATTAGTCTCCAAAAGAATCCACACCAACACGAACCATCCAAACATAATCCTTCAACAACAGAGGTAAAAAGCATGCAACAGGCATCCCAAGGAGACCTCAATTTCCTCCTCACAGGATACCTGTGCAGCTGGTTAAACAAATGACCTTTGACAAAAATCAACAAACATGACAACAATGTAATTAAATGTTTCACCAAAATAATAAAAGTGGGAAAACTGCATTAAATAAGAAGCATAAACTTATTACAACCAAATCATCACTTTAGTATCCAAAATATTCCACCACAAAACCCCCTTAACTCAAAACCAACCAAGAATTCACCATGTAAGGATAAATGAATAGCAACACAACTTAACTTAAAGAAGATCACCAACTCAAGTTAACTCAAGAAAAGTCACAAAGAAAGAGTATGTCAAAATACTCATAAAACGACATGAATCCAAAGGAATGAAAATACTTCCAAAGTCAAGCATTTCCAAAGAGGATACCACAAATAGGATACACCAAATTACCCCTAAAAGATCAATGACCAATCAAAAACAATTTATCCATTTGTTCAAAAATAATTAATATTAAAAACACATATCGTAATAATCTCAAGGCATATTTTTATATTCCATAATATTCCTTATCATCAATCTCATAATAATTAAAAGATTATTTCCCTCGGATATTAATACTTGAGACAATCTTAATACAATTTCCTAGTTATTTAGCTTACACACTAAACTTAACATTCCACTCCAAGGGTTATAAAATAACAATATTCACCTACAAATTAACAAGGAATAAACCATAATAATTGTGGTAATAATAATATCCTAGATTTCTAATTCTTCTTAGACAATTTGCTAATCATTTAATAATGGAAATAACCTTCATTCAATTTTAGTGTCAAGGAAACTTAACTTTGTTTATCTTTATTTAAGTAACCATTTACTTTATTAGTCCCATACATTCATAAGTATCTACATTAACAATATTAACTCCAAAATTGCTCCCCATATTCCTTAAATTCACTCATCTTCAAAACGAGCCATAGACACAAATAATCCTTATACATCTTACCCCTACCTTTAAATATATACACATATTTTAACATTGACGGAATATTAGAGCACAACAAAAAGACAATCACATTAACTGGCATTTAACTCAGCATACAAATTATAGCCACAAATTCGACAAAACATCCATTGAATACATAAAGTGAAACAAATTTTACTTCTAAGTCATTTATGGTAATCAAATTAGAATTCTCATTGTACAGACATAAACAAAAGAATTATCTAACTTCCTTATTTTTCAAATCTATATTCTCAAATAACTAATTATTCACCAATATGTACAAACACCCATATATTTTTGCCTACGTGTATATATATTCGTCTAAAAAAGCATCCTTAATTAGGTTGATCACTAAATGATAGAATTAATGTACAACTTTTTCCTCTTTTGAAATTAATACATTTCAGTTTGGTGTCGAGTTCCAGAGACGCACTTCAAGTTTGAAATATGGAATTTAAACTCTGCCTATCCTCTCTGTTATGTTAGAACATTGAAAATATTTTACTTTCAAGTGCTGCAACTGTGATGGATTACCAGTGGTATTAGAGGGGTGATTTAAATCTTTAACTTCCTATTATGCTCAAGTGCAGCAGCGGTGCTAGATTGACAAAGGAAATAGAGGGGTTATTTAAACCTTTTAAATTTTCTATTATGTTCAAGTGCTTCAGCTATGACAGGCTGCCAATGAATCGGGGAGCCTATTTAAATCTATACAACCTACCATGATCAAGTGCTGCGGTTGTGACAGGTTTCAGGGAGACTATTTAAATTTATACACGATCCAAAGTCTAAACACTGTAGCTGTGATAGGTTGCCAAAGGTATTAGGGACATTATATAAATTTAGATTACTAGACTATGTGAAGGAGCTCATCTAAACACTGTATCCAATAACATCAATTTCTCTCAGCTTCGACTGAACGGAGGTAATTGGAAAAGGCTTGAAACATTGCGCAGACTAAGAGAATTAAATAATCTGCTAATTGGTCCTCAATTTCTTCACTTGAACAATCTACTCAATGATGACATCAGAGAAGACACACGAACCAAGCTTCCTCCAAGTTTGAGATGGTTACGGTTGCAAAAATGTGAGAAGCCAATTTTCCTTCAGTTTTGCGGATAACATTTAATTCTGTACAAAGCCTCAACTCTAAGTGACAGGTTGCCAAGAATATTAGAAAGTGAATATTGGAATTTGGAAATATCGCCATCTACTTGCATTATTATCAAATCCCAAATGTTTTCCAAGTGTGAATGAAATGAGAGAATTACCAGATGGAAAAGAAAGTTGAGCACCATAGATAGTGTGTTTAAAACCACCTATGAATAATTTTCTTAACCAAATGATATGTTGAGGAGGAGTGGTAACTTAATTTCATTAAATTTTAGACATTCTACTAATCACTTTATGGCTGGCGCCTAGCTAAGTTAAAGAGGTCAAAGCAAAGGGGCACACAACCATAGGGACATCCCCACATAGGATGAAAAGCAAAAATCAAAAGGGATAAGGGTTCACGCCCATGAAACAAGTAGCCTAAAAAAAATCTCCTATCAAAACACCTTGCATGAATCCAAATCCACATACAAGAAGGGATGCACTATGGACGCATTAACCCTCATGCACAGTGTCTTAAAACAAATTTCCAACACTTTGGTGTACATAGAAACTAATGTAAAGGCATCAACCTCTCACAGATAGAATAAACGCCATATCAAACAACATGAATTCCAAACAGACAGTAGCAGAGGTGCGCCCAAAATGGGTTAGCTGAAAAGATTGAACCTAGTTTCCAACGCAACAAAAAGAGAGGGTGAGTGTTGCCAAAAATCCATCGTTACGCTTGCCAAAGATCCACTTCATCCCAGTGATTCCATTTCGATCCCCCCCTATTGCCGCTTCCCCATTAACTTTTTAAAACAATTCATAAAACATAATCTATTCTACAAAGAATTTCTACAGACCAAAGTTCTCTTCGACTTCCCAATGCTCTAAACGTGCAGTTTCATTTCCTACTTAAAACACTTCAGCTTCCTATCCATTTAAATTCCTTATTATAATAATGATCTTTGAACAACTAATGAATTGTTAATTATTATTGAATATCATTAAAGAATACTTTTACAAAACAATTAGTTTATTTATTTATTAATAACTCTTTACTTAATATTTTATAAAACTAATTTATTTAATTATCATTTTAATTTTTAGTTTTATTTACTCAATGCTATTTTAATTAATTGAGTACACAATTCCATCAAATATTATATTAACACTAATCACACACAAAACAACAATAACGCAATTAAACACTTACAAAAAAATAAAAAAAATAAAAAAATCCGGAAAGGTCACAACAGAGGGGCACTACAAATCATTGGGTTCAGTCGAACCTATGAATTTTGGTGAAAAGAAAAATGCGAAATTTCCTTTCTCTCGATCAATTGTAAACCACTATTCTAATTTTACCCAACCACATATCAAAACAACCACAACATCCAACACTACATTGCCTGGGATTGGTTAAGACAAATGTTCTGCTGTAAATTTAAAAGAGTTGTATTGTTTTAGAAGAGCATATGTTTCTATTTGAGATGAAATATTCCTAAACATTATGATTCTTGAATTCAATACAAATCTATGTAGAAATAATACGTATGTTTTTTTTAGAGAGTTCCTTTCTTGTACAGGCTCTTAAATAAAGAAGCATTTTGGTTAATGATGAAATCTGTAAAATTTGGAATTCCCCGATTCAACTGGAACTCAATTTCCTGTATCTACATTAATTAGTTATCATAGGAAGATGTCTAAACAACGTTAGAGAACATTTGTCCTTATGTAGGAAACAACCTTTGAATCAATTTGTGTCAACAAATAAAGAGTAGATTAAAATGACAAGTACTAGGATTTAATAAAATGAACAGTCTGATAATGACTCTATCTATCTGTGCAACCCAACTCTTCCTCTTGGAAGGGAATGTGATGTGCCCTGCAGAAAGAAAGTGGAATTCGATGCTATATGGGCGACGTCTCCCTGATAAGGAAATTTTTGCTTTTGCCATTGCATGATCTTAGAGTTGGCCGCCATGGAGGTCGACACCAACCATGCAACGTACCCTTCATCCAATCCATTCTGTACACACCCACAATCATGGTGCTCAGGAAAACAGTCCACATGCCTTGTCAAGCCGCGGGCTCTTTGGTGGTGGTTATCATTTCCATCGCCCTCTACAAATCAGTTTCATCATGCCTCGTGGAACAACCATTTAATGCAATATGACTAACCAGCCAACAAAATTCAAGGTTGATGTTGAAGTCGTATTCTTATCGATTAGGAATCTTTATTACCCAGGAGTAACGATGGCTAGGATAGGAAAACATTGTATTCTCGAACCATCATACTAGTACATCCATGAAAGTATACAAGATAGAGGTTTTGATTGCACATTGTAGTTGTATTGCTTTAGAAGGCCATGCTTGCAAGCTTGGAAGAATAAACAATTGTGTGAACTAAGCAACATAATAATTAAAGATAATGTGGTCATCTAAAAGGCGAGATAAGCACAAAAAAAGTGTATGGTGGAATGCATAAGGGAAGTGTAGTTTTATAATAGGTAGCATATGCATAAAATGGAATCAGTGAAAGGGCTTTCGAAACATTCTAAAAATTGTGGCCGATAAGGGTAGACTTAAATAAAGTACAAATAACTAACTTATATTGATTTGGGAATCAATCTAATTTGGACACACTTTCGGTCTTAAGGAAATTAGAGAAGTTTCTCAAAACTTAAATGTGGTAATAATTTTGGTATGAACTTGGTCAAGCACTCTTGAACCTTAATCTTAAATGACTCTTAATTGTTAATCAAGAAGAATAGAATTTTAGTTATGAAGGTAAGTAGAGGTTGCCCATAGATCAACAATTCCTTTGAATTAAACTATCATATGTCTTGAACCCATTGAGCAAGGAAAACTATGTGAGATGAAATGTTGACGTGACATAATTAGGTTGATTCTTGATTTGCTTCAGAGTTCCAAATTTGCTAGTGAAATTGGGGGCATGATATAATCCATCATATTGCATCCCTTTAAGTCACTCTCTTAACCCCACTTAATTCATACTCTTGGTACCCCTTAAGCCATATCCTCATATATCTACCCTTAATCCATCCTCTAGCATCCCCTTAAGTCACTCTCTTAATTCCCCTTGATCCATCCTCTTAGGACTCATTAAGTCATATCCTCTTACATCCCCTAGACTTTAGGTCCTAGGGTTAATGGTTTAGGATTCATCTCCTAGGCTTTAGGTCATAGGGTTAAGGGTTTAGGGTTCATATCCTAGGTTTCATGAGATGCTTAGAATAACAAATCTATATGGGTTAAGGGTTTACAGTTCATCTCCTAAGCTTCAAGACCTAGGGTTAAGGGTTTGAGATTCATATCCTAAGGTTCATGAGATGCTTAGAATAACAAATCTATATGGGTTAAGGGTTTATAGTTCATCTCCTAGGCTTTAGGTCCTAGGGTTAATGGTTTAGGGTTCATATCCTAGGGTTCATGAGATGCTTAGAATAATAAATCTATAGGGGTTAAGGGTTTAGGATTCATCTCCTAGGCTTCAAGTCCTATGGTTAAGGTTTTAGGATTCATATTTTAAGGTTCATGAGATGCTTAGAATAACAAATCTATATAGGTTAAAGGTTTATGGTTTATCTCCTAGGCTGAAGGTCCTAGGGTTAAGGGTTTTAGATTCATATCCTAGGGTTCATTGGATGCTTAGAATAAAAAATCTATATGGGTTAATGGTTTATGATTTATCTCCTAGTCTTTAGTTCCTAGGGTTAAGGGTTTAGGGTTCATATCCTAGGGTTCATGAGATACTTAGAATAAAAAATCTATATGGGTTAATGGTTTAGGATTCATCTCCTATACTTCAGGTCCTATGGTTAAGGGTTTACGGTTCATATCCTAGGGTTCATGAGATGCTTAGAATAACAAATCTATATGGGTTAAGGGTTTACGATTCGTCTCCTAGGCTTCAAGTCCTAGGGTTAATGGTTTAAGATTCATATCCGAGGGTTCATGAGATTCTTAGAATAACAAATCTATATGGGTTAAGGGTTTATAGTTTATCTCCTAGGCTTTAGGTACTAGGTTTAAGGGTTTAGGATTCATATCCTAGGGTTCATGAGATGCTTAGAATAAAAAATCTATATGGGTTAAGGGTTTAGGATTCATCTCCTAGGCTTCAGGTCCTATGGTTAAGGTTTAGGGTTCATATCCCAGGGTTCATGAAATGCTTAGAATAACAATCTATATGGGTTAAGGGCTTACGATTCATCTCCTAGGATTTAGCTCTTATGGTTAAGGGTTTAGGGTTCATATCCTAGGGTTTATGAGATGCTTAGAATAACAAATCTATATGGATTAAGGATTTAAGGTTCATCTCCTAGGCTTTAGGTCCTATGGTTAATGGTTTAGGGTTCATGTTGTAAGGTTCATGACATGCTTAGAATAATAAATTTATATGGATTAAGGGTTTACGGTTAATCTCCTAGGCTTTAGGTCCTATGGTTAAGGGTTTAGGGTTCATATCATAGGGTTCATGAGATGCTTAGAATAATAAATCTATATGGGTTAAGGGTTTATAGTTCATCTTCTAGGCTTTAGGTCCTATGGTTAAGGGTTTATGATTCATATCCTAGGGTTCATGAGATGCTTAGAATAACAAATCTATATGGGTTAAGGGTTTACAGTTCATATCCTAGGATTTAGGTCCTAGGGTTAAGGGTTTAAGATTCATATCCTAGGGTTCATGAGATGCTTAGAATAAAAAATCTATACAGGTTAAGGGTTTAGGTTTCATCTCTTAACTCCCCTTAAGCCATCCTCTTAAGATCCTTAAGTCATATCCTCTTACATCCCCTTAATCCACCCTCTTGCATCCCTTTAAGTCATTCTCTTAACTCCCCTTAAGAAATTCTCTTAGGACTCCTCTAGCCATATCCTCTTAGGCCCCCTTAATCCATCCTATGCAGAACATCACTTGAATTTGTAAGGAATTTATAAGATCCAATTTTCTAACTTTTAGTATGTATTGTTCTTTTCTTGCATGAATTATTCAGTTAAATGACTCATAAAAAATATTGTTACTTTACTTACATTAATTATTTTTCCAGGTTCTCATCAAGTCGGTCTATCATGTGATGTCACTATAAAATAAATTCATCATATAGATTATGTAAATATCAATTTGTGGTTTTGAACTAAAAGTTGACAAGCTTTAATTGTATTTATATGTACACATGTTTCATCATGCTATATAGTTGTATTAACATCAATATACATTATTTTTTTTTTTATACATATGAACTTCAATGAACTTAATCACTTGTTATATCTTGTTCCAATTTTATCTTATACAAATTTTGTTTTATATTTACCACATTTTATACATGTCAAGTATAGATTTTTGTTCAGTGATGAATATTTGCTACAATTGGAAAATAGTTAAAATTACTTTCCCTTACTTTATTATGAATATAATCTAAACTATTTAAGGAATGTATTAATTTTTCACCTAACCATGTGATTTTATTGAAATTTGAAAGTTAATCATTTTAAGACATCTAAACTTAATTCAACAGTGGCATGTAAATACATATACAATTTGATTCTAGATAATAATTTATAGTGCATATTAAACTTGAAAGTTAGATAAAATATATATACATGTGAGTGCATATAATCATCATAATAAACATGACATGATCGTAATTGAGTGCATACAATCAGCATATTAAAGTTAATTGATATAAATAAACACATGCACAATCATATTAATTGATATAATGTATGTGAAATGGTCCATGAATTAACATTAATAGAAATTTATATGTCAAGTACAACACATTTATAAATAAAACTATCTATAGTCCATAAAATAAAACCATCTAACTTTCAAGACAATTGATCAAATCAAGTCTCATCTTTGCTCCATGTGGACTAGATGTACCTGTATCATGTTGTAGAAGAGTACAAGAAACTTGAAATTAGATAAAGTTAAAGAAATTTTGATTTAACTTAACATAATTGGTATTCAAATAAAGAAAACAATATAGGTTAGAAAATATAAACTTAATAAAAATAAATTTAATTAAATATCTAGTAAATCTAGTAAACACAATTTTCAGTATGCATAAATTACCATCTAATCATGTGAATCTACTGGAACATTTTGTTCAATGGGTGGTATAACTATCAATTGAGGACCAAATTCTTGAGCTACTAATTCCTAGATATTCAAATAAAGCAAACAATAGGTTGGAAAATATTAGTGATAAAAAATTATTTAAATTGAGTATATATATTGCAAAGACCTAAAAAATTGTATAGGAAATTTAGTAAAGTTTACAAGCTCGAATGATGGGACCTCATTCAATCAAGCACCTGATATTTTCCATGCATAAAGGTGACGATGGCTCAAGAGCACTCACCACTCCTTGTGGTTGGTCAGTCAATTGTATCACATGACCTCCCTGCATATATAGATACAATATAGATCATTTCACACATGCGTACAAATTCAAATTAAATTAGATATGATGTGTATTTATTTCAAACTTTAATAAATTTTGAAAGCATGCACGTGAGATGGCCCATGCATAAAAGTTGATGATGACTTAGAAGTGCTCGCAACACCATGACCTCCCTACGTCTAGATACAATATATCATTCCACACATGTGTACACACTCAAGTTAAATTAGATATGTCCACATAAATTAAAATTTATATTTGTTTACATGACCAAAAGGTGTGCCCATTTCTACAACACTCAAAAAATAGACACAATCATATCAAGAATTTGGCCTCCTCTAATCATGCATCTACACTAAACACTTCTTGAATTAATATTATATTATATATAATTTAATGTTATTATTTACATGAATTTTGCACATTTCAAAAAAATTAAAATGTGCCTTTCAAAAGATGTACATACTTATGTAAGATGATTTCCAGAATATAGTAAATCCATAAATGACTCCATCATAGATACAAGTGGACCACTTGAAGTGGATGCCTGAGTATGCCCATAGCTTGATCCTCCATGCTCTCTATCGCCCACTTCAACTGCCACGTGTGTAGTCTGATGAGTGAGATATCTTGAAAGAGAACTCAATGCTCCTAATATCGACAACATCATCTGCTGCTAAAATGTAGCAGGAATACTAGGAGATAGAGGAGCAACAATCAGTGAAATTAGAGCACATCGCTAAGGATGTACACATGATCCTAATCTATTTTGGGGCATGCCATGCCCAACTCCCTATAATAGCCTCATATCAAAATAGTTGGTTTTTAAACCCAACTCAAAATCAGCCCATTAATTTCTCAAAAAGTAAAGGGGCATCTCACAATTTCCATGTGATGAAGTATCAAAGACCATCCACCATTTGTCCCAAAAATGTGCAACTATCTGTGGGTGCCTAACCATTTAATTAAAATTCATTTTTTAGTGGGTGGAATTGGTTTGTTTGTTTGGGGGCTAATGAAATGTTGGAAAATGGCTTGTTTGGTAATATGAATATCATGGATTTCTTTATAGGACAACCCATTTACATAAAATTGTCTTCTCCATTCTCTCCATCGATGGATCGAATAGAGTCAACAACAATTTGCATCGAAGATGAAAATAGTGCTAGATGGGGGGAAGGTTAGGATCATTTTTTTATCAAATCTATATTTTCTTAAATCGCATTTAGGTTTTCTCTTATGTTCTCTCATACTTGATTTCGATCTATTGCAGGATGTGGGGGGTTAGGAGGTGGAGAGGGTGGAGGCATGGGGTTATTTTGTGGCGGGATATGATGGAAAGATTGTGGATGTATGGGATTTTCAAGCTGGTCAGTAGGTATTAAATCTTCTATATTAAATTCAGGGTCCATGTGATGAAAGGGAAACTGCATGTTAAACATTTAAAAAATATATATCAACAAACTAATTAAATAATGTACACAACTTGAACTAAAAATCATATTGAATGTGCAAAAATTCATAATACATGCCATTTGAAGACACATTAAATTTTTAAAACATTAAAAAATCCTCAAAATGAAAATTTAGACTAATTTATGTTGTAAAAAATACAAACAATTTGAGCCTCCCCTACAACATGTACATTAAATTATACAATTAAAGTCATGTACCCTTGATTATTCTCACTCTATCTTAAATTTTGATTTCAACACAATGGACAGATTTAAAATCTTTAAATAATAATTTCAAGGTCCTACTTTATTGATTTGACAAGTGGAAAAATCATAAATGCATTAAGTATAAAATGAGCTACTTGGATCATAATTTATTGTTGGCATTTCATGATTGTGTGATTTTGGGAAGGTGATATTTTGGTTTAGTTTCTAACTTTTAACTAGCCTATTTCATGACTAGTTCGAGAAGATAATCATGACTATTTCAAAAGTTTCTCCTTTTGTTATTATATTGGATAGGCATATTTATAAGTCTTGATGAGATAGAATCTTGAAGTATTTTGAGTGGCTCTTGCCCCATTTTTATGGACTTATGACCAAATCAAGTTATTTTTAAAATTAGGACATGTACAAAGGATAGGATAATAATATGGAGACTTCTCCTAATGTTTCTTCTCCACCTATGAAGAATCTTGTTGACTCTTCAACTTCTATAACACTTATTATATTTAGATTCAAAGGATTCATCTTCTTCTTTAAATCTCTAAGTTATCATCTTGTGGTTGAGGAATCTTGTATTCTAATATCAAAAAATATATATTCTTTTATTGCTCGTGAAATAAAAATTTGAACTTTAATAGTTCAATTTTAACAAATACTATATATACATAGTTTGGTAACTCAAGTTCAATAATTTTATGTGACATGTATTTAAAAGAATTGTGATAATTATTAATTATATGCCTACTTAATTATAGGTCCTAAGAGGGGTTTAATGTATGGAACCAAAAGATATGTAATCAACCACTTACATGAATGTGGTTATCAATGTGTTGTAGAGTTTTATAATAATATAAAAAAGTAAGAATACAAAGAAATCTTGCCACTATGATTTTGAAGTAAGGTAATTTATAATTGTTAAAAAATAAAGATGGAGCATATGAAATAGTTTTACATTGTTATATTGAGAAATTAAATGCAATTTTATCTATGTTATATATTTTAATTTTGTTGTAATTCTATGGAAGAGTTTTGTATGAGGAATTAATTACCTCAAAGAAAAGGTTCTTTCACCAACTTTTAGAGTTTAGAGGTTAGATCTATAGGGCTTGTTAGAGAGGTCCTTGATTTATGAAATGTGAGGATTTTCTTTATGGTTATGGATGTGATGTAGGAACATCTAGAGGATTGGGCATTTTTGCATCACCCAAAAAGACATTTTTTGTTTACTCTTTTGGCTATTTTTTGTGGTTGTAGTTAGAGGTATAGTTAGCAATTTTAATGGTTAATGCTTGTAAGCTTAAAGGATTCCCTTTGTTGTAACATGAAGCACAATTAGTTAAGAGTAGTTTGAACCTTTGTGGTGTCATTTATGACTAAGTTCTTCATCAAGAGGTTTTATGAAATCACATCGAGTCCTTTAATAAATGCCTTGTAACTTTGTGGAGTGTTGAGACTTTGACCTATTTAGATTTTTGTTCTAAAGTTTCCCCTTTTTTCCCTAATATTCATTTAGAATGGGGCTAATTGGAGAGTGCAATCATTAGAGCTAGAATATATGTTCATACATTGGGACCAACATAAATCTATTCAAAGAACTAATATCTTACTAACCAACACAAAGGCCTAATTGGCCTTGGGATTAAGGATACTAGCTAGTGTATAGTGTTGGATACATGGAAGATTGACCCAATCCATTGGGATCATCTAACAAATTTCTAAAAATCCTTATATGTATTTATGTAAATTTTGTGAAATATTCTAGCAAGATTAGAGGAAGAAGATGAATATTTAAAAAAAAATTATGTTGATGAGATTTAGGTGAATATAAAAGATATGCAAATTAAGTTCAATCTATAATAAGATCTAGAGAGCTTGTGACTATTTAAGGTTAATTCCTAGAAATATGAGGTTAATTCCTAGGTTTTGTGGTTTAAGGTTTAGGTTTTAGGGTTTAGGGTTGGGTATGTGTAGGATCATGGGGGTCCAAATTAGGCCTCTAAGTGGCGATGAAAACTCATAAAATCAAAGTTAGGAAAATTGGCATAAAAATTTGAATAGGTTGTTAACATAATTTGAAAAATATGTAAGAACAAAAGTTGTAGAAAATTGAATGTAGTTTCTAGGCTACTAGTCCTTTTTTGGAAAAAAGTAAATTTGTTTTGAGAAAAAATGAAATTTCAATGCAATGGTACTAAATTTTCAAGAAAAAGATAAGAAGCAGGTGTATGTTTGACCACCCTAAGTACAAGAAAAAAATAATTATTTTTTCTGAATTTTTCAATATAAGTAGAGGACACATTCTTAGATGTACCATTTTTTTTTGTAATTTTTTTCCATGTAAATAATTAGTTATGCTTTTTATTAGAAACTTTTAGAATTATTAAAACGCTTTGTGTTTGGCCACATACTTGGTTAAATTATGATTTTTATTTTTATTTTTATCCTATAGTATCTCAAGCACAAATGTGGTGCATCTTGTAGATTCAAAAAATGTTAAGTAGTTTGAAAGTATAGAAGTTTTTCAATTAGCCTATCAATAGGACTTTAGACGTAATGTGGGTAGAAAATAAATAATAATTATTTATTAAATTCAAAATAAGGAAAAATATATTGGTGGAAAGCTGACAATTTTTTTCTATAAACCCTTTTTGTTTGATGAAGTTTGGGTTAGAAAAAAGTCGTCAGCCACAAGGGCGAACTTCAAAAAACTAAACAAATTTTCAAAAACACATTTTTTGGGTTGACTTTCCAGGTCAGGCAATCCCAAACCAAATCCCAAGACAATATCCATTTTGGTTTGGTAATACCAAACTGAAACGAATATCCATTTTATTTTTCAAAATTGATATTCGTTTTGGAAAGCGAGAACCCATTTTTTTGAAAAACAAAATGGATATCTGTTTTGAAGACCTGAAAAACCCTCTTTAGCAAAATGGGCACAACTTTTGCGTTTCTTATCAAAATTTTGACTTTTTATAGACATTGGAAAGGTGATTGAGAGCTCTATGAAATGGAATAGGTGGTGTTTCTATATTGTACATAAAAAATAATCATTATCATTTGAACGTCATATTTCATTTTTGAAACATCAAATGCTCACTACTTTCGCATGCAAAGTCTCATTTTCATGATTTTTTTGTAACACTCATCTCAAAATACTTGAAACTTTAGAAAAAGTAATGAATAATGAAATATTTATATTTTTGGTAGTAAAGAGATGAAAAAATCTTCATAGATCATCATATCTCTTTGACCCTTTCTCTACCTCTCTATATATCACTATGTCTCCTCTTAAACTCTGGACTTATCCCTCCCTCATTTCTTCTCTCTTTGTCCCTCTTTATACCTATCTTTCTCACTCTCTCTCTCCTTGAGCTCTAGACCTATCTTTCTACCTCTATCTCCATCCTTCCTTCTCTCTCTCTCTCTCTCTCTCTCTTAGGTCACTCCCACTCCCTCTCCCTCTCTCTCCCTCCCTTTGAAGTCTCTCTTCCTCTTACGTCTCTCTCTCTCTCAGGTCTCTCTGACTCCCTCTCTCCCTCTTAGATCTCTCTCTATCAAGTCTCACCCATTCCCTCTCTCTCTTTTTTCTCTCCCACTCCCTCTCTCTCTCAATCTCTCACTCACACTCACACTCTCTCCCTCTTAGGTCTCTCTCTCCCACTCTCTCTCCCACTCTCCCCCCTCTCTTCCTCTCAAGTCTCTCTCCCTCCCTCCTCCCTCTCCTCCTCTCCTCCTCAAGTATCTCTCCTCCTCCCTCCCCTCTATCTCTCTCTCTCCCCCACCTCTCCTCCTGCCTCCTCCTGCCTCTCCCTCTCCCTCTCCCTCTCCCTCCTCCTCGTCTCTTAGGTCCTCCTACCACTCCCTCCATCTCCTCTCACCTCCCTCTCTCTCTCCCCACACACCACACCTCCATCTAAATCCCGTGTCTCTCTCTTCCCACTCCTCTCTCCTCCCTCCCTTGTTTCTTTCATCCCTCCCTCCTTTCTCTCCTCGTGTCCTCTCATCCTCTCTTACTCACACTCTCCATCTCTCTCTCAGGTCTCTCTCTCCAACTCTCTCTCTCAAGTATATATCTCTCTCTCTCACACACAGACTATATCTTTCTCTCTTCATCTTCCTCTCAGGTCTCTCTTTCTCCCACTCACTCTCTCCCTCTCTCCTTCCCTCTCTCCATCTCAAGTCTCTCTCTTTCTCTCTCTCTCTCACCCACTCCCTTCTCACTCTTAGGTCCCTCCAACTCCCTCTCCCTCTCCCTCTCTCTCCCCCTCTCCATATCCATCTCTCCCTCTCTCTCTATCCCTCTCTTTTAAGTCTCTATCTCTCTCTTAGGTCTCCCCCACTCTCTCTCCTCTCTCTCTCTCCCACACACATTCACACTCTCAAGTATCTTTATCTCCATCTCCATCTCTCCCTCTCTCTCTCTCCCCCTCCCTTTGAACTCTCTCTCTCTTCTCTCATGTGTCTCTCTCTCTCGCTCTCTCTCTTACACTCACACTCTCCATCTCCCTCTCAAATCTCTCTCTCTCTCTCCCTCTCTCCCTCCCACTCCCTCTCCATCTCCCTCTCCCTCTCCCTCTCACTCTCCATCTCCCTCTCTCCATCTTAGGTCTCCCACTTCCCCTCTCTTTCACTCGCTCACTCACTTTCCACCTCACTCTCAAGTCTCTCTATCCCACTCCCTCTCTCTTAGGTGTCTCCTTCCCACCCTAACTAGATAACTCTCTCAAGTGTCTCCCACTCCCTCTCCCTCTCCCTCTCCCTCCTGCCTCTCCCATCAAGCTCCTCTCTCTCCCTCTCTCCCTCCTCCTCAAGTCTCTCTCTCACTTTCTGACTCTCTCACCCTCTCTTCTCTCTCCCTCTTAGGTCTTTTTCCCACTCCCTCCTTTCTTAGGTCTCTTCCCACTCCTTCTTCTCCTCCCTCTCTCTTCTTCTAGGTCTCTCCCACTTGTCTCTTTCTTCTCATGTCTCTCTTGATCTCTCACATCACATTTTTCCATCTCCCTAGATCTCTCTCTCTCTAGTCCTCCCACTCTTCTCCTCTCTCTCCTCTTCTCTCCCCTCTCCTATCTTCTCAAATAATCTCACTCATCTCCCTCTCCTCTTAGGGTCTCCCACTACCCCTCTCTCTCTCACTCACTCACTCACTTTCCACCTCCCTCTCAAGTCTCTCTCTCCCTCCCTCTCAAGTCTATGGGAGAGAGAGAGAGAGAGTTGAGAGGGAGAGAGAGATAGAAGGAGGGAGGGAGAGGGAGAGAGGAGAGAGAGAGTGGGAAAAAGAGACCTGAGATGGAGATGGAGAGAGAGAGAGAGACTTTAGAGGGATGAAGAGAGAGAGAGGGGGGGACAGAGGGAGACGGAGAGGGAGTGGTTAGGACCAGAGAGAGAGACATGAGAGGGAGATGGAGAGTGAGATAAATAGGGAGGGAGAGAGAGAGACCTAGGAGGGAGAGGGAGAGAGAGAGAGAGAGAGTTGAGAGGGAGAGAGGGAGAGAGATATAGAGGGAGTGAGAGAGATAGAGACTTGAGTGGGAGAGAGGGAGATAGAAGGAGGGAGAGGGAGAGATAATTGAGAGGGAGGGATGGAGGGAGAGAGAGATACTTGAGAGGGAAAGAGTGTGAGTGTGAGTGAGACATTGAGAGAGAGAGAGGGAGTCGGAGAGACTTGAGAGAGAGACCTAAGATGTCACGTCTCATACATTGACTTATTTTGACCATTGACATATTTTGATCATGACTTATTTTGACCATTGACTTATTTTGATCTTGACTTATTTTGACCATTGACTTAATTTGACCATGACTTATTTAGATAATGTTTGATCATGACCTTATGAGATTTAATATACGAAGTATGATATGTGTTAAGAGCAATGCTTTAATATAATTGTTTTCTTTCAAGAATTATGAATGCATTCATATAAATGTTGAGTTAATTATTGTTCCTACAATGGTTACTGATACTCTTTTGTTTTGCACGCCTGAGTGCATCTGAGTGGCAGGTGATCGAAGGCCAAGGAGATCGAAGGCCAAGAGTGTGATTGAGGAAAAGGAGGTTAGCTTCTCGACAGGGTAGAAGAGGAGAAAACTCTCGGTTATGCACACACCACTTACATCATGTAGCTGCATTAGATCATGTTCGTTTTTACAATATGATTGCGTGAAATGATTAGCATAGCGAATTTGAAATATGGTTAAATTAGATCATGAAATTATATGGCTTATTCTATTTCCTTATTTCTCATTATAAATTTGAGCAAAAAGGGTTAAATCTATATTTTGATTAAAAGAAATGTATTTAAAAATTAAAACAAATTAAATAAAAGAATAAACATAAAATAAATCTGTTTTGCATAAATGAATTTTTTTAATAATTGCATAAAAGGGATATAAATAAATCTGTTTTGGGATATATGGTCAATTTTCTTCCAAAAGAATTAAGAATGAACAGCCCGAGAGAGCATTGGGCTCTGGAAAATTCTGTCTCAAAACCAACAAATTGCTGGGCATGTGGCAATCCTTGCAAAAACTGCTGTCAACTGGAAATGCATGCATGATCCTCGAAAAAGAGGAGGAGGCTTTAAGAAAGAGAAAAAGACTTAGATTGTGGACATCGCAGAGCTCTGGAACAGAGGAAATTAAAAGAGGTACTGTGGAACATCAGCAAATAGATCCAAATCTTGCCAGGTTCTCTTCATTATGCCTTCTTTTATCTTTATTTTAAGAACTGCAGTAAGGAATTGAATTATCCCCTGTTTTAGAGTACAAACAACTGTGAATTCCTTTCCAATTTCGTTTTGAAATCTGGGTAACAGCTTACTATTCTGTGTTGCAATTATAAGATACACATTCCTTCTTCAGAAATAGGGTTTTCGTTCTGTGGCAAGTCTGCATTCTTTTCTCAAGTGCAATTACATGTCTCTGTATCTGTTTGTTTAAAAATTCTGTCATCTAAATGAAAACCAAAATGTTTTTGAGGTAAACCCGAATGCAGATTATACTGGGCGAATGTCTTTGTCTTCTCTTTTTTCTGAGTTTGAATTGCTTTGGGGATTAGTCCCCTGCCCTCCCCATGGGAAGGACGTGGACTGTGGAGGCTCGCGCCCTCCACAGGCCGCGACCTGTGGAGGGCACGAGCCCACACAGCCCGCCCCCTCCCCATGGGAGGGGCAAGGGCTTTTCCTGAGCCCTTTTGGTCGCTCAATGCCAGTAAGGAAACCATGTAAAATACCCTGTTAATTATGCACGGCCAATAAATTCACAAATTTGAAAACCAGAATTTCTTACTTCGAATTTTATACAACTGAACATGAATCTCTACACACACACACACACACACACACACACATATATATATATATATATATATATATATATGTATGCATATACAAAATGACTGCACATACATACATACATATATATACATATATATGTATACCTATATATATAAATAGATACCCATGCATTGTATGCCAAATACAAATTGTAATAGGAAACTCTTTCCCAGAAAAGTAGTATGAATTCTGTTTTATAAATATCTTGAATCTGAAGCAAGGACAGAAAAATCTTGAAAAGTCAAGTAACAGGAAGTAGTATGAATTATGTTCTTTGAGTTGATAAATCTGAAGCAAGGACAGAAAAATCTTGAAAAGCCATGTAACAGAAAGTAGTATGAATTCTGTTCTTTGAATTGCTAAAACCTGAAAACAATAACAGAAGTGTTTGAGACACCATATAGACTGGAAAGTACCTTGAATATGTTAAAAAGAATACAACATGAAATGTGAATGAAAGATTGCCTTCCAAACCTCAGAATTTTTGAATAAAAATTGCATTGTATCAGTATATTATTTTACTCTGTATCCTGTAATGAAATAGGGAATTAAAACTGTCAGTCAGCTTGAGCTTGTAAGAATAGAAATGCATATGGAAAACTGAAAACACTGTTCTTACTATCAAGTAGTGCACTGAAAATTATCAAGATATATATATACATATATATATGTTCTTTATCCAAATTAAAAAGGGGACACTTACCAAAGGATAAATGGCATCTTACAACTGAAATATAAGGAATGTACTAAAAATTCACTTCTTTTAATTATGAAAGCCTGTTTGAAAATGTATTAAGTTTCTGTTAAGTATTATTTAACTGCACTATGGTAACTTCCGGGACAGGGTGCCGAAGGTGGGCGAACAGAGACGGTAGTATTACCTCTTCTAATTCTACCATTTATTATTATTTTGCTTGGCCAAGCACTGTACCATTGAAATAGATGGATTGTTTATTTTAAAAGCCTAGAAATTTATTTGAGTCTCTGCCACCTCCTGTTGCAAGAAATGTGTTTATTTCATGTTAGAAATGCATATAGGCATCAGGCACGCACCGAGAGTGCCCTCCTGTTTTACCGTTTCGGGTTGCTAGGCTCCTTTATGCAGGGCCGGGGATTCCTTCGAGTTAGGAAGGGACCCGGGGAAGTCATGGACTTCGTGGTTGGGCGGAAAAGGCGCCTGAATCACATTCTTGGCCCCAGCTCGCAAGAAGACCAAGGTGTCACGGCGGTTGGTGGATCCAAGATTATTTGCTATTGATGTACTTATGTATCATTCAGACTTGGCTTGTGAAGCCCGTTATTTATGTATATACATTTTGAAATTCTTGTTGAAACTTGAAATGGAAGTATAATTGAAAGTATTTAATGTATCATTGATTTTAAGAAGTTAAAGTTTTATATCTTAGCATAGAAAAGAAGTTCTATTAGAAGGATTGATTCCTCCAAGTGAAGAGGAATATATGTATATGAGAAAATCATTGAAATACTTATGCTTTGTTTCATTTACAATGATGATATTATTTTATGAAATGCAACTCAAATTCTCTTTATTTCATTTGGAAGAATTATGAGAAATGTTGACTTTTCGGAAACTTATTTATAATGGTTTGAATAAATTTAGAACACTTTTAATTTTCCTTAATGATGTGTTAAAAGGGTTTGAAAATTACTCTTAATTTTCCGAGTGTTACATCTTGGTATCAGAGCAGCATGGTTCAACTCTAGGACCTATGCCTAACTACGTATGACGTTGTGTCTTAATCAGGGTAACCTAAAATGGAAAATAGAGTGTACCAACGAATTGGGGGATCTCGTGGAGGTCCCAATGATAAATTAGATCAGATTTTAGCCTTGCTGTAGAGCCAGGGGGCTAGAATTGAGGAATTAGAACAAGGAAGGAAAGATGGCCATCAAGGATTAAACGCAAAGGAAACTGAAGGGGAAGCAAATATTGAACCACCTAGAAAGGAGGAAAAACTAAATAGGGTGGCTGAGGAGTTGGGAAAAGACCTAAAGAAGGTCGCTCCTCCGAAGTTTGATGGGAGAAACTTTGGAGATGGGGCAGAAGCTTGGGTTATAGAAATGGAAAGGTATTTCGCCCTACGAAATCTATCAGATGAAACAAAAGCTGAATGGGGTTCATATCAGCTCACCGGTGAGGCTGCTACTTGGTGGGAAAATGAAAGGGCGGATAAGTAGTTTATGCATGGAAAGGTAACGTGGGATAAGTTCCTACAACTATTTAGGAAGAGGTGGTTACCCCAATCTCATTTTGATAAGAAGATGACAGAATTCCAGATGCTTGTACAGGGTGGCATGACAGTGACTCAATATTGGGAGAAATTCTCTCACTTGCTTAAGTACGCACCCCAATACCAGCATGATGAGAGATTTCGAGTCCGAAAATTTATTTTGGGGCTTAGACCTCAAATTGGAAATGAAATAGATCTGCACAATCCAGCCACCATGGATGAAGTTTTTGATTTAGCAATCAAACAGGAACACAAATTGCAACAAGCTGCTAACTATAGGAAGAGCAGGGAAGCCAAGTATGGCAACAAGAAATTCCAAGGAAATCGCAATCAGGGTGGTCCGAGTAAACAGGACAGTCAAGGGAATGAAAACAGACAAATCAGAAATTTGAAGAGAGATGGTAGTCCTCAGGACCGCAATGAAGGAAGCAGGAACAATAACAACAAGAAGGGCAACTACAATAAGAGGAATGATAACAATAGGAGAGATTTTTCTGACAAACCTAAGGCACCTCGTGGAGGATGTTATACTTGTGGTGGCGAGCATTACGCCAGTGTGTGCCCTCAGAGAAATAACAAGCAAAATAACAGAAACCAGCATCATATTCATGCAGCGGTTGACAATCGCCAGGCAGATTATCAAGCAACTCCCATCCAGTTATCGGGTAAATTATTTGGATGCCCTGTTTCTGTTCTGATTGATACAGGTGCTACTGATAGTTTCATAGACCCTCATGTTTTGACTAAAATATCAGTTAGACCAAGTTTTATGGCAAATTCTTGGAAAGTTCAGTATGGAAACCGGGTAGAGAAGAGGGTAGAGCAATGCATGTATTTCAGCAAACTTGAACTCCCTAACCTTCAGACACAGGTGAACTTGTATGTTGCACCATTAGGGTCTTACGATGTGATATTAGGGATAAATTGGCTCTCTGAACATAAAGCTCTTGTAGATTGTGAAGAGAAGTCAATTAAGTGTTTCGATGACCGAGGAAACCAAGTGGAGCTTTGTGGCATTAAAAAGCCATTAGAGCTTAGGCAAGTATCTGCCATGTAGTTGAAAAAGGCAAGTCGGAAGGGATGCTCTATCTTTGCAATAAAAGTCGAGGACCTTGATGAGAAAGAATCAATTAATGATCATCCCATTCTGAAGGAATTTGAGGATGTTTTCCCTACAGAATTGACTGAGCTCCCGCCTAAGCGTGTGTTTGATTTTTCTATTGATCTGATTCCAGGAGCAGAACCTCAGTCTAAGGCTCCTTACAGGATGAATACAACAGAATTATTTGAGCTCAAGGCCCAACTAGAGGAATTACTGAAGCAAGGTCTTATTAGGCCAAGCGTGTCACCTTGGGGAGCACCCGTCATCTTCGTGAAAAAGAAGGATGGTACCTTGAGGTTGTGCATTGATTATAGAATGCTTAACAAGGTCACTATCAAAAATAAATATATGCTTCCTCGCATCGATGATTTATTTGATCAGTTGAAAGATGCCAAGGTATTCTCAAAAATTGATTTAAGATCAGGATACCACCAGTTGAGACTGAAGGAAGAAGACATTCACAAAACTGCTTTCAGAACCAGGTATGGTCACTATGAGTTTACTGTGCTACCTTTTGGGCTAAGTAATGCTCCTGCAGCTTTCATGAACCTGATGAATAGTGTCTTCCGAGATTGTTTGGATAATTTTGTCCTAATTTTTCTTGACGATATTTTAATCTATTCTAAGTCAGAGGAAGAACATGAGAAGCATTTGAGGATTGTGTTGCAGTGTCTAAGGGAACATAAGCTGTATGGAAAAATTTCTAAGTGTACCTTCTTCCAATCCGAAGTGCATTATTTAGGTCATGTGATCTTAGCAGAAGGGGTGAGAGTGGATCCAAAGAAGATTAATGCAATTATGGATTGGCCGGCCCCGCAAAATGTCTCTGAAGTTCGAAGTTTCATGGGACTTGTAGGATACTATAGGAAATTTGTCCAAGGGTTCTCGACAATCGCAGCTCCCATCACTGCACTATAGAAGAAGGAAAAGAAGTTTGAATGGAGCGATAAATGCGAGAAAGCTTTTCAGCTGCTGAAGGAGACACTCACTACCGCACCCATCCTAGTTGTGCCAGATCCGAATGGCCATTTCACAGTTATTACTGATGCATCAGGAGAAGGGGTAGGTGTAGTTCTTATGCAAGAAGGACAAGTGGTAGCTTATGAGTCAAGGAAGTTAAAACAGCATGAATTAAACTATGCGCCACATGACTTAGAATTGGTAGCCATAGTCCATGCTTTACAAATGTGGAGGCATTATCTTTTGGGAAAGCCCTTCGAACTTAAGATAGACCATGCAGGATTGAGATACATCTTCACTCAACCTAATCTCAATGCCCGACAAAGGCGATGGCTGGAATTCCTGAGTGAGTATGATTTTGGGATTGAATATATTAAAGGTAAAGAAAACAGAGTGGCTGACGCCCTGAGTAGAAGGAGACACCTTGCAGCCATGGTTACCATAAAATCAGATTTCAGGCAACAAGTAGTGCAATCCTCCTTTAAGGACGAACACTATGAAAGGGTGAAACAAGCCCTTGGGGTAAATCCCTCTGACCGTCGATATGAGGGCTATATGTTAGAATCAGATGGACTGTTGAGGTACCAGGGACGAATGTACATTCCTAGTTCTGCAAACTTGAGAGAGTTGGTGCTAGAAGAATTCCACAATGCACCATACTCGGGACATCCTGGTATTACAAAAATGATGGAAGGACTTAGGCCATTGTACTTCTAGCCAGGACTTAAAAGGGATATTACATCCCATGTAGCCCGATGCTTAGAGTGCCAGCAAGTCAAAGCTGAGCATGTACATCCGGCAGGACTCTTATATCCTCACAGGGTACCAGAGTATAAATGGCAGGTCATCACTATGGATTTTATACAGGGGCTACCAATGTCTAAAAACTGACATGATACCATCCTGGTTGTAGTAGATAAATTGACAAAGGTTGCCCATTTCATTCCGGGAAATCTCAAGGATGGATCAATGGTTTTAGCAAGAAAATTTGTCCAGGAAATCTTCCGGTTGCATGGAGTGCCAGAGACGATCATCTCAGATCGAGACACTCGAATGACTTCTAGGTTCTGGATTACATTAAACTCTTCCCTAGGAACCAAATTAAATTTTAGTTCCGCATATCACCCTCAGACCGATGGTCAGACAGAAAGGGTGAACCAGGTAGTAGAAGATCTCCTCCGCATGTACTGTATGGAGCAGCAATATAAGTGGGAGGAGTATTTGCCTTTGGTGGAGTTTGCTTACAACAACTCCTACCATGCTTCTTTGGGCATGGCACCTTTTGAAGCCCTTTATGGACGTAAATGTCGGACACCCATTAGTTGGGACAGAGTAGAAGACAGGGTGGTGATTGGCCCTGAGATGCTCAGAGAAATGGAAGACCAAATGAAAATCATTAAGGAAAAGTTGAAGCAGGCTGCGGATAGACAGAAAAGCCTAGCAGATAAGAACCGAAGTTTTAGACAATTCTCGGCAGGAGATAAGGTCTTTTTAAGGGTTCGGCCGCATAAGAGTTCAATCTCTTTCGGCAAGAACTCTAAGTTGGCTCCTAGATTTGTTGGCCCTTTTGATGTTTTGGAGGTGGTGAATCTAGTTGCTTACAGGCTTGCTCTACCACCAGCCCTATCCCGGATACATAATGTGTTTCATGTTTCAGTACTTAAGCCTTACCATCCAGATATCGCTCATATCCTTGATTGGCATGCATTGCAGGTCCAGGACCCAGGGGTGATACAGGTGGAACCCGTCAGGATTCTGGAAGAGCGCAACGTTAAGTTGCGTAATAGAGACATTATGCAATACAGGGTCCAGTGGGACCAGTATTCGGTGGATAATGCCACCTGGGAGAATGCTGAGGATATAGACAGACTTTTTCCTCATTTGAGACCTTAGCATATATATTTTTTCTTTTATAGAGACTTACGAAGTACTGATATCTCCATTTTGCTATGTAATTTGCTTTTAGACATCGAGACGATGTCTCTTCTCAAGGGGGGAAGGATGTCACGTCTCATACATTGACTTATTTTGACCATTGACATATTTTGATCATGACTTATTTTGACCATTGACTTATTTTGATCTTGACTTATTTTGACCATTGACTTAATTTGACCATGACTTATTTAGATAATGTTTGATCATGACCTTATGAGATTTAATATACGAAGTATGATATGTGTTAAGAGCAATGCTTTAATATAATTGTTTTCTTTCAAGAATTATGAATGCATTCATATAAATGTTGAGTTAATTATTGTTCCTACAATGGTTACTGATACTCTTTTGTTTTGCACGCCTGAGTGCATCTGAGTGGCAGGTGATCAAAGGCCAAGGAGATCGAAGGCCAAGAGTGTGATTGAGGAAAAGGAGGTTAGCTTCTCGACAGGGTAGAAGAGGAGAAAACTCTCGGTTATGCACACACCACTTACATCATGTAGCTGCATTAGATCATGTTCGTTTTTACAATATGATTGCGTGAAATGATTAGCATAGCGAATTTGAAATATGGTTAAATTAGATCATGAAATTATATGGCTTATTCTATTTCCTTATTTCTCATTATAAATTTGAGCAAAAAAGGGTTAAATCTATATTTTGATTAAAAGAAATGTATTTAAAAATTAAAACAATTTAAATAAAAGAATAAACATAAAATAAATCTGTTTTGCATAAATGAATTTTTTAATAATTGCATAAAAGGGATATAAATAAATCTGTTTTGGGATATATGGTCAATTTTCTTGTCACGTCTCATACATTGACTTATTTTGACCATTGACATATTTTGATCATGACTTATTTTGACCATTGACTTATTTTGATCTTGACTTATTTTGACCATTGACTTAATTTGACCATGACTTATTTAGATAATGTTTGATCATGACCTTATGAGATTTAATATACGAAGTATGATATGTGTTAAGAGCAATGCTTTAATATAATTGTTTTCTTTCAAGAATTATGAATGCATTCATATAAATGTTGAGTTAATTATTGTTCCTACAATGGTTACTGATACTCTTTTGTTTTGCACGCCTGAGTGCATTTGAGTGGCAGGTGATCGAAGGCCAAGGAGATCGAAGGCCAAGAGTGTGATTGAGGAAAAGGAGGTTAGCTTCTCGACAGGGTAGAAGAGGAGAAAACTCTCGGTTATGCACACACCACTTACATCATGTAGCTGCATTAGATCATGTTCGTTTTTACAATATGATTGCGTGAAATGATTAGCATAGCGAATTTGAAATATGGTTAAATTAGATCATGAAATTATATGGCTTATTCTATTTCCTTATTTCTCATTATAAATTTGAGCAAAAAGGGTTAAATCTATATTTTGATTAAAAGAAATGTATTTAAAAATTAAAACAAATTAAATAAATCTGTTTTGCATAAATGAATTTTTTTAATAATTGCATAAAAGGGATATAAATAAATCTGTTTTATATGGTCAATTTTCTTCCAAAAGAATTAAGAATGAACAGCCCGAGAGAGCATTGGGCTCTGGAAAATTCTGTCTCAAAACCAACAAATTGCTGGGCATGTGGCAATCCTTGCAAAAACTGCTGTCAACTGGAAATGCATGCATGATCCTCGAAAAAGAGGAGGAGGCTTTAAGAAAGAGAAAAAGACTTAGATTGTAGACATCGCAGAGCTCTGGAACAGAGGAAATTAAAAGAGGTACTGTGGAACATCAGCAAATAGATCCAAATCTTGCCAGGTTCTCTTCATTATGCCTTCTTTTATCTTTATTTTAAGAACTGCAGTAAGGAATTGAATTATCCCCTGTTTTAGAGTACAAACAACTGTGAATTCCTTTCCAATTTCGTTTTGAAATCTGGGTAACAGCTTACTATTCTGTGTTGCAATTATAAGATACACATTCCTTCTTCAGAAATAGGGTTTTCGTTCTGTGGCAAGTCTGCATTCTTTTCTCAAGTGCAATTACATGTCTCCGTATCTGTTTGTTTAAAAATTCTGTCATCTAAATGAAAACCAAAATGTTTTTGAGGTAAACCCGAATGCAGATTATACTGGGCGAATGTCTTTGTCTTCTTTTTTTTTCTGAGTTTGAATTGCTTTGGGGATTAGTCCCCTGCCCTCCCCATGGGAAGGACGTGGACTGTGGAGGCTCGCGCCCTCCACAGGCCGCGACCTGTGGAGGGCACGAGCCCACACAGCCCGCCCCCTCCCCATGGGAGGGGCAAGGGCTTTTCCTGAGCCCTTTTGGTCGCTCAATGCCAGTAAGGAAACCATGTAAAATACCCTGTTAATTATGCACGACCAGTAAATTCACAAGTTTGAAAACCAGAATTTCTTACTTCGAATTTTATACAACTGAACATGAATCTCTACACACACACACACACACACACACACACACACACACACACACACACACACACACATATATATATATATATATATATATATATATATATATATATATATGTATGCATATACAAAATGACTGCACATACATACATACATATATATACATATATATGTATACCTATATATATATATATAAATAGATACCCATGCATTGTATGCCAAATACAAATTGAAACAGGAAACTCTTTCCCAGAAAAGTAGTATGAATTCTGTTTTATAAATATCTTGAATCTGAAGCAAGGACAGAAAAATCTTGAAAAGTCAAGTAACAGGAAGTAGTATGAATTATGTTCTTTGAGTTGATAAATCTGAAGCAAGGATAGAAAAATCTTGAAAAGCCATGTAACAGAAAGTAGTATGAATTCTGTTCTTTGAATTGCTAAAACCTGAAAACAATAACAGAAGTGTTTGAGACACCATATAGACTGGAAAGTACCTTGAATATGTTAAAAAGAATACAACATGAAATGTGAATGAAAGATTGCCTTCCAAACCTCAGAATTTTTGAATAAAAATTGCATTGTATCAGTATATTATTTTACTCTGTATCCTGTAATGAAATAGGGAATTAAAACTGTCAGTCAGCTTGAGCTTGTAAGAATAGAAATGCATATGGAAAATTGAAAACACTGTTCTTACTATCAAGTAGTGCACTGAAAATTATCAAGATATATATACATATATATATGTTCTTTATCCAAATTAAAAAGGGGACACTTACCAAAGGATAAATGGCATCTTACAACTGAAATATAAGGAATGTACTAAAAATTCACTTCTTTTAATTATGAAAGCCTATTTGAAAATGTATTAAGTTTCTGTTAAGTATTATTTAACTGCACTATGGTAACTTCGGGACAGGGTGCCGAAGGTGGGCGAACAGAGACGGTAGTATTACCTCTTCTAATTCTACCATTTATTATTATTTTGCTTGGCCAAGCACTGTACCATTGAAATAGATGGATTGTTTATTTTAAAAGCCTAGAAATTTATTTGAGTCTCTGCCCCTCCTGTTGCAAGAAATGTGTTTATTTCATGTTAGAAATGCATATAGGCATCAGGCACGCACCAAGAGTGCCCTCCTGTTTTACCGTTTCGGGTTGCTAGGCTCCTTTATGCAGGGCCGGGGATTCCTTCGAGTTAGGAAGGGACCCGGGGAAGTCATGGACTTCGTGGTTGGGCGGAAAAGGCGCCTGAATCACATTCTTGGCCCCAGCTCGCAAGAAGACCAAGGTGTCACGCGTTGGTGGATCCAAGATTATTTGCTATTGATGTACTTATGTATCATTCAGACTTGGCTTGTGAAGCCCGTTATTTATGTATATACATTTTGAAATTCTTGTTGAAACTTGAAATGGAAGTATAATTGAAAGTATTTAATGTATCATTGATTTTAAGAAGTTAAAGTTTTATATCTTAGCATAGAAAAGATGTTCTATTAGAAGGATTGATTCCTCCAAGTGAAGAGGAATATATGTATATGAGAAAATCATTGAAATACTTATGCTTTGTTTCATTTACAATGATGATATTATTTTATGAAATGCAACTCAAATTCTCTTTATTTCATTTGGAAGAATTATGAGAAATGTTGACTTTTCGGAAACTTATGGTTTGAATAAATTTAGAACACTTTTAATTTCCCTTAATGATGTGTTAAAAGGGTTTGAAAATTACTCTTAATTTTCTCCGAAAAGTTGCATAAGAGGGAGAGAGGGAATGGGAGAGACTTGAGAGAGAACCAAGAAGGAGGAAACTTAAGAGGAAGAGACACTCAAAGGGAGGGAGAGAGAGAGAGGGAGGAAGGGAGATGGAGAGTGAGAGGGAGATGGAGAGGGAGAGAGAGAGAGAGAGAGAGAGAGAGAGAGAGAGGAGAGAGAGAGAGAGAGAGAGAGGGAGTGGGAGGGACCTGAGAGAGAGGGAGTGAGAGAGAGAGAAGGAAGGAATGATGGAGAGAGAAGTAGAGAGATATGTCTAGAGCTCAAGGAGAGAGAGTGAGAAAGATAGGTATAAAGAGGGACAAAGAGAGAAGAAAGGAGGGAGGGATAGGTCTAGAGCTTAAGGGGAGACATAGTGATATATAGAAAGGTAGAGAAATGGTCAGAGAGATATGATGATTTATGAAGATTTTTTCATCTACTTTCTACAAAAAATATAAATATTTCATTATTCATTACTTTTTCTAATGTTTCAAGTATTTTGAGATGAGTGTTACAAAAAAATCATGAAAAAAAGACTTTGCATGTGAAAATAGTGAGCATTTGATGTTTCAAAAATGAGATATAAAGTTCAAATGATTATAATTATTTTTTGTGTATAATATAGAAACACCACCTATTCCATTTCATAGAGCTCTCAATCACCTTTCCAACGCCTATAAAAAGTCAAAATTTTGATGAGAAATGCAAAAGTTATGCACATTTTACTAAAGAGGGGTTTTTAGGTCTTCAAAACGGATATCTGTTTTTTTAAAAGGTTTTCCGCTTTCCAAAACGCATAACTGTTTTGAAAAAAAAATGGATATCCGTTTTGGTTTGCTATTACCAAACCAAAATGGATATTGTACCCAAGCCTGCAAAAAGTCAAAGGCATGAATTTTGTGTTTTTGGGTGTGTTAAAAATGTCTTTTTTTCACATCACCACTTTTTGGACCCCCATGATCTTGCACATACCTAGTTTTAGGTTTTAGGTTTAGGTTTTAGAGTTTTAGGTTTAGGTTTTAGGGTTTAGGGTTTTAGGTTTAGTTTTTAGGGTTTAGGTCCTAGGTTAAGGGTTTTAGTTTTTAGGTCTATGTTTTTTGGAATGTAGGGTTTAGGCTTTTAATTTCTAAGTTTAAGTTTTGTGTCCAATTTAGGGTTAAATTAGTTATATTAGGTATAGATTATATGGTTTTAAATTTATAATTTAATGTTTTTTCTTTGCATTGATGATTTTTTTTGCAAATACAATTTAAAACTATAAAAAAATCAAGCTAATTACAAAAAAAACCAAAAATTACAAACAAAAAATGCAAGCTATAAAGCCAAAAGAGTGAAAATTTTAACCAACTTGGAGGTTGTTGAGGTTGCTTGTGTCAATAGGAGGAGTGGAAGCTAAAAATGGATTGAAGTCGATCCTTGCAAATGCGTATGTGAAAACCTTTGCCGCTGTCACTCCAACAAACTCGCAGGGAAAATTAAAAATGACAATGGTTTATTTAAAAAATTAAATAGCTTTAAGTAATGCATACACACTCTTTGGTGTGTACCCAAATCAAGATGCATATGCATTCAGATTTAGGCTCGAGTACCCATAGCAAAGCACGTACAAATTTTTTTAATAATGCATATGCGTTTCCTGCAAGATTTTTTTGGTCAAAACTTCCCCTCTTCATGGACCCAACTTCTTGCTTTTACCCTTCTTAAATCCAAGGTTTGCTTGTGGGCTCTCACCTTTGACATATGGGCATTTTAGACCCTCGTTGTTTGTTTTGTGGAAAACCAAAGTCCTTCAAGCATCTTTTTTAGTTTTTTGTCATGCTCAACAACTTTGGAGTTGGATTCATGACTTTTTTTTCCCCCATTTGGCTAGAACCCTTTTCCTACAATATGGTTCTTTTGGCAGATTGGCCTCACATCCCTTCCAAGTATACCCAAGTCTAGCATGCTTTCAATGTGGAGACTTTATTTTCTTTATGGAAAAGACACAAATGCTATTATTTTTTCTCATAGCTCCATTGATACTATTGTTTCACTTTTCATTAAAGCTTTTATTTTTTTCCAATGTGATGCTTCAGATCTAGGTTCAAGCCAAAAAGGTGGCCCTAGAGGTTTCCCACTTTTAGGAGTTGCTAGATCATTAGGGTAATTCCCTGTGCACTATGGCCAGGGCCCCCCAGAACAGTCTTCTTCCCATGGTCATTATCTTCCTTGTGGCCGGCGGAATAACCGAAGCTTCTCTACTCAGTGTTTGCAATCCCCTAGATCTCAGGCTCTTTTTCCCCACTTTGGTGGTAGGGGTGATTCATCGTTGTGACATTCTGCCTCACCTCCACTTGGAGGTGTTGCCTTTGGGTCGCCTTCATGATGGGTGGGGATGGTGACTAGTGGTGAAAATGGCTAGTCTTCATCTAGTGGTGGTGGGAGTTTCCCAAAGACGCCTAAGTGGCTCCCTCAGTTGGCATTGGCTATCTCTTCAACATGGAATGAAGATAGAGATAAAGAAGAGGAAGATAAGGCTAAAGATGGGTGGTCTATTTTTGACATCACCTTAAACCTCATTGATGTATGGGGTAAACTAAATGATTGGGACCCCCCTCCACCTCCCACTCGCACTACCCTTGCCGCTTAGTGACCTTTCTTGTTGTTTTGTATTCACTTTCCATGCTCTTCCTGTGTGACTCTGGGGAGTGACCTTGTGTCCTACATTTTTGTGAATGTGTATTTTATTTTCATTAATAGTAATTGACACGCATATTCATAAAAAAATCTATAAGTAATAGATTCACCAATTATATTGCAAACTAATATTTACCAAATATTACATATCCTAATTATTAAAAAAAGTATATAGATATTTTTATAAATTGTATATTAAAACATATTTAAATATAAATAAATGTTTTGATTAGGTTAAAGTCTGGAAGGGTCAACACCCATTTATGGAGTAGCCATAGAGGCAGAGAGAGGTGACTTACAAAAAGTGAGTCAACAAAAAGCAAGACTCACCAATAGTGAGCCAAGAAAGAACAACACACTAACAATACTTTTGAATGAAGAATGTAATTGGTAACAAAAACAACTAAAACATGCAGCAACAACAAGAAACCAACTAAGAAAAAATAACACTTCCAATATAGGAAAGAACCGACAAAAGAAAACAACTTACTAAAACTAGCAATCACTACCCAAGGGAGCAGGACTAGGAACCCAACACCAACTAATTTCATCCTCAATAGGAGAAAATAAGAAACACTGTTCCATCACCAGCACAATAACTACACCATCTGTAGCAAGAGCAATAAAGACTGAAGCTCCAACCATAACAACAAACGTCCAAATCCCTACCAATATCCAACCCCAACAACTAGGTAAAATAGGGGTACCAAGGGAGGCTTCAAAATCCCCTTTGCAACAACTCCCAACACCAATGACACTAAAAATATCCACCTTAATAGGAGATTTATCCACCTCGATAGGAGAATTTGAATGGAAAGTTGAAGAGAGAAGGAAACAACACAACCCAAATGGGAGCACCACCACAACTTCAAGTTGAACCCAAATTCCATCATAGACCAAGTTTTCCACCTCAATAGGAAAATAAGTCAAATTAGATGCAAGGGCCATGAAAGCCCCAACCAAACAACACCCATCTCCACCTTAATAGGAGAAGCTAAAATGAAAACAGGGACAACAAACATAGAGGCTCCACCGAATGAAACCAAGCCATATAGAAAACTGGAAAGAAAACCAAAAGACTCCACTAAACCCTTAACACCACACAAAGGAAACATGTCGCACAAAAAAATCAGCCAAAGGAGTAAAAGCTTTATAGGCCACTAAAAGTAAAACATCAAGGCCATAGACACCCAACTTTCGCAAGCCTTTCAACACAACATATATAAATAAATGTGACATAATAGTAGTTTTAGTATTTAATAATAATAATCAGCCCAAGTAGAGAAGGCCACAAATATTTATTTTTTATTTGATAAAACCACAAATAGTATTGCCCAAACTCACTACTACTCCACCACTATAAATATTGGTGGATATATGCTCCTGGCATAGGTGTTGATGGACTCTATGGACTACCAGACATGCACCGTATTGGTATTACAATGACAAGATGAACATATCATTATCATCTTTCATCTTTTATGAATTTGGTTGTCACAACTTGAAAATAACCCACTAGAGGACAATATAATAATATTTAAGTCCAAAAACACATGCAACTTCTTACACATTGTCATATATATGTTTTTACACCTTGCAATGTCATATGTGTTTATTACATATTTTACAACATAAATTATGTTTCTTACAATGTCATATGTGTTTCAATGATGCTTTACAATATTTCTTCCCATATTATGCCTCTTACACACATATTCCCATGCCAGCTGCAACTCTATCACCTGTCACTGCTGCCTCTCCTAATCCCGCTTTGTTGTAAGGGTCTGGACCTACTACCTAGCCTGGTCTATCTCTACTATCAATGTCTGTACTTGAGCCTAAATTTTCTATATCAAGACATCTCTTTGATCAAGTTGAGGTGGTAGCGGTAGTGGTGATGGCTAGTCTCTCTGCGGTCGTTGTTGATCCCTCGCAAGCGGTTATTGATCTCTGGGGGCATCTCTCTGCTAATTCCCATCTCCCTGATCATGGTACTGCTTAGGCTGGTGTGGAGGTAATCCTCCTCCTCCTACTACTAGGACCTATACCCTCTTGGCCGTCCTGCCTCAAGGTCTTTGTCATGGAAAAACTATACCTAGAATCATTAATCAGACTAGAGACATGAACCAGTCATCGTAGGAATGTACAGTGCTTGGGTCTGCCTTCCCATGATCATAGGCCCATGGCCTAACTACCAACTGTCTAAAAGAGTCCACTACATCTCAGGCTAGGATTGTTTGACCCCATGTAGTCTCCTTGGTAGTCCAAGCAAAAATGGCCACGTACTAATCTTCTAGCTTGTCCTGGACATCTCCGAACTATTTGGCTACTCAATCAGGCAAGTAGCACTCAATCATCATGTGCTCATGTCCTTGCATGAGCCTATCCTTCCTAGCATAAAATAGTTGTTGTACATCATCATACCATGTGGGCATCTATAGTCGAGGCCTTTAGGTAAATGTGGTCATCTCATCAATAACCCTTCGTCAGTGAGGAATGCTAGGCTATCCCGTGTGAGAGAATGTGAGGCCACCCCTGTATCACTAAACTGTTGGGTCATCAGGCTCCACATCGACCATTGTGACTCTCAGTCAAAGCACAACTATGTGCTCCCATGCCTAGATACGCAAGTGTGACCTCGATGCCAATGACTCTACTGTCACAATACACAAACTAATGAAAATCATGATAAAGTGAGGCCAACATCATTGGTCCCCAAGCAAAGCAACACTCCTAAAGATTATCCACTCCCAAGCTAGACCTCATCCCAGACTAAAATACCTACCTCATCGATCTGGAGATACAAGTCCTGATATAATCACTACCATAATTAGTTGAAATGTTGACACCTGACCTCTATAGTACTCAAGGTCAATCTAACTCACGGTGAAGACGATCTCATCCATCCCCATGATCTCATAACATGCATCCATGTCAGCATCCATGTCATATATCACCCTCTCACCATGGATGGCCAGCCACAAAATCCACCAAATGTTCTCCAATGTGATGGTCGCCTCACTAGTGGGTAGATGAAAGGATGATATCTCATTGTGCCATATCTCTGCCAGTGCGGTCATCATCGCTAAGTGAGTCCTAATGGTAGCTGCATACACAACGTACCATAGAACGATCACTCCAAGGTGCTCCTATAACAAATCATGAAGTCTGATCAATCTACTTAGCACCGAGGATCTGTGCTTGGGTGGATGCATAGGCTCTCTATCCTCCTACACCAATAAAGCCATAGTGTCAAGTTTCGTAAAAATATCGAATCCCATTTGAAATTTTTTGCAACTGAAACAACAAAGGTGTCGCTATTTGAAAACTCCAAGCTACACCGCTAGGACCCCCCAAATTGTAGATTAAGTCGCGACGTCGCTATTTGACCACGGGCCTATTTGACCTAAAAACCCTCATCACCTAACTCAAGCGTAGTGACACCATTTGCATATGCATCGGCCTTTGGAGTTTGAACCCTAAATGCTAAACTATGACGTGACATCGCAAGTCACAATATTGGCACAATTTGAGGCCTAGTGTGACCGATTCTACCCTTTCAACGTCGTTATATAGTGACATTGGACAATTTTTACTTTCTAAGTGTAATAAATGTGCACAAAAATCAAAATTACAAGTTGGGTTAGGGTTGTGCATATCGATCATCCTACGCCTAGAAGTCTCTAGCAGACTCACACTTGCTTAGAAATGTGTCAAGGAAGCACTCTTTGTGCCATCTCACACAAAGTTCAAAGCTCAAAACAATGAAAATTCTAAAGGTCGAGTGTGCAAATGAATTGAAAGTGACCCCTCGAGGGCTATTTTAAGCATGAAAATTAGGGTTTTTTGACTCGTTTTAGTTGTTAACTTAGATTTTTGTACCCCCGACCTCATTTTTTCCCAATCAAAGCTCATTTTAGGTCCTTTTCTCACATTTTGGCACATTTTCAGCATCCTGGAGCCTTTATGGACCTGTCGGGTAGCTTGTCCTCTTCTTTCGCAAGATCACCCAAAAATCCAAATTTTTGTTCGATCTCGTGAGGGGGCAGTATACCAACATAATTCTTCCACTGGGGCAGTAGTGGGGCATCTGAAAAAATCAATTTTTTTTTTTAATTTTGATCTCGACAAGTTTATTCTTTGAACCAATGCAATAGGTACATTGCTTCAAAGAGGGGAAAAATGTAAACACATAAATTATACTGATTGATCTCATGCACCTAATCCTGATTTACTAACATCAATTCTACCTAAATCACTCATTTACTAACCATTTAATCGAATAATCTTTATTTGCTTAAATTCATCACATTTCATCTTTTAATTAAATAAATCTACTTTATTGATTAAATCATTATCTTTTATTAATTAAATAAATCATTTTGTTTAATTAATCCTAATATCCCTCTTTTAATTAAATAATTCATTTAATTTAATTAAGTTCTAAGGTTATCCCCTTTAAATTAAATAAACTAACCTTTATTTGATTTAAGTCTAACATCATCCCCTTTAATTAAATAATTATTTAATTAAGTCTATTATCCACATCATCCCCTTTAATTAAATAAATCAAACTTTATTTAATTAAGTCTATTATCCATTATTCCTCTCATTTTGATTTAAATAAATCCAAAAGTCTAAGTCAAAATGTCAAATCAGCAAATCTCCATTTAAGTTAATCAAATTCTAATTAACACTAACTCTAATCCATCAAATCATCTAGATTTTGCAACTTGTGCAAGTAAATCAATTTAACTGATTCATAAATTCTCCTATTTTCACTCAAAAAGGCATCAAGTTGAAATATTCTTCAAATTTGAAATCTCCCTCCCAAAGGTCTTATCCTCCAACTTGGCATTTATGACTCTTACAAAGTCATTTTTCTTGAGCCAAGTGGCAATAACTCCTCTTCCACATCTTCCTCCTCAAGCTAACTTTCAAATTTCAAATCTCTACCTAATAGCATTTATTTGTAATGTGCTCCACCTATCTCCACTAGCATGATGACAAGTGGCATGTTGTTATTGGTTGATCTTTAGTCCCACATTCATCCTTTTTGCTCATTCTTCCATCCTTCTCTCTTATAAATGGAGAGCTCTTTTACTAATTTTGGATCCACAACTTGAGGCAAATTCATTATCTACAGGGTTTTGAGTAATTTCATCAACACATCATCCAAGTTTTCATAGTTTTTCATCACCATAGCTAGGTTATTGCAAATTTTATCAAGGAGCACCATTGATCATCATCAAGCTTGCAAGGAATCGGGAAAGGGCTATATTCCACATCAAAATAGCACCAATTCCCCCATGGGATTGAGGGTTTGAATGTTTTGAGCAAGATTAGATAGCTTTCATTTGGTTTATTTCTTGTTCTTGACATTTGAATGAATTGCATGGGGAATGATGGTTTTGATTTGTATAATTGACTAATATTTTGTTTGT
>VDFB02105785.1:532791451-532861654 GCA_007258455.2 Sequoia sempervirens | reverse complement strand
TCTATCACTCTACAGATCCGAAAGTCTAAATGGGGCTAGACGAGTCAATTTTTGGAGTTCAAATTGCACCTTAGACAGATCTTTGTCTGAGGATAACAACATGGGTCTAGGATGACAGTGCGATGTGCTAGCATCTGTGCAGCCAGAAAACATAAAGTATAGTACAAAAAGTAGAAAAACCTACTCACTACCTACCTGCTTAATCTTAACGAAATAAATAGAATGATGAAGTGTGAAAAGTAGCTATGTAAATGATAAAGGAGGTAGATGAAGATGAGGGTGATGAATATCAACTCACTAAAGCTCCAACTCACCAGCGAGCTCCACATGTACATTCACCTACACAGAAGCAAGAGAGGGAAAAATGTTGGGTTGTATAGAGGTTTGCCTTAGTCAAACCACCACTTTGGTGTTTCCACCTCCATGGACAACTAGGAAAGCTGTGAAGTAGAAATTATAATAAAGGAAATGGAAAGGAAAGTACTGAAAACTACAAAAGATGCAATGCTACTCTATCAAACCACAATAGGAAAAAGAGAGTGATGCAATACCACCTCCACCCAAAGGCACTCAATGCCAATGAAGGGAGAATGCAAGACAACAAGCTCAGAAAAGTCAACACGACCGCAACAATGACAAAGGGAGGTCTTGCAAGACTTCAAACTCACATCTTCTATGGTAGCACCACACATACAAGAATGTAATTGATGGAGTAACAAGCCTTCTTGCTGTAATGCCCAATGGAGTTGTGTGAAAAATGCTTGAGAAAATTTGATAGATTACTAGATCTTAGAAGATTCAATGAATGAACAAGATAGCTATTTCAAGATCAAAATGGGAGAGGAGCCATTTTTGAGTCAGTTGGTCGACACAGGGGTGTTACAATTCATCCCCAATGAGGAGTGTAACGTTCCTATAGACTCCAAAGGCAGGAATCTATTAGGGATGGAAATGCACTGCATAGATGTCCATGTGTTGTGCTCATGTCCTCACAAATATTCCCCCATCAACACACAAAACATGCACCAAGTGGATGCATTTCGGCTAGGTGATGTGGAATTTCTCCTTCGGATTTGATTTTCTAAGGTGAGGGTGTGCAAAAGGGGAATTTGCACAAGGGGTGCAAATTCATTCCTATACAAAACTATTAACATGTAAATTAATTTTTATCTATACAATTCAATAGACAAATTTAGTTCATTTGATGTGTGCCTTTTTTCTCTTATTCTTTTCTTTTTCTATTACTTGTTTTATTTGGGTCTTCCTTGATTGGTCTTTCTACATCCCAATTTCACTCATTTCCCCTCCCCTCCTTAGGCCTAATTAGTTGTTTTGGTGTTTTTCTTGGCCCCTCTATTTTTTGGGATTGATGCCCCCAACTCCCCAATCCCCATATATATTTATCTGTCTTGGTTTGCCACTATTATTTCATTATTTTCTCTAGCTCTAACTCGTCTTGATGATGGACCATGGTGTATGATGTGAAGCATTGATGTAAAAATCATCACATAGTCAAAATCCAAAAATCTCATTACATAGATATAATTAATTGTGAAAATTTTATGTTGTTAATTCTACAAATTATATATTACAATTAAGATTTAAAAGTATAGTCATTGTAGAAAATTTTATATATTTCACTAGATTTGGATAGAGGATTTCATCAATAAAATTTCTTACAAATTATTAATAAACAAGTGAAAAGTTTCAATCTATAAACCTACTAATTTAAAAATAGTGATAAAATTTATGCGAATTACATATTATAAGTAAGATGAAGGTCTATTCATTAATAACAAATTTTATGTACTTTAGTAGGCTTTCTTTAGATGTAAATCTTCACCAATAAAATTTATCACAAATTACTATCAACAAATAAAGTTTTAAAAGAAATTTTCAATCTATGTGTTCATTAATTTATGCATAGTTAACAAATTTTTACAAATTATATATTATAATTAAGATGAAGGTCTAATCATTATAACAAATTTTATATACTTCACTAGACTTAGATAGAGTCTAACTTCAATAAAATTTCTTACAAATTGTTTTAAACAAGTGAAAAAGTTCCTACTAAAAAATTTAATAAATACGACAACAAATTTCAATATTGGATTTAGATGGCCATTTTTTCTCATTAATTTCTACAAAATTTTATTATAAGTAATATTTATAAGTAAAACCCAAGATATATAAAGATCTGCATGATTTAAAATTCCCTTAGCAAGAATCCCATCGATTGATTCTTGCTCTATTCTCGGAATCACATTCTCAAGTATTTTAGACACTTAACTAGACACTGAAGTGTCCCTAGGAATTGTGGAGCCAAAATCATCAAATCGGTCATCATTTGTGGTTACGTAGATAGAGGTTCCTATAATAGAGTTAAAATTAACTGAAATCTATGAACTAATACATCTAATTTACAATAACATTAGAATCAACTAGAAGGAGTAAGAGTTTGAGAAAGATTTACAAGTGTTTCTACACAAATTGAAAAGATATATTTTAGGAAGTAGGAACTATAGACATGCAGTTCCTTTTAGTTTCAGTCAAAACTAGACATGCAATCCTACTACAAAACTCTTAGCATAGGGATATGTCACTACAACATATATCTTGTAAATTAAGACACAACATAGTTAATGACCATGTCGTGGAGATGGTCTAACCTATAAGGCATGAAACCAAAATAAGATCAATAGTAGTACAATATGGGGAATGCAAAAACATCAAAATTAGAAAAGAACTCAGAGAAAATATATCTAAAATTATCTATGATGACAAAGCAGTTGAAAATATGAGAATACAATTTGCAACAAAGCTAGAACAAGTACAATACATGCTCCCACCATCGATACAACTTGCCATGAGTTTGAGAAATGTTCTTGCATAAAATCACCCAGTAAAAATTCATATCTACTTCTGTAATAAGCATTGACATCCTTGACAGTTTGGTCAAATAGGCTCATAAGCACTCCTTTATATTGATATGTGAATTCCATTCCATAGATTTCTTATTTCTCTATCACTTCACAAGTCGTTGGTGATGATTCCATACCTTTTCAACATCACAACATCACTAGGAATGTTAATTAGTCTGTCCATTAGATCTACATATCAATTAAACACTTTGGTTTTCCACATCATTATTTCTTCCACTACCACCATATTTCTCAAGAAAACATCTGTTCTATAATCCATTTCTATACAAGGGAGGAACAATGTAGAGTCAACTCTATTAAACCTTATTTTTTCAGATACCCATATAAAAGCAGCAAATTTTACTCCTCTCCTATGTAATTCGGCAATTGAAGGTAGATTTTTGTCGTCTTTTCTAAGAATGGGCCTAAATAATAAAATAATAATAGTAAACAGGTAAAAAATAGAGCATAAAATAGTGAGAAATGGTTGAAAGAAATTATATTGATCTAAGTTGCTTATATACAGTCCAACAACTTACCTCAACAGTAGTGTTGTTTCAACAAACAACCTCATATTTATTCTTGGTGCCTTTAAGATCTAGAAACTTCTAATATTCTAGAGAACTCTAAAATTGTAATGTTCTTTTCCTTGAATACCTTCTAGTTGCTTCTAGATTTTGGGAGGGTACAAAAAGATGGGGGGCCAAAAAGTGGCCATACCTTTGATTTTTTTAAAATCCATAATGTGAGTGTGTTATAATGTGCTCACATTATGGCTTGAAGTGACCGAGTCTCAAGATCAATCATTGTCAAGCTATAATGTGCTTGCGTTATAACACGAGCGCATTACATCTTATTTAAACAAAAAAAAAACCTCTTTTCTTTTTGCAACAAGTATTCTCCTAATCTGCAACTTGAAACCCCTGCATAACATGCTAGCACTTTTGAAAGGCCAAAACTACTTGAATTCTTCATTGAATCTTCGTCAAAATGTCACCACAATGTCAAGGGGTGGAAGAAGTAAGTAATTTCTAGTTTTTGTGTGAATCTGGCATCAAATAGGTAGATTTAATATGTTTTTGATGTAAATTTATTTAATTTTTGGGAAATGATAATGCACCTCTAAACCCTCAAATTACTCAAAATCTTGATTCACCTCATGCCCAAATCCCTTCTGAAGAACAACCCTAACAAACACCTCCAACAATTCCTCAACATGCTCTAGGAACTCAAGAAAATTTAATGGGGAAAATTGAAAATAACAAAAACAAATTGAGGAGCTAGTTGCAAGGTTGAAAGATCCTAGAAGCTCAACCTTGCATAGAACCATGCTTTCTCAATCACTTGAATCGATAATATCACATGTAGATTCAATTAGTAGAAAAATAAGTAGTTGGTCGGAGAAGAGATGCAAGTTTAGAGAATTTTATGTAGATAGATTATCCTATAAATATGTTAAAGATGAAACCTAGACAAACCACTATGCAGAGGTGGTTGTAGCCTATCATGGTCTCAAATTGGCTCAAACCAAAGGATATAGAAAAGTTTTGTTGGAGGGGGATCCTCTAAATATCATAAATAATTTGAAAAAGTGCACTCCTCCCTCTTGGACTATTGAGTCCTTGATAAGGGATTCGATAGATATTTTGAATTCCTTTGATGAGTTTTATATTTCACACATCTTAAGAGAAGGTAATGGGCTAGCGGATATTTTTGCTAACATTGGTGTTAAATATTTTAGGAAGTGGGGTCTGAATGACCCTCTTCCTATAGAGGCTATTGCTATTATGAATCATGAGTGCTGATTTCAATTGGATTAATGTCTCATTATGGTTGGAAACATGCATGCCCTTCATCACATGGCTGATTGTTATGAGAAAGTATGGTGTGCAAGATTTGAATCAAGTGATTTTCATGGGAGCAGGGTGTCATAGGAAACAAAAACAATTGGTCTTTATTATACCTTGTCCCAACTTTGGCCTCACATAGATTCTGGGTACTTTTGGCATTGTTTTCCAAATCCTTCTTTGTTTTGTGCTTGGTGTCTATAAGTTGGTTTATGTTGCCAATTGTGGCGAGATGGGTGGTGATAGAAATCACGTCGAATGTTACGAGGGAAAGGAAGGAGGTTTGGCAGGTGCTGATGAAGGGAGGGTTAACACCCTCCTTGGAGAAACTTCATGGCAACGATCCCCAGGTAACAGACCCTTTTGTTCAAGGATGGAATGACAGAGTGCTTAAGCTTTATGGGACTGAGTTTGAGGTTAATGAAGAATTCAGTGCTGGTATTACTGGCCTGGCTATGGATGACATGAAAGTCTTTAGGGACAAAAAGGAGGTGTAGACTGCAATAATTTTTTTTCAAAGCTAATGAAGAGAAAGATTTAAAGACTGCTAGGAGTGGTGGATATCAATGAAGTTCCCTTAAGGCTTTATTTAAAGACTGCTAGGAGTGGTGGATATCAGCAAAGTTTCCTTAAGGCTTTATGGGGGGATGTAGCAGAGGAATTGATGTGCTACATTACCCTAGAAGCCCATTTTTGGTGGTGAATGCATATCATTTCATTCTGCTTAACCACTTCCAACATAAGAGGACAGTTTCTTTCCCATTTTATCTTCTTATGTCTCTTGACTTAGGTATCAAGGATCACAAGAACAATCCAAAAAATCCTATATTGCATGTTGGGTTAATTCTCCTTATCTCTGATTATGTGAAGACTTTTGAGCTTCCCAAACCTATGGTACCCCAAAGGGTAAACAACCCAAACCTGCTGAAGGGTATGATACGACCTTTGAAGATGAACCTGTTAGCAAAAAGGTCAAGAAAAGGAAATTGATTTTGGAAAAATAGGATGAGTTGGAGGAGTATGTGGAATTGGTTCTTGATTCTCCCGCTTCTCTGGAAGGGGGTCCACATTGTCCTCCCACAAGAAAGAAGAAAAAAGGGGAAGCTTATGCTAATCGAGGTTATTTAACTTGTAGTGAAGAAGTTGCTATTGTTGTGTCGAGTAGGGGTCTGAAGGTGAAGAATGACCTGCATGGGGAGGCTTCCTCACTACCTCCAGCCACCAAGAAGAAAGATTTGGGGGAAGTGATCAGAAAGAAAAGGGTTTTGTGGTTTACGAGCCAAATTCTGGAGCAGGGCCATCCTCTCACAATTGTGGGCAGCCTATTTGCTGATGATTCCCCTAGTGTCAAGCCGATTATGCAGGTGAAAGATAAGTATGGGGATGTTGTTGATGCTTTGGAGACCCAAGGTGTGGACTTGGAGAGGATTATGAAGAGAAAGGTGGTGGTAGAGGAAATTGTGAGCTCCATCCGCAAGCTTAAGTCTCCTATTGCTGTGGAAAAAGGTAAGGACTCCCCTACTGATAAGGATAGGATTAGCTCCTTTGAGGAGGAGGATGCCCTGGGAAAAGGATTTTTTAATATTGATAGAGATGATTTGTCTGATGTGCTTGGTACTGCGCGTGAGGGGTCCATTGCTATGTTTTAGCTTTTTAAATAGTTTTTTCCATGAACTCAATAAAATAAATGTTAGAGTCAAGGGAATGGTTAACAAGGTTGAGGGGTTCTCTAATTAGAACCAAATAGATGAGTTGTTTGAATCCTTAAATATTGTGACAAACACTATTGTGAAGGAAACCCTCAAAATGAAGCAAAATATGGAAGGAAGAATCCTCATTCTTGAGGATCAAATGGGGAAAATTTGGGATTCTGTGATGAAAGGAGGGGAGATTCATAAAATTTATAGAAAATATGATTCTATTGTTATTACTTCTCTTGTTGTTAGTGCTAAGAAGCAAAAATATAGTGCCCATGATGTTGAGGTTGTTGTTGCTAGTAAGCAGATGGGGGAGGATGTTGTTGTTGGGAAGGGTAGTGAGAAAGGTATTGTTTTGATTTCAGAGGTAAATACAGATGGTCCTAGAGCTGGGAATAGGAACAAAACTAAAGCCCAAGGTGGGGCATTTGGGAAGGATAGTTCTGATGTTTTTGATGATGCACAAAAAGCTATAAACTATCACATGGAGGCGACAAACATTCTAAAAAGCATGTAGTGTTGTTGGTTGGTCCTCCTTTTTGGTTGTTTTTTTGTTGATGGGTCACTACTATTGGGCTATTTTTTGGCTTAATGTTGTTATCTTTTATTTCAACTTCTTTCTAATGTTGTTATCTAGGGCCCTTTAAAATTCATTTTTTACCTCTCTAGACATGGAAAATGTACTGATTGACATTGCACATGTGATCCTAATTACTAACACCATTTTCATCCTAAATCATCCCTTGGTCTAACTATTTAATTAGATACCCTTATTTGATTAAATTCATCAAGTATCCTCTCTTAATTAAAGAAATCATCTTATTTAATTAAGTCTTTCTCTGTCATTAATTAAATTCCTAAAGTCTATCTCATTAAATTAAATAAATCAAAACCTTATTTGATTTAATCTAACCTCAACTCCTTTAATTAAATAAATAAAAGATCCTTATTTAATTAATCTTTTTATCATATTCTTCTCATATTTTATTTAAATCAACCCATAAATCTAAGTCAAATTTGTCACATCATCTAATCCTTCATTAAATTAATTAACCTTTGATTAATTTAATCCTAACTCATGTCCCATCCTCTAGCTTTTGCCACTTGCACATGAAAATAGATTTAATTCATTTATTAAATCTCTATTTTCTTTCAAATGGCATAATGGAGGAATATTCTCTCAATTTGAATTCAAAATCCAAGTGGACTTTGTCCTTCCACAAGGAATTTACTTTACCTAATGAGTCCTTTTTCGTTGAGCCAAGTGGCATTTAAGGCATTTCTTTTTCCTCTTACATGTCATTTCACCATTTTCAAATATCACCTAATTGCATTTATGGGTACATTCATCCAAATGTGCACATCCTTCATCCATTCTCCTTTTGACAAGTGGAATCTTGCCATTGGTTGAATCTTAGTCCCACATTGTTCCATTTTGGGCATTTCTCCATCTCAAAATTCTATAAATAAGAGGCTTCAATTCTCATTTGATGATCAACAACTTGAGTAAACTTAATATACTCAAATTCATAGCAATCTCCATCAATCTTATTGATTTTTATAGCTAGGTTATGCAGATTTTATCTTGGAGCACATTGGAAGCATTCATCAAGTGGATCATTCTTCATCAAGCATCTACATTGCATCATTGGAATTGGGAAAGGGCCAATTTGCACATCAAATTGGCACCAATTCCCTCAAGAGATTAAGAGTTTTCTTTGCATTAGAATAGGATTTGATATCTTTGGTTTATGTTTGTTGTGTTCTTCATTCCATTCCTTTTCCTTTGCAATTCAAATGGATTTCTTGAGGAATTATGATACTAACCTTGCATTTGATCTAATATAGTGTTTGTCTCTCATGTTTGTGCAGGTTAGGGATCTTGGTTCACATTTTTTCCCTAGAAGGAGGGTGAACCAGAAGTTCTAATCACATTTTTTCCATAAAATTATGTGCATTTTTTTATTGTTTTTGTCTCTACAGGAAACTCCATTGTTGGAACATCAATGTCGCTGTTTAGGACCGCTGGGAATCTAGTGTCACTATATTGCACTACTGCAAACTCTAAACTCTGACACCCTCTATTTCCCACCAGAGATTTAGAATGTTAAAGTGCACTCTTGTGTCTTTCCGGCTCACTACAATCTTCCCAAACTTCAAACTACACAGCTGGTTCAAATAGTGACACCTTCATGCTCACTGGCCCGGCTGCAGAATGATGTTGACTAGTAAGTGACACTATATTACACCACTGAATCTTTTAAACTTTGACACTTTCATGGGTTCTACCGCTGGAGGGAAGTAAAAAGTGAAAATTAGTTTATGACACGTGCTTTTTAAAAAAATTATGATCATTTGACCTATTTTTGATTTATTAACCTCTAGTTTTGTAGAATCTGACTAGTTTTCTTGTAGGTTGGTTGGCTCAAAGGTGAAGAAGGAGAGAAGAATGATGATTTTATTTCATGATAACAAGTGTTTTTGAACACTTTAGTGTTTGTTAACACTCTTAGAGGATTCACAATTCCTCTTAAAAAAAATTGTTATCTTCCATGCTTAGGACTTACTAGTTTTCCTTTGGGTTCTAAAATGAACACTTCAATTTCTTGATACAAAGAGGCTTAAAATAAATGTTAGGACAAAAACTTACTAAAGTTGGTTTTGGGACTTAACAATTGAACAAAGCAAATTATCACTTTTCCTTTGGTGCTTAAAAAGAAGTCATTAATGCTTTGTGGGTTAAAAAGAACATGTGCCACTTCGTTTTGTAATTACTTACTCAAACTAGCACTATTGAAAAGACGTGTGTGCTTCTCTCGCGCCTCATGAAAATCTTGAGAATCAAAAGGATTTTTGGTGGTCTTAGGGTGGGATAAAGTAGTTACCTACACATTTCATTTTGGGATTAAAATTGAACAACAAACTTTGCGAGTGTGAGTGGAACCTATTGCATGTGTTCTCCCTTTGTTTCTAAACGAAGGTTGATTAAACTATGAATATTTTTGCTCACTATTGTTTATATTAGAGGGCCTTGTGGGAAAAAGTACTCACCCAAGGGAATGACCCAACCGGTAACACTCTAAAGCCAAAAGTATTTCCAGTCGGGATATAAAAGTGGGTACTAGAACAAAGGCTAGTATCATGTAGTTGGCTCCGACAAGAAGGGTAGCAATGGTCTCTCACCTTGATGGGTCAACTCCTACAAATGGAAATTCTGAATTGAAACCCTTGTTTTAGAAAGGCCAAAATCCCTATCTATTTGTTGGTGCAAGAATGATCGTTTTGAAGTCGCCCCACACCTTTACAGTTTTTAGTAGAAATGAAAAGTATGCCATGGGACTTTCATGGGTACTAATGCTTGGATTCCCCAAGAAGTGAGTGTCAAGTGGAGGGGAGCCAGTGGGATCAAGCATCTAACCATTTGCTAAAAATAAGCATAGCTGGACTTATCCAAGTGGGGATTCAACAAATATAGTCTTTCATATCCATAGGATTATGCTTGTTCTTGGTTACAAAACACGTTGCTTGATCAAAAACATTGGAGAAACAAACATTTAACATGAACATCAAATTTTGAACCCTTTAGTAGAAGCAAATATCCTTGAACAAATTCACATGCCCTTTCTTTCCCTTGGGATTCATATCCTTAGAGGTTTCTAGGCTCTTGAATTTCATCTCAATTTGCTCCTACTAAAATAAACATTAGGTAACTCTTGCTTTGATTTCCTCGATTTATACATAATGTACTTTATGGGATGATAAGGAATTAAAGCATTAGACATCTAGTTTCAAAACTTAATCAAGAAGTGTTTGTGGTAAAACAAAATCATTATGCAAAGACTAAAGACAATTGAATCCCACACATGTGTTCCAAATGATTTCACGCAAGATCAAGATCAAGAAACCAAAGATAAAATCTCTTAGTATAAAAGATCACCAAAAGTATCTCTCAATGCTATACGAATTCAAATGAAGATTGCTTTTTAACTTCCACAAGAAAGCTTCAAGAAACAATCCGAGTTTGTATTCATTTTATTATTGTCAAAACCCAAATCTTTTTAGAGAGTTTGGGCATCTTTTTTAGAGAAAGAAGCATGTTCTTCAAAATTGAGGTCTAGTAAACAAGTGTCTTTTTTAGGCAAACATAGGATCAAAATCAAAACTTCATCCATATTTGAACATCAAAACCAAAATCATCTCATCATCAACTCTTTGAAAATCTTGATAAAATCCTCCATGTTAGACTTTGGGAAAATAATTTGAAGTCGATCCAAAATCATCTCATTTGATTAGATGTGTGTAGATGCATCCTTCTCCACATATTTAGTAAAATTATCAAATCTTGTGAAAAAATTCATCCCTTGATAAACATCCAACATCTTGGGATTTAGGAGTTCATTATCCAAAATAAAAAATCAAACCAATCAAAATCATCTTGTTTGGATAAGTGTGTTTAGATGAATCCTTCTTCTCACACCTAGAAAAATTAGCATCTTGTGCATAAAATCTACTCTAGGACAACATCCAACCTCTTAGAGTTTATGATTTCACCATAAAAATAAAAATCCAAATCAAAGCAAATCCCAAAGAAAAGTCAAGTCCTAAAGTTTAACATACCCTTCAAGATTTTCTCAAAGAGTTCCAATCATCCATCATACATCCATATTACATTTCATATCATTATCACCTTTTGATCTTTAAACCATCCTAAAAATTTCTCCTTTGTACCTAAAGATATATCATTCTAAATAATTAGAGGTTCATCTCTTATATTCTTGAAAAACCGATCCCTATTTTATGGTGCAAACTAGATCTCAACACAAGAAGACATGGAATCCCACAAAGATACATCAACCTCAAGTGATCTTAGTCAAATGAGCACCAACATGAATCCTGTTGGATTGAGCAATCCTACAAACAATCTTTCACTCGCTCAAGACCATCAAGGGGATGGACAAGTGGAAGACCTCACAAAAAACCCTCATGGTATGACCCAAGATGAGATTAATGAGATGGTTCAAAATCCTAAAAATCACAGGATCGTTAACATCATGATGAAACTCCATCCTCAACAATACATGCTTGAACTATTAAAGCGAGGGACTAAAATCTCTTTCGATTATGACATAAGCACTATTGTGGAACCACTGGCAACATCATTCACACTTCCCATATCATCCACACTCCCCATCACATCAACATCCCAAATTCAAAATATCACTCAAAACATCCCGCAAATCACGTCATCAATTGTATCAACTCAACCAATCATTAACAAAGAGAGTGCATTTCTCAATGCATTGCAAACACACCCTCTTGTAAACAATTAGGATTTGGATGCAAACACTATCTTGGGCCAAACTATCCCCCAAAACACATTACATCAATATGTCCCCCTCACCTTTCACAATAACCCATCATCATCATTTAATGCAACATCACAAACCTCTCTCCCCATGACCTCACAAGGAGAAGGTGACCTATTTGGAGTAAGGGGCATTTTCGATCCAACATCATCATCATTTCCCTATGGGAGCTTACCACTCACTTTCCCACCACTCCCACCATTTTCATTAACATTCATCTCACCTCTTGGTTTTGGGCTACCACCAGTTCCACCACTCATTCAAAATCCCCTCCAAACCATTAATCAGGGCACCATACCAAATCCTCCCCTCTTGCCATCAATATCACAATAATAGATGGCAACCATCAACCCATCACAAAAAAACAACACATCATCTATCACCCCTCAAAATATGGTATCTCAAGAACCAAGCATATTAATCACACCATCAACTACAATGGTGCCTCTCATCACCACAACAAACACCATTCCAAATCCATCTCCACCACCACCACCACCAAACTCGAACACATCAAACCAATACAGTATTGCATTGCAAGCAGCTCAGCAAGCTGCCTATCAAAAGGCACTCCAACAAGTGAAAAAACAACAAGCCGCACAAGTAGTTGCTTAGCAAGCTGCTCAAGCCCAGCAAGCCACACAAGTTTCTCAAGCTACCCAAGTCACATTACAAGTGCAACAAGCATAATAGGAAACACAAGATCAAGCCTTATTACAATAACAAGCACAAGCTCAAGCACAAGAACAGGCTCAAGCTCAATCACAAGCTCAAGTACAAGCACAAGCTCAAGCACAAGCACAAGCTCAAGCACAAGCTCAGGCTCAAGCTCAAGCTCAAGCTCAGGCCCAAGCTCAAGTGCATGCTCAAGCCCAAGCCCAAGCCAATATCAAGCACAACAAGGACAAGCACAACTGCAGTATCTTGCACAACAACAAGCAGTGCAACAATAAGAATATCAACAAGAACTAAAGCAATATCAAGAATATCAGGAAGCAACCCAATTAGCAGCTCAACAATAAGCGTTATTGGCTCAACAACAACAACAAGCACACCTATAGGCCTTAATAACACAATAGAAATAGGACCAACAACAAGCGTTGTTGGTACAACAATTACAAGCATATTTAGCGCAACAACACATGCAAACACCATCCATTGACACACCAACCAATCCACCCATCCCACCAACAATGGAACCACCTCAAAACACCTTCATTCCACCCCCTAATCCAAAAAATGATGTAACGACACAAATCAAGTTGCTCTCACAACAAGTGCTCGATCTTCAGTCAAGAAGAACCACCAAAACACCCAACAACCTTTGTCCCTATCCATTTGATAGAAGCCTTGAAATGAAACCATTCCCAAAAGGATTCGAGATCCCAAAATTTGAAAAGTATTGTGGGACAAGAAACCTTGAAGATCACATCAGGGAGTTTCAGGTTGATTGCATGGAAGTTGCATATGATGATACCTATTTGATGCAGTTGTTTCCTAGAAGTTTGGTAGGCCCAGCCATGGACTAGTTCTCTCACCTCCCACCAGGCACCAAAAAGTTCCAAGAAACCATAGATGCATTCATTAAAAATTACGCATTCAATATTGCAATGGATGTTAGTCTATAGGAACTATCAACTCTAAAATAAGGAAAGAATGAATCATTTGCTTCATTCTTACAACGATGGTGATCCAAGGTCAATCGAAGCAAATGGGCCATGCTGGAAGAACAACAAGTGTGCACTATCATCTCCAACCTCGACGGTGCCTTGGCTTTCCATCTCAAATTCCAAGGGATCACCACATATGATCAGTTGATCTCCAAGGCGATCAACATTGAACAAGCCCTTGCTACACAACCAATAACACAAACATATCCTGATCGACAAATCAACTGTCCATCTTCAAGCTATAATGACAAACCTAGCACATGGGAAAGAAATAAAAACATTACCAATGATGGTTTTATCAATGCCAAAGTTGTCATTAGCACACCTCAACAAAACACACCTGCATCGCAACAACAACCTCAAAATCACCATCAAAACAATCACCAAGCCAAGATAATAACTCAGTAGCCAAACAATCAGACCATCAACAATGTCAATTATCAAAGGGGGCCACTCTAGTGAAACAAGAACTCCAGGAAGAAGTACACTACCCTTGGGGAACCACTCGAGGTTATCATGAAGACATTGATAAAAAACCTCATCAAGGCTCCCACCTATGAGAATTATCAAGAACTAGATGTCAAACCACCCTAGTACAATGAAAATCATCTCTATGACTTCCAAAAAATCAAAGGACATACAAATAACAACTGCATGAGGTTGAAGAACCTAGTCCAAGACCTCATTGATAAAAAAATCAAAAATGTGGAGCAGCCAACTGGAAATCAGAATCTCAAAATATACATGAATTTGATGCCAAACCATAAAAACAAAGGCAACAATAATAACGACAAGGGGAAGGGAACATTCAAAAGCATCAATAATGTATACGACCATGTTGTTGCATCCTTGGATGAGTATTGTACCACTATCACCATCAAAAGAGCCCACGTTGATTGTGGAGTCACCACAAGAGGCAGAAAAATTACCATTGTAGGGTCATCATAGCCTAAAAAAGCATCCACTTCCAACCCAAGAACTATTCCCAATGGCTATAATGTCCTTGATCAACTGAAAAGAACCCCAACACAAATCTCCATCATGGAGTTGTTAAAAATTTCATCTACTCACAAGAAAATCCTTGAAGAAGCATTAGCCTCGTCTACCATCTCCGCATACCTTGATATAGAACAATTCCAAGCTATGGTCAAAAACATCATCACTCTAAATCTCCTTACATTCTCCAACCATGACTTTCTTGCTCAACCATCTCATAATCGAGCACTCCATTTAGAGGTCCTAGTGCAAAAAAATAAAGTCAAGAGAGTCTTGGTGGATGGAGGTGCAGACTTGAATATTTGTTCCCTCAAGCTCATTAAGAACCTGAAAATCTCAGAGGATTCCATCGACAAAGGAAAAGGTATTACAATAAAATCATATGATGATCAAGAAAGAGTGTCCCAAGGCACAATCCAAATCCCTATTCAAGTGGGGCCAGCTATCATAGAAACTACTTGTTAGGTCCTAGACCTCAACTTACCTTATAACATTCTCCTAGGATGTCCATGGATCCATGCAATGCAAGCAGTAGCATCAACCTTCCATCAATGTGTCAAATTCACATATGAAGGAAAAGAGGTCACCATCCATGGAGATCTTGAACCATTCTCCTACTACAAGAACCTAGAGGCAAAATACTACAAAATTCCTCAAGTGCCTAAAAAATGATGAAGGACCATCAACACCATATATTGATCCAGCCACTCTCGCTTCCACTTTTGCGACAGAGACACCCACCACTCTCGGTATCCCCACCATCTCTAATATCAAAGTCATCATCTAGGATAATGGTTGTGGAAGCTATATGATTCCCAAAAATGTTTTTGTGGTAGGAGAGTTACCACAATCTCCTAGATCATGAGGACGCCCGCAATCAAATGAAACCTCCACATCCCAAACACCCACTAAAGGATATTCCAACTTTAGAAGTTGTGGAGATCTTGGTCAAGAAGTCATAGGGGAGGACCCATCCTATCTCTTGTGCTAAGACAATAGACCAGAAACCAATCTACCAATGGATGATAGTAGCAAAGGTTTGCAAATGATGCTCACAATGGGCTATGGCAGAAACCAGAAACTAGGGAAAAACAACAACGGGCTTCTAATACCCATCATTCTAGAGATGCGAATGAGAAATCTTGGCCTTGTATGTACCCCTCCGAGTATAACCATACGTGGTTGAAGTCCTCCAGTTAGAAAAGTCAATAATCCTCCTCAGTAATCAACAGTCGAACTTTGCTTACCCGTATCTACAGGTCGAGTCATAGACAACTTCACATTTGATATAATTGACATATGTAGTAGTAGTGATGACGAGGATCCCATAACCAACCTACCTATGCTCTTCAAGGAAACCAACCTTCTCATGATTAGCACCCTATGTTATGAGTCTAAAAACCAAAACCATGAAATTCGTCTAGTCTACCCACAACTTATCGATTACAACCAATGACAACCACCAATTCTTGACACATTTGAAAATAATGAGGCGCTCTCAGAATTCATGGGACTACAGGATAATATTCCATCTGGGGATCACAAAGCAGGATTCATCACTGAGTTAGACACACAGGGATATTATCGGGAAATTATTGAATCCCTCAATTGCAAAAGTGAAAAATTGAGAATAATCTCTAGGTCCTTGAGTGAAAACCTCTTTGAGGCACCCGAGGATGAGGGATTCAATATTTCTTTCAAAGCTATTCATTAGGAAAAATCAATAGTCCTAGCTGAAAAATGTAATCTAGTCAACTAAGGAACAGAGCAGACACCACACATTACATTCTATGAAAAACCATTACTATTAGAGGAACAAGAGCTCCTAGCACCCTTCTTGCGAAAGCGACAAATCAAATTTGCATGGAGTTATGCTGACATGCTAGGGCTCAATCCAAAGATTGTGGGCCATCACTTAGCAGTGTACTATGAAGAAAAACCTGTTAGACAAAAGCTCAGAAAAATGCACCCTCAGATCACCCTACTAGTGAAAATGGAATTAAAGAAGCTACTGGACGCATGATTCATTCAACCAATCGACTATATAGAATGGGTGTCAAACCTGTTTCCTATCTCAAAACCCAATGGGGACATTAGAATCTGCACAGATTTCAAGGACTTAAACAAAACATGTCCAAAAGATGATTTCCTGTTACCCAACACTAAAATTATTATGGACATGATGGCAAGACAGGAAATGCTTTCCCTGATGGATTGTTTCTTGGGATACAACCAGATAATGATTGCTAAAGAAGACCAACACAAAATTACCTTCACTTGTCCATGGGGGACTTACTACTGGAATATGATGCATTTCGGCTTGAAGAATGCAGGACCAACATACCAAAGAGCCATGAAATCAATCTTCCATGACATGATCCATAAAACTGTCAAAGATTATGCCGACGAAATACTAGCCAAATCCAGAAAGAGGAGAGATCACATAGCAACCTTGAGTGCTATTTTTGATAGGGTGGAGGAATACAAGGTCTGATTAAATCCAAAGAAGTGTGTCTTCGGCGTACAATCAAGAAAGTTGCTAGGATACATAGTGTCAATGAGGGGTATTGAAATAGATCCTACAAAGGTAAAAGCAATACTTGAGATGGAGGCACCCAAAACATTGAAACAATTGAGAGACCTCCAAGGTAGGCTTCAGTCCATCTGAAGACTCATAGCACAACTGGTGGATAAACAAATCCCTTATTCTCACCTACTTCACAAGGGAGTAGTGTACAAGTGGGATAACAAGTGTGAGGAAGCATTCAATAAGATCAAAGAATATCTGCTCACACCATCGGTCCTCATGCCACCAATCCCAAGAAAGCCATTAATTCTTTGTGTCAGGAACAACAACAACCCTCAGTTCTCTTCTAGCTCAACACAAAGAAAATGGCAAAGAAAGAGCCATATATTACATTAGCCGCACAATGGTTGGGCATGAGTTAAACTACTTATTCATTGAGAAAGCATGTCTAGCAGTTGTGTTTGCTTCATAGAGATTTAGACATTACAAGTTGTCACACAAAATAAAACTCATCACCAAGATTGACCCCCCCAAGTACCTACTATCAAGGGAAATGCTCACTGGAAGGATGGCCAAGTGGGTCATGATACTATCAAAGTATGACATTGAATATGTGGAGCGGAAAGCAATCAAAGGCCAAGTCATTGCAGATCAGCTTACAGAAGCACCAATCTATTTAGAGAATCCACTCATATTAGAGTTTCCAAACAAATCCATCTTCAATCTCAGCATAGCCGACCATTGGAAAATTTACTTTGATGGCTCATCCACACAGCATGGATCAAAAGCCAGTGTCTTCTTTATTACCCCACAGGGGGACTGCATACCAAGGTCCTATAAATTGGCATTCCCTTGCACTAATAGCATTGCAAAGTATGAGGCTTTAACCATAGGTCTCAAAATAGCAGTGTAGTGGCACATCATGACCCTCAAAGTATATGGAGACTCCCAACTAATAATAAATCAAGTGAATGATGAGTCCCAGACAAAGGATGATAAGCTGACTCCATACAAAAAGTTGGTAAAGAGCCTTAAAGAAACATTCATTGATATCACATTTGAGTAGATTCCCAGAGCAAACAACAGAGCAGCAAACGCCATGGCAACGATTGGATCCCTCATGGACATCCCTTGCAACATCTCAAAACATGAATTCTTGGTGGAGCAGCTTCTCGTTCCCACATTTGAGGTACTAGAATCAGAATTTGTGTGTGAAATCATTGGTCCCAGTGATCCCCAGTACCATGACATTTATACCTACCTACAAATAGGGGTCCTACCTGTTGACTTAACTTCAAGCCTAAAAAGAAATTTTGTCAAGAAAGCATCCTAGTTTGTCATCCTAGCAAATACCCTTTACCATAGGAGCATAGAAGGAACCCTGTTGCATTGTTTAAACACTAAGATTAACCACTTTAAATGAATAACATAATGGTATTTGTGGTTCACACTTTACTAGAATGACCCTGGCCATGAAATTGCTGAGGATGGGGTATTATTGGCCTATAATGGAAAGAGAAGCACATGACAATGTCAAAAGGTTCCTACAATGTCAGCAACATGGGGACCTCATCCATGCTCCAGCTCAAGAACTTTATCCTATTGTCACACCATGGCCCTTTTCATAGTGGGGACTTGATCTCATTGAAAAAATCACTCCCACCTCATCTAACACCCACAAGTTCATCATAACCGCCACTGAGTACTTCACCAAGTGGGTGGAAGCCATCCCTATGACATATATCACTAGAAAGCAGATATGTAAGTTTATCTTGAACTATCTCATATGCCAATACAGTGTTCCCCAAGTCATTATCTCAGATAATGGGACACCTTTCAAGAATTAGGAGGTTCATGATCTATGTGAAAAAATCAAAATTCAACATCGCTTCTCCACCCCGTACTATCCCCAAGGAAATGGCCAAGCAAAAGCTACCAATAAAACCATTTTGAAAATCCTCAAAAAAATAGTCAATGACACAGGTCATGACTGGCATTTGTAACTAAATCCTGCCCTCTAGGCCTATTGAACCAGCATCCCCACACCCACTGATGCTACCCCATTCTCCTTGGTTTATGGATCAGAGGCAGTATTACCCATTGAGATTGAGCTCCCGTCACTAAGAATATCACTGCAGAACCTCATCACAGATGAAGAATACCAAGTATCAAGACTAAATGAGTTGGAGCAACTGATGAACGACATATAGATTCTTTAAATCATTTGCAAGTCTATCATAACAGACTTAAGAGGAGTTATAAAAAGAAGATCAGAAGCAAGACTTTCCAAGTTGGAGAACTGGTACTAAAGGAGAATTAGAAGAACGCCTCAAATCCAAACAACAAAGGAAAATTTGAACCCAACTAGTTGGGACCATTTATTATCACAACAAGCTATAAGTCAGGGGCATATCAATTATCAACACCTAAAGGGGAACCTCTACAGGAGCCTATGAATAGCTCCCATCTTAAAAAATTTTATGCCTAATCTTTCAAGGTATAGAACCAAAAAATTCAAAAAAAAAAAAGTCCTGAAAAAATAATCTTGATGAAAACCTAGCAAATAGGCATCTTGGTGACAACAAAAAAAGCAAAAAATCCAAAAAAAATAGAAAATGGATCAAAGAAAAAAATCATCCTCTGGTGAAAACTACTTTAGTGGCACTTTGGGCAAGTACCTTGGTGAAAACCTGGCAAACATGCACCTTAAGTAAATAAGCACTTTTCATCCACCAGGATCTTCGTGGCTCATTCGGTATCATCCATCCTTTACGCTTCCATTGCATTCCATATCTCCATCTATTATCCACCAACATCTGCATCATAGCTTGGACTTGTGTTTGTGTCATGATCCCTCCTAGTACTACTCGACCCATTCTCAAGGTCAGTTTGTCCTACCTTTATCGAAGTAGTCTATTGCATCACGCTGGGGGAATGTTCTCATCAGATTTGATTCGTGTATATTCTTGAAGTCCTAAAATCAAAAAATCCAAAAACATCAAAAAATCAAAAATCCAAAAGCATTCATAAAACCAAAAACATCCAAAAACATCCAAAACACTTCAAAATTCAAAAATAGAACTGTCTTGTCGAACTACGGGTCTCTAAGCCTTGAACGTAGGCAAGGTTGATCTATGATCATCCCTTGAGACACTTAGGTCAATCCTTTAGGAGTCCGTCATAATAAACTGACAATCCATTTGTTCATATCTCATCAATAATCAAGTTTGTGTACGTCGAACTACATGGTCTCTATGTGTATAACATAGGAAAGGCTAATTTGTTGATCAGCCTCTAAGGCCCCTAGAATAGGTCTTTAGGTTAGTCTCTTGGTCAAAATCTTAGAAAAATCCAAAACATTTGAAAGTCAAAAAATCAAAACACTTGCAGAATGTCAAAAATACCAAAAATAGCCTCAAAACATTTCAAAAAAATTCAAATATTTGAAAAAATCCATCCATCCCATTTCACTTTCACCCACAATAAGCATCACTCATAGCAAATCATCATCATCCTCAACCTTTGGTAAAACAATCAGAAACAAGTCTAGCAGGTTAAAAGGTGAAAACCTAAAACATTAAAATCTCAAGTCTAGGTCAAGTACATATGCAAGTTAATTAACTCTTTGTGTCAATAGCCTATCATCTAATTAGTCCCATATCAAATCATCTGATATCATCATGTCCTAGGATGCATCCTTCCTACAATGGACATCAACATCAAGCATCACTGTAGTTTAGTCTTGGCTAGCGGTATTGAAGAACATTAGCTTGTTTGTTTACTTTATCTTTGTCTTTTGATTTATCTTTTTGTGCTCATTCCAATAACCTCTCAATGATGTCTCAAGCAAAGGGATTTAGAGAGATAGGAATGGAGAAATGATCATTATCTTTTTATCTGTTGTACTTGTGGGATATTCTTGTAATATAACCTCGGTCATGCATGCTTTGTTTAGGTGTAGGGAGGATGTTTTGAATATCTTGTTGACCACATAGGAAGGCTTTCTTTTCTATGTTTTGGTCGGGGATGTTTTGAATATCTAAACTGCATTTTGGATAAGGTTTCGTATGCTAGGTGTGAATGGGGATACTCCTATCTAATTGCTGAGTCAAAGTCCATTGCACTAGGCACAACACCATCTTGGTTTTTTATACCTTGATGCATCGTACCTATGTGCATTATCAAAAAAAAAGGTAATTGGTCCTTTGAAAATCCCAACTCCCCAGTATGCAATGTAGTCATCATCATCTTCATCGGTTCATGTCTTGTTGGAATCTCTTAATTTCTTCTATCATCTTTCACGCTAACATGGTACCATGATAGTTAATCGTGAACTTATTGCATCCATCTTGCATACACCAATCATCAGCATAGTGCATAGCATATCATATCAGCATCTCACATGCATCTTCATAATATATATCTATTAGTCTAAAAAACTCATAAACGATGCATTTACATTTCATCCATTACATAGAAATCATTACATTATACATCTCACATGCATTACATTGTCTTTTTAAGTTGTTTAGGATAATATAGATTGGTTATTCTAAGCATCTTAAAAACATCTCATTTGCATACCATCATAAGCATTAATACATACACATTATCCATCATCATAAGGTCCATCATCAAAATATCTATCCACTTCATGCATCATACATAAGCATAACCATTATAAACATATCATCCATCGTATAAAAGTCCACATCACATATAACATACATTTATCATATAGAGAATATTCATAAACATCATACATCATTGCACATTAGGGGCATCATATAGATGTGTTAGTCTAAGAAAAATGCATGTCATTACATCCTGCATCATCATTTAGAACATCACATATACATAAATCATTGCATCATCACATCATAAAGCATCATAGGCACCATATAAGCATCATATAAATAGCATCATCATTTCGCATCACATATAGACATAGGAACCATTCATAATGCACAAATTAAACATAGGACACAACATATCATATAAAAAATTATCATCTCATATATATCATCAATATACTGTCATGATACAAAATCGGATCATTGTACATGTGTATGCCAATAAGTACAAAGGGCTCATCGGGCTATCAAAAATGAGCCCATGGGGCACAAAAGGAATCATGTCTCTAAAGGCCTAGCCCTGCTAGCTACTAACCTTGCCACCTGCTCTATCGTAGTGGCCCTTTGTAGGTTTGTGGCTAGTCCTTTGTAAAAAATCTCGACTGCCACCTAGAGCTCTACAACCTGTCTCTACAAAATGGCCTGGTCTCTCTCGACTCAGGCCTGGTCCCTCTCTACTGTCAGTGCCTAAACCTAGGCCTACAACTATAAAATTTTTCCATCCCTCGGATCTGGTTGTCCTATTGGCTACACTAGCAAAGGCTGCACATGAGGCTGATCCTCATCTCTATCTATGGGCAGTTTGGCAACCTGATCCCAATGCCCATCTTGTCTGTCATTTTGCCTCTAGTCTTGGTCCTGTATTGGGACATCCTAGTGAGGTTGATCCTCCTAACCCCTCACAGGCTTGTCCTACATTGGCTAGTGTGGAGGAGGGCCATTGCCTCCCTGTCCTCATCCTGCCCCTACCTCTTGCTCTTTGTCAAGTGGATGGTGTGCCTAGAACTATCAATCGCAGGGGTGGCCTGAACCAATCATGGTATGCCTGCATAGTACCGAGATCTACATCCCCCTAATCATAAGGTCACGACTAGGCCATTGACTATCTAAAACTGTCAACTGCCTTGATGGCAGGAATATATCGGCCCCATGAGCCCTGTGTCGTTGTAAGTGCAAAAATGACCACATAACCATCAGTGGGCATGTCTTGTGGCTCCCCAAACTAGCATTGGAATCTCCCTAACAGATATAGCTCTATCATAGTATGCTCTTGGCCCTACATCATGTGATCCTAGAGAGAAAAAAAGAGTTGTTTTACATCGTCGAACCATGCTAGATATCCAAGATATGACCACCATATAAAAACCCACATATCATCTAGGACCCTCCTCCAATGAGGAATCCCGAGCTTCCCAGTGTGTGTGAAAGAAATACCACCTCTATAGCACCAGATCATAGGTTCATCTAGCTCCATCGGTACTGGAATGACGCGCAAACAAAGAATGAGGATATGCTCCCACACCCATATATGCAGAAGTGTGACCCCTACTCCAAGTGCTCTACTGTCAACATAAGCAAACTTGTGTAGGTCCCTATAGAGAGAAGCTAGTAAAAATGGACCCCAGGCAAAGAGGATCGCCCTACATCAAACCATCCACTCCCAGCAAAGCCCCCAACCAAGACTGAAATATCAACCTTGTCGATCCGGGGCAACAAGACTTGATATGATCATTGCAATCACTAGCTGGAATGGTGATGTAAGGAGCCTATGCTGCTCTAACTCGATCTGACCCTCAAAAAAGAAGATCTCATCAGTTTCCATAATAGAATAGCATGCCTCTCGCCCAACATCCATGTCATAGATCACTTGCTCACCATGAATCGGCAACGGCTGGATCTACCACACATCCTCTAGGGTAACAGTGGCCTTGCATGTCAGAAGGTGGAATGAAGAGGTCTCATTGTGCCATCTCTCGACAAGTGTTGTCATCATGCCTATATGGGTCCATACTGGTGGTGTGTAGGAAATATACCAAAGCCCCATCTCTCCTAGATGCTCCTGCTCCCTCTCACTCAAATCATGTAAATAACTGAAAATATCCCAAGACCTATGCTCATGAGAATAAATCTCCCTCGTCTCCTCCTACATCAGGAAAAGTCACCATGTTAAAATTGTCAAGGAAAAATATCTTGATCTAGTCTCAACGTTTAGATATTCATCCCCAGCGTCACAACCTGTGAAGTCATGGCAGTTTGAATTTTTCAAATTGTGGCGTTGGCATCTTTAAAGTCCCAAACTGCACCATGGTGGTGCTCTTTGCCAGAGTGATGCAATTTAACCTAAACCCTAAAGTTCAAACTCCACCATGGCGCTAAATTTTAAAATCTAGTGGTGTGATTCGTGAAGGCATCGGAGTTTGAATTTTGTACTCAAATTCCAAACTCCACCACTAGAGACCATCATGTGATGGTGGGCCAGTTTGTAGACTGAGCAATCTAGTTTGAAATTTGAGCGGCGCTATAAAGCACCATTGCGAGAGACCTAGTTCTAAGTGCAATAAATGAACACATAAAATGAAAAACAAAGCTTTGGTTAGGTTCACATACCATTGCCCCAGTGCCTAGATGTCATTGGTACGTCCGTGCTTGGTGGAGATGTGCATCGGGAGCTATCATTGTGCCATCTCGTCAGGGTGTCAGAGCTCAAAATTGCAAAAATATCTAAAGGTTGAATGAAGAAATGAATTGGAGGTGGCCCCCTAGGGCCTATTTAAGCCTAAAAACTTGGGTTTTTTTGACCCTGTTTAGCCATCTAGGAAGGGTCTAGGTCCCCCGAACCCGTTTTCACTCGTCTGAAGGTCATTTTACACCATTTTTTGCATTTTGCCTCATTTTTTGACCTCTTGGAGCCTTTCTCGACCTGTTAGGCACCTTGTCCTCTTTTTTTTTGTGAGATCACCCAAAAATTAGAATTTTCATCCGATCTCTTGAGGGGGCAATATATCGGCATATTTCCTTCGCCGGGGCAGTAGTGGGGAAAATTTTGAAATTGAAATTTTTTGGCTTTTGATCAAGATAGTTTATTCTTTGAACCATTGCAATAGGTGCATTGCTTCAAAGAGGAGAAAAATGTAGACATGGAAAATGTGTTGATTGACGTTGCACATGTGATCCCAATTACTAACACCATTTTCATCCTAAATCATCCCTCAGTCTAACCATTTAATTAGATACCCTTATTTGATTAGATTCATCAAGTATCCTCTCTTAATTAAATAAATCATCTTATTTAATGAATTCTTTCTCCCTCATTAATTAAATCAATTAACCTGATCTATTTATCCCTATTTAATTAAATAATCAATTTTATTTGATTAAATTCCTAAAGTCTATCTCATTAAATTAAATAAATCAAAACCTTATTTGATTTAATCTAACCTCAACTCCTTTAATTAAATAAATAAAAAATCCTTATTTAATTAATCCTTTTATCATATTATTCTCATATTTGATTTAAATCAACCCATAAGTCTAAGTCAAATTTGTCACATCATCTAATCCTTCATTATATTAATTAACCTTTGATTAATTTAATCCTAACTCATGTCCCATCCTCTAGCTTTTTCCACTTGCACATGAAAATAGATTTAATTCATTTATTAAATCTCTATTTTATTTCAAATGGCATAATGGAAGAATATTCTCTCAATTCGAATTCAAAATCCAAGTGGACTTTTTCCTTCCAACAAAGCATTTACTTCACCTAATGAGTCCTTTTTCGTTGAGCCAAGTGGCATTTAAGGCATTTCTTTTCCCTCTTATATGTCATTTCACCATTTTCAAATATCATCTAATTGCATTTATGGGCACATTCATCCAAATGTGCACATCCTTCATCCATTCTCCTTTTGACAAGTGGCATCTTGCCATTGGTTGAATCTTAGTCCCACATTGTTCTATTTTGGGCATTTCTCCATCTCAACATTCTATAAATAAGAGGCTTCAATTCTCATTTGATGATCCACATCTTGAGTAAACTTACTATACTCAAATTCATAGCAATCTCCATCCATCTTATTGAGTTTTATAGCTAGGTTATGCAGATTTTATCTTGGAGCACATTGGAAGCATTCATCAAGTGGATCATTCTTCATCAAGCATCTACATTGCATCATTGGAATTGGGAAAGGGCCAATTTTCACATCAAATTGGCACCAATTCCCTCAAGAGATTAAGAGTTTTCTTTGCATTAGAATAGGATTTGATATCTTTGGTTTATGTTTGTTGTGTTCTTCATTGCATTCATTTTCCTTTGCAATTCAAATGGATTTCTTGAGGAATCGTGATACTAACCTTGCATTTGAACTAATATAGTGTTTGTCTCTCATGTTTGTGCAAGTTACGGATCTTGGTTCACAACCTCTAATTACATCCTTCAAGAAAGAGGTTCTCTATCCATTGGTGCAACCATCAAGGGATAAAGAACCATTTTTTGAGGAGGTGTTGGATAGTTTTTGACCATCTTGTATGCAACAACAATGAGGTGCTGCAGTAGTTTTTAAGGAAACTCTATTGTGAGTTTGTTCTCAATAAAAGTGTAAACTATTTTTACATACAAGACTTCCAGGGTAGAGGTGGGGGCTTCGCCCATTACAAAGTGGGGGCATGCATTGATGCACAACAAATAGTGAGACGAGCACTCGCTAGACTAGCATATGAGCATGTGGCTATCCCTTTTGTTGTGAAGGATAGTGTTGAGGTTGATACATTGCAGTTGATTAGTTCCCTCGCATAGAGCCTCATACATCATACCAGTCTTCTAGCACATGATGAGCTAGTCAAGTCTTTAGGGAGTAGAGTTCCATATCATTATTGTCAAGCTTGTGGGTCACTCTATGTTTATGATCCCACATATAGTCAGGATGCAGGTTCCCAGGGTACATCTACAACTGATCAGATGGTGATGAAAGATGCCCTCCTTAATGAGGAATTCAACCTTGATAGTCACGTAAATGTGAGCAAGCTCATTGAATTTAATTTATTAAATTTCATTTTTGAAATGCAAAATTAACTAAATTATTTGAATGATTGTAATGAAATTTTAGGGTTATAGTGTTCACTCTATTCTCAACAGTTCTCCACCTCCCTATTACATGATCACATGTACTGCAAAGGTATGTAACTAGTAAAGAATTACAAATATTACATGTGAATAGCTAAATGTTATATGAATGATATTTTTATATCTCATTTTGGATGTTGAATAGGTTAATCTTGGAGCTTTGATGACAACACCTACTAGTGAAGGTGGTCATCAAATTTTCACTCAAGTAATACAAACTATTTATAATTTTAAAATAAAAAATTTTTATTTCATAATTGAATAATGTTTAATTACTTTAAGGTTCTAGATAGTTTGTTAGTATGCTTTGGAATTTTTAATTAATTTTATTTTAGGTTGTTATGTACTTCATAATCTATGAATTTTATTTTTTCATGTTGTCAACCTCAAAAAATATAGGCTAGTGGCATGATTAGCTCAAGTAGCATACTATTTCACTCTTATCCTCCTAATTGTCATCACTAGCTTGTAGCATACCATCTCTCTACTCACTATAGAGCTCACGAATACATTGCTCGGGATATTGGTTTTATTACTGCCCTTGTCCTATGTTGACTATACTTATCATGATGACTATGTTATTGCATTTATACGTTATGGTTGTCAACTTTCATTTATACCTTTTAAGTGTTTGACATCATAGAGGACTTCTCTCTTGCTTTCTTGACTGAATAGTGTCATCTTCTATCAATTATCTTCAATGGTATCTACTCCATAGACAATGTACTATCCACTTATCATTTAGAAATATATGCCCTCTTTCTCTCCCTTCACAAGGATTATCCTCTATGAATATGATCATTAAAAGGGCATTGCCACTCTAAATTATCCTTTAATAATAAACTATGGATGCTCCTCTTATACCATTGTAATAAATTTGTTACTTCTCCTATGAGAATATCTTGTATAATTGGATCTCATGTGATTACCACGACATTCATGACCATTATGCACTCTTTACCTTGAGGTATCATGGTTGAAAACATATAAATTATCTCCTCATAAAAATCATCTTCCACAATTATCTCCTGAAGCATTGTTTGGTATTGAAATACATGTGACTATGCTATTACATCTAAAGTGGCCATAGACTATCATATTTAGTCTTATGTAATTACCCTATTACAATTCTTTATTTATGTTATATCCTTTATTTTTTATTTTTTGTCCTTTATTCATCATTTTCCTTGTGATCATTACTCTACCTATGTGAATATTACATTGTCCATTGTAATGAATATATCTCACTCCACTTCTTAGCTATCTTGTCTTTTTTATTCACCCATGAATATGAATAGAATGTTGAGGTTTTATGAAAATCATGGACTGTCTTTATAAGTGTAAATTGTTATCAATATCTTAGGACCATAGTCCTCTCATTGCTCACTATCACTACATCATTTTGTTCTTAGTTGACAATGCTCATTATTACTTCTTTTCATGCATCTCACTATCATGGTTTACATTATTTCCATAAACCTTATCCTCACTTCAAAAATTCTTCACACTTCACATCAATAAAGGTTTGCATGACTTCTTTATGTAATCATGATATTGTCCCTTGCTTGCATGATATGATCGTCCTTGGGACTGTCATCTTGTAATTGTCCTTTACTTTAAAATTTTCCTTATGAAATATGCAAACCCTTGAAGCAATATATAGTTCAATAAGTACTCAAAATTTTGTTGACTATCTCATACATTATAATTCATGACCCACATCACTCTTCTAGTTTCCGTAATTGAATAATGTTTTATTTTTAGATGATGTAAGAAGAGAATCCTCTAGATGTTGATAGGGAAATGGAGCATGGTGTCTCTACTATAATAGAGAGCTCAATGCCTTAAACAGGGGTATGAGGAAGATTACTAAATTTCAAATTACATTGGTTATTATAGTTGTTTATTATTGAAAAATTAAATGATTATTGATTTGTAGTTTAATTTCTATATGGATAGTTTCTATAGGACTTTGCAACACCACAACTTGAGCATGTCACTGTTGTAGATGAGGAGAGAGATCATTTGGAGGTGGTAAGTGATTATTTTGTTAAATATTTCATTTTTTATAATGTAATTTCTATATATTAATGTCTATACTTTTTATTATAATAGGCATGACTCCATGAAGAATTAAATAGGAGGACCAACCCTTGAGCTTGAAGTAGACCACTAGATCCATAAGGCACTTTTTTCATATATTCCTTATGGTGTATTGCATATTGAGGACATGAGGATTTATATTCACACAAAAATATAAGAATATAATAATTCAAAGTTTGGAGAAGTTTGGATGAATTAGACAATGGGTGATGATTTCAAATTGAAACCAAAATATGAAAGTTTGATAGAGAAGAAACTAGATGTGTGGAACAACTTTCTAGAGGAGGCAGGTCTATGATTAACACTGTCTATGAGATGGTGAAGAAAGGCATGGATGTGGACTTGTGTGAATTTCTAAGACAACAACTATTGGAGAATACTCATAAGACCAAAAAGTTCTAGTACCCCTTCTAGTATGCTACCTTGATTATATGCGTATTGTTTTACTTTCTTAAAGAAGCTCTTTGTACAAAGAACATTGTGTGGTTGAGTGATATTCTAGTTGCTATAAAAATCAAATACCACTTGAGAAGGTTGGGTAATGCAGACACTCAAAAGACTTCTTTGTGGGGTTTCTTTAAAAAAATTCAAGAAAACATGAAAGCAAGAGAAAGGATTCCCAAAAGTATTGTTGAGAAGTACAAAAATGATGTTATCTTAATGTTCAACAAAGATTACTACATTATGGAAGTTGTTGAACCTAGGACAGTTTGGATTCTTGAAATGGGATATGAGGTAACATAATATGTTGTTACCAATCCAACAAAACATATGTTGAGTATGGCTAGAGATCCTACAGAAGGAAGATATGACACATATGAAGAAAAATCTAGTGCAATATATATGGAGCAAAAGTAAAAGGAGATCAAGAGAAACATTGAGAAGATGAAGGTGGAAGTTAAGGAAATGATGGTTATATCAAAGAGTCCTGTAGAGATATCCAAAGGCATATCTAGTTCCCCGGAAGATTCTCCTAGCACTAGAAGGTCAGCTATGACCTCTACCTCCTCTTCGATAGTTCCTAATGTCTCTAGAACTAAGGTTACAATTGGTGTGAAGAAGAAAGCCACATCTAATGCACTTGTAACACAACAAAGTCTGATCTAGAGGAGAAGAAAAGAAAAATCCACAAGAGAAAGGTATGTTGGGTATGATGATGATGATGATCTAATGAAGATGATTTGATGATGATGAAGAAGGGCCTAAGTTGGTCCGAAAAAGGAAATCCAGTGTCTCCCAAGTAGAGACAAGAGTAAGGAAAGCTAAAGTAGATATTGTAGACATTGACAATGAAGAAGAAGTCAAGAAGCAGAAGCAAGCATTCAAGATTCACATGAGGGAGAAGAAGTCTAGAAAAGAAGAAAAACCTACCAAGGTAAGGGGAAGAAGAAGAAAAGACTCCTCTAGAAAGAAAACATAGCCTCTTGAGATTAGATGCATTATTCAATGGTATTATTGAGCATGGGATGTTGGAAGAAATTGCTAAAATGTATTCAAATTTAGATGAATTAGATAAGGCTACAATAGAGGAATCTATTGTAAAGTACATGGTAACTTTTTGTACTAGCTTAGTACAGATTGAAGATTAGTTACCAAATAATTTGAAGAATTTTTTGAGTGCGAGAAGGTAAAAGGCAATAAATGAGGATGCAAAAATGAGGGCATATGCCCTAGAGAAGATTGGTTGTTCTCTTTTTGATTAAGATAAAAAAAAATTGGCACAATTGTATAGTAGAGAATTTAGAATAAAGCAAAGAGTCAATACCATGATGAGTAGGGATAAGGAAGATATAGAGAGGTTGAAAATTGAGACACTGTAGAAGGTGAAAGAACTTGCTAAATAATTGAGAGTGTCATTAGACAGTGGAAGTAAAATGCAACATTACACTTATGCCTTGGAAGTCAATGAACCTAAAAATACACAACATGAGCATGCTTTAGAACATGAGATTGAACAACAAGAAGAGAATGTGCAAGAAGATGTGGCTATAGGCAATGCCTCTACAATGATGGAGAATGTTGGAGAATAAAAGAATGATGAAATGTAGAATGTACCAGATAAGGTGGAAGCACAAATAGAACAAGGTTTGACTCCTCCAGACATGTAGAAAAATGTAGAGTAGAAGGAAGAAGAAGTCCCAGAAAAATCATAAGCACAAAGCACTGAAGACCTGCATCCTCTAGAAGATAATGAGAAATCTGCTGAAGAGAAGAAGACTTAGGACGAGTCTAGAAGTGTTGAAAAGGAGAAGAGTGAGAAGAAAGAATAGGAAATCACAAAAGTTGTTGGTGAATCCTTCAGAGCCTCTAGATATTCACTCAAGGGTTTATTGGACATGCAGTTACAATTTGAACCCATAGTATATGCACAAATGCTACAACTTCCTATGCAACAAGGACAAGTGGATATGGCAAAGATCTCTCCCCTATAGAAGCTTTAACTTGGTGATGTATTTCATGGCTCCGCAAGAAAGGAGATACTATCAACACACCAAAAGAGCACATAATTGATCGAAGAAGCAGTTAAAGTGTTGCAAGAAGGAATTCCTAGAGAAACCATTGATGATTCCTTGTACGATGTGGAAAAAATAAAGCTATTGTTGGATTATTTTATAGATTAATCTACCAAACTGGAAGAAAGGTTAGGAAAAAATTCCTAAGAAGGTCAATGACAGAAAATTGACCGAAATATCTGACAAGTGCAGTGTTGCACATGGAAAACTACAAGAAAATATGAGACATGTGTAGAAGTGTTTGGATGAAGCACAAATCTTGTTTCATTTTTTTCTAAAGTGGCCTAACTCAACTAAGAGAATCAAGGAGCAAATGGACTCAATTGAGTTACAAATTGCTCAGGCCTCTAGAGTTTATGATTTGATCAAGACACAGATGGTGCTACAAGGACTGCAATAGAAAATTTGTATGGGCAATATTTCCAGTTGTAGGAACACAAATAAAAGATAATTAAGTAGTGTGATAGGTCGAATGTGAGTGTTAGAAAAAGAGCAGCAAGTAAAAGAGTGCAAATAAACACCAAAACAACCTACACCTCGAGATTAGCCTAAGTTGGAAACAACACAAGACGAAAGCAACAAAATGGAACTCTATACCTTGCGTCGAATCGATCCTTTGGTTGGCCCTTCGATCTTTGATGTGTATGATCCTTGGATGGCAAGTAGATGCAAGCTAAGTGATGTTGTGAGGATGAGTGCAAGTGGATGAAAACAAGAAAATGGCTAAGTATGAGATGAGAAACAAAATTGCAAGAGTTTGGCTAGCACACATGATCTCCTCCTAAAATGAGAGAAAAGAGGGGGTATTTATAGGAATTCTGAGAATTCCTAGAGGAGATGGATGGCCAGGATTGAGCCACCAAATATCAAGATGTAGGGCCAAGGTGAGTTGAGAACTCACAAGCCCTCACATCTTGACATGTGGCATGTGATTTAGCCCTAAAAGGTGAAGTGGACATGAGGTGGAAGGGAAGTACATGACATGGAGAGGGGTACGAAGTACCTTGGGATTGGACAAGATCTCCTCATAAAGGAGGTACTTCTCCCCATGTGGGAGAGAGGACAAGTGAGGAATTAAAAATTCCTCAAATATTCCCATGGGGAAGAGGGAAGGAATTTAAAATTTCTTAAATGCATTGGGGGATTAAATGTGAATTAAAAATTCACATGGGGAAGTGGAGATGCCTTGTCAAAAAAGAAAAGTATTTAATAAGGTTGACTAAGGACACATGTCATAAAGGACATGGGGAAGAGAAAAGGAATTTAATATTCCTTGGAAGGATAAAAGGAATTAAAAATTCCTTGAGAGGTTGATTAGGCTAGTTGATGAGGGTTAGAGGAAGGTTAGGTGGCTAAGGGAGATTAGAGGCCAACTTGCAAAAGTTGGAGGATGTGACACATCCTAATCAAGGATTAGGCATGTGCACATCCTAATGATGGGATTAGAAGAAGGATTAGGATAAGATAAAAATGATGGAGGATGTGACATGAAGGGAATTAAATAAATGGAATATTTATTTAATTCAATTGATGGAAGGAGGATTAAAGAGATAAGGTATTATTTGATTAAATACCTTAGGGATTTGGCAGAATTAAATATATTAATTAAATAATAGTAGTATTACTTAATTAACGAAAATAAGATGAAAGGGGATGAATTTGGATAAATTAAGTGTTCAAATTTAGACATCTACAAGTAGTACTGTCAAATTAGGGATTGGGTAAGTGCAAGGCTTACCTCCTTGACTATTGTATTAGCAAATGCAAAGAAGTTGGCACAAAAGAACCCGGTACCCAATTCACTGGATGAAGAAGAAGACCTCCTTATGCAATTTGAGGGCCAATGTTGCATGTTTTCCTTCACCAAGAAGGACTGGGAAGTTGGAAAGAAGGACTAGGGGGCACACCTTGCCAAATTGAAGGTGTCCTACAAGGTATTTTACCCTCCTCTAGTTGATTATGTACATTTATGTTTTAGTTATGTAGTTTAAAATTTATTTGTACATATGTGGAAGTATTAGAGAATGTTGTAGTACAATTTTATCAATTTTGATGGATAACATTGTAAGAGGGAGCCATTCTCATGTGTACATATATATAACTACAAATTGTTGGAAGTATTAAGGATATGAGCAAAACAACAAGGAGGGGAATAGTTGAAGTAGTTTGCAAAGCTTGGTTTTGATATCCCTTCTCCCTTGATGTCAAAGGGGGAGTATTTTGTGAGATTTTGAGAATTATTGGCCATAAATGACAAAGGAGGAGATTGTTGGAAGTTTTTTGGTCATTGAGAAGATTGGTGGATCAATGGTAGATGATGTTACTATGGTGTTGTCATTGATGTCAACATTTTTGTGATATCAACATGTTCTAATATCAAAATTGATGTATAGATGGTATTTGATGAGCATGATTGAATATGGTGTTGCTAGTGATGTCCAACCATTGCATAGTTGAAGAAGTATTGGTCCAAAGAAAACCAAATGTCTTGGAGAAATTGCATGTTCGAAATCAATTTTCAGTGTTCAAAGAATATATTTTGTGGTCTGCATTGCTCCACCATGAAGAATATTGTCATGCAATTCTAAGGAAATTTTGGTGTGTGTAGAAGGAATCTAAATCCAAAGTTTCACATCTTGAAGCCCTCCGTAGCCGAAGATATTGTTGATAGTGTATTGAACTTGGCAGTGACAGTATTATTATGACATAGTACATGATTGGAATACTCCACATTCCACAACAGATGAATGTCTTGCTATGCAGTTTTGAGGGAGTGTTTATAAATGTCAGAAGTGTGTATGCTACAACTGGAAAGTGTCTTGGAGGTTCATATGTCAAGTTATGAATGGACATATGGTTCATTCTATTGTTGCTTCACCAGTGGCGCCAACCTAAAGGGTTTGGGGTCATGCAAAGTTAAAGTAAATTTGGATCAAACTTATGGGACTTATTATAGGTCCCTTCCAACCTATTTTGATGTGCTACATGTTTTGGTTTATTCCACTAGGTGTGTATGGTTGGATCTTGAGTTGACGGGTTGTTGTATTGCATGTTTCATCTAGTTAGACCGACCTAATTGATGTTGTAGGTGTTTGTGGATGTAATGCATATAAATGTAAGTTCATTTCGATGTTGAAGAGTGAAGGATTATAAGTGCGCGAGTGTGATGCAAATGTTGTTGGGATATGGTGTTGTACGCCATTGCATAAATTGATTTATTATATTATTGTAATTAAATAATTATTTAGTTGTGATACACATTGGTGGTGTTGTTAATCACACTAGGTAATTATTTGGGGTCCACTTGATGTTGTATTGTAAAAAAATATATTATTATTTGTGTGGGAGACATGCGATAATAATTTAATATTGGGGAAATATTAAATAAAGTGATGTCTTAGTACCCAATATTAAATAAGGGGTTAGTGGTTTTGTGGTACATGGTTTCATCTTACCACTAGTTGTATTTTGTGTGAGCTTGTGTCTATAAAAGCAAACACATGTGTAGTGGTTTAGGTTGGCTAAGTGGTTTGGCTATCATTATTGAGTCTTCTTGAGAGTGCATTTGTGAAGCATGGCATGAGATATATGGATTCATGCTTGGACACATGGGAATGCATTGGAGGGCTTGACGCTTTAGAAGTGTTCATTGTAACTTTTGTATTTGCTTCATGGCTGAGTGGTTTGGCTATCATTATTGAGTCTTCTTAAGAGCGCATTTGTGAAGCATGGGATGTGATGTGTGGATTCATGCATTGGGGGGCTTGATGCTTCAGAAGTGTTCATTGTAACTCTTGTATTTACTTCATGGCTAATTAATATGATGGGGTATGGATGCTTTTGGAGGCTGGGTTTTTCCCTCTTGATGGTTTTCCCAGGGTATATCTTGTGTCATCTTTGATGGGTATGTTGTCTATTCTCTTGCATGTGGATTTTGAACACTTATTTGCATTATTATCTCTTTTGGGTTATGTGTAAATTGTCATTAGATGACTACAAGTTTCCGTACAAGTGGTATCAGAGCTTTCATGGTTGAAGATTTTCTTTTGTTATAACTCTAAGTTGAGAAAATATTGCTTGAAGTTTGAATCTATGCAATGCATGAGAGAATGAAAGACATGGAAAGATATGAGGGTTTTGTAGTTTGTTTATTGCAAATCTAAGGTTTTTGGGTTTACTATTATGATGGGTTTTTTTTAGATTTGGTGTGTGAAAAAATTAGGGAAAAAAGGGTTTCTTGGTTGTGCATTCAAATGGGGGTTTTGTGGGGGAAATTTTTACAAATGACCCCCTAGGAAAAAAATGAACCTCATGGTTGGATTCAAGTTGTCCGAGAGACAAATTTTGATATATAACATGACCTATTTTGGAGAAGTTGAAGAAAATGCAATTTTTTTTGTAAAATCCACATTTTTGAATTGTATAGTTGTAAGAAAATAAAATATTAAAAAATCAAAAAAAAAAAAAAAACTCTGTAGGCAAAAATTACTCTGCAAAACTCAAAAACTTTAAAAAAATTAAAACCATATTACAAAAATCCGATGGAAAGAATTTATATTGAAAAAGTTTTTAAAAATATAATATGTATTGTGGGGGGGTCGACCCGGCCTTGTACCATCGGTACCCATGCTGCCAGCATGGTACCCTGCAGTACCCACTAATAGTGGTAGTACTATCAAGGTACTACCCTAGCAGTTAGGGCCCATTATACCCCGCGTGGGGTTAATAAAATATCTGCCAACCTTTTTTTAAAGAAAAAAATCTTTTTTAAAATTCTGCCATTCTATATAAAATGTCGCCCAACATTTACATTGGAAATTTAATTAAAACATATAAAGATTTCAGGTTCGAAGTGATAAGGGTTGGGAAAACTTTTCAAATTAAAAATTGAACTCATTTTTATGAATATTTTAGGTCTAGTTGAGAAATGGTGGCGCCGCCCAGGTGGCTTTGCCACCACCAGCGGGCCACCACCCCACCACCAAGGGGGCTAATTTTTTTTTCCTCATACTCTAATTAGGCAACTTTTTTTCGAGGGGCATAACTTTCATCCAGGTGCTCCATTTTTTGACTTCTTAGACTCGTTGGAAAGGTGACTTAGAGCTCTACACTATGGTGCCAGATATTTTTCCAAATTTTGTAGTTTTGACAGCATTTTGCTTGGTTGAAGTTAGGTGTTCGTTTTGAGCTTCTAGAAGTGATATCAAGTGCATACGAAGTCAGATTTTGGACTTCAAATAGTTGAAAGAAAGCTTGTTCAAAGTACTACATAGTGGATTAGGTTTGGAGTTGTTTTGATATGATTTTTTTGTTGATATTCTATCTTAAGCTGTTTATGGGTTTCTTTGACTATGGTGATACTATGAGCTTATGGATTTTCGAATCTAAGAGATTTGATGTTGGATTCATTGTATGCTCAGTTGTACATCTCATATTTCTTTTCATTTGACATGGTTATCAGTACTTGGTTGGATTTGTATGCTTCATTCTTGTATCTACAAGTTGTGTACCATTGTAGGTGATCTATACTTACTTGTTGCACCTATGACTTGGACATGGGTTGTCTATGCCCATAAATATTTTAGTGTTGATGCATTTTTCAATTTTGGTGGTTTGGTTTAGTCACTTGGTTTGTTGGTTTGTTTTCATATTGAGGAGGTGAGATGGGATTACTAGGTACAATCATGATATGAGACCTATGTAGTTGACTATGATATGCAAATATGTGGACACGGTTGGGTTGAATTGTTGGTACCTTTGGTGGTGATCATGGTGTCATGGATGTTTCTTGTGTTTTATGGACTTTGGCATGTTATGATGGTTTATGCAGGTGCATTGTTGGTGGTGTTGGATTGGTTCTTGATTCAAGTTGTGGCAGTGTAGATCTTCTTGGTATGAGGATCATGGTTTACTTTGATTTCTTATTGAGAAGCTCATGTTGCATTTGAATTTTTGATTGTATGAGGGCACCTCTTGTTTGATCTTCATTAGGAGATTGTTATCATGATGTCATGATAGCTTGTTACATTCATTGGTTATACACTTTCAATGGGGGCTTTTGGTAGTGATGGTTTGGCGGTTGTAGGTATTTTCTTGTCTTGGAGATCTTGGTTTAACTTGTATGTTACTAATATTGTAGTTGAGTGTGTGCAGACCATGATGATCTTCATGGAGAGGATGGTTGTCATGATGCCATGTGTAGCTTGTACCATAGTTCAATGGGAGTTGTTGTCAGTGACGTGGATGCATCATTGGGTATGATTATCTTCATGTGATTGGGGATATGTTTTCTTGGTTTAGAGTGTTTGGTATTATGCCATGGTTTACTTTTGATACCAGTTTAGAGTTTGGCATGGTACTTATTCTCTTGAGACCAGGATGTTTATATATATGTTATGGTGCATGTGATCTCCTAGGAGGAGATGGTTAGATCATGGATGTCATGTTTATGTTCCTAATTCATGATTGGAGCTTTGACATTGATTGTGTGTGGTTCTCTTGGTATTGGGTACATTAACCATTTGATTGATTACTTCATGATGGTGTTATGTTGCATTTGGAGTTTGACATGGATTGATTGGTTATAGGTACTCATGGATACTTAGAGATGTAGGTGATGGTTGGAGTTTTCTTGTGTTTAGAGACATTTGCTTGAGACAGTTACTCTTTGGAGGTTTCAATAGGAAGACCAGGGAGCTTTCACCTAGTTATGGATGTGAGTTCATGATGGACCGATAGAGGATATTGTTCTTGGAGTAAGTTATGATGGCTTGGTTATCTTGGAGGAGCATTCTCATTCCCCACTCTTGGTCTACTCGACAGTTTATCATTGAAAGGTATTTACCCATTATATCTTTTAGATGTGTTATGTTTGTGCTTTGTCTTCTCATGGGATTGAGTTGATTCATGGTGATTGGTTATGGATACTCATTTGAGGATGGTTTAGCATGAGTTTATATGTTTTATCTTTCATAGATATGGATTTTGAGCTATGGTTAGTTTTGGAGTATTCATTTGAGGGATGTTATGGTATGGTTATCTCCTTGTGCATTTGAGTTTATGATATCATTCTTTAATGAGGATTGTTAGGAGATGGTTTATGAGCTGATTTCCAATATTGGGGATGGATATTTTGAGTTTGATCTTCTTGATTAGAGAGGTTTACATCCATGTTGGCATTGTTATATTGATTCATATGTTGCACTTGGTCTATGAGATTGAGTGTATGGATGTTGTTGAGGCTTTTCATTTGGGGTTGTTTAGGAGATCATACTTGACACAACAATACACTTTTGAGGTGTTGGTAGAAGGAAATTACGGTTTACAAATTTTCTCTTCTTCATGGTTCCTTCCTGGATGTTCATGGTTTTAGGGAGGATGATGGCAACATGTTGTGAGAGATTATGCAGCTTCTTGTGTTGCATGTGTGGGTCATTATTATTGTTCTTGGTACTTCATGCTTCTATTTATTTGTCACACCTTGATGTATAGTGTTGATTGGTAGACTTGATATGCTTTAACACTACCTATGTAGTGGGAGTTCTTGGATATGTATGTTCTTCATTGACAGATTTTTTACATGGAGCTTGGTTGTAGTTTACAGGCTGCATATGTTCTTGGCATGGGTTTACTGATGTATTGATACCTTGGAGGTATGGATGGTTGGATGTATTAGCATATGTTGTGGATGCTATTTCCGATCATGTGGTTTTTTTAGTTGACAAATTGGTTAGATCCTTTGTTATCACTTGGATTCGATACTTGTGCTTGTGGATTGGTGCATCTTCACCTTGGCATGTTCCTTTTCTTCCATAGGTGGCACGTTGGAGGATGAGATGATTTATTGCTTGAGATGGTGGCCACTTCATTCTTATATATTGCAGGTATCTTGATGGAGCACAAGAGCATGTTATAGATTCATGTAGTTACATGTATGGCTTTGATGATGTATTTTGTGAATTGATGCCTTATGCAATGTATACAAGTGGGAGAATGTTGGAATATGGTGTTGTACATCATTACATAAATTGATTTATTATATTATTGTAATTAAATAATTATTTAGTTGTGATACACCTTGGTGGTGTTGTTAATCACACTAGGTAATTATTTGGGGTCCACTTGATGTTGTATTGTAACATTGTACTATTATTATGATTTGTGTATGAGACATGTGAAAATAATTTAATATTGGGGAAAATATTAAATAAAGTGATGTCTTAGTACCCAATATTAAATAAGGGGTTAGTGGTTTTGCATTCACATGGTTTTGTGGTACAAGGTTTCACCTTACCACTAGTTGTATTTTGTGTGAGCTTGTGTCTATAAAAGCAAACACATGTGTAGTGATTTGGGTTGGCTGAGTGGTTTGGATGTCATTATTGGGTCTTCTTGAGAGTGCATTTGTGAATCATGGCATGGGATGTGTGGATTCATGCTTGGACACATGGGAATGCATTGGAGGGCTTGATGCTTCAAAAGTGTTCATTGTAACTCTTGTATTTGCTTCATGGCTGAGTGGTTTGGTTGTCATTATTGAGTCTTCTTGAGAGTGCATTTGTGAAGCATGGCATGGGATGTGTGGATTCATGGTTGGACACATGTGAATGCATTGGAGGGCTTGATGGTTTAGAAGTTTCATTATAACGAGCTTCTATTTGGTTCATGGCTGATTAATATGATAGAGTATGGATGCTTTTGGAGGTTGGGTTTTTCCTTCTTGAGGGTTTTCCCAGGGTATATCTTGTGTCATCTTTGATGGGCATATTGTCTACTCTCTTGCATGTGGATTCTAAGCACTTATTTGCATTGTTATCTCTTCTGGGTTATGTGGAAATTGTCATTAGATGGCTGCAAGTTTTCTTACAAATGTAATGTGAAAGAGTAGAGTATGATAATTGTGAAGCATGAAGTTTGTTAAGTCAGTCTACAAAGTTTAGTTGGAACTATCTTCAACATATTGCAAATGCATTATATTCAATTTAAACCTTGGTAGTGAGCCACCTTCTTTTCTATCCTAGAATTGAGCCATTTCTTCTATTCTCTACCCAATGAGTCCTCCGGATAGTGAGTTCTCTAGACAGTGAGTCCACCTGGCAGTGAGCCATTTTGTAATATCTTATAATTGGTTATAATATATTGTGAGCTAATCCTCACTGTAGTTTTTTCCTTTTGATTTTTCCATGTAAATCTGGTGTTCTTTTGTTCTTTGATGTGATGCATGCTTTCTATGTTCCTTTCCATTACTGCAAGTTTAATTTGATGCATTAAATGAAGGTTTAAAGTAGATGAAGTTAATGTATTTTAGTGAATATTGATTCACCTCCCCTAGTGTTCAACACTCACACCTATATACATAGATTTATGCTCTCCATCATTTTAGAAGATTCTCTCTCTCTCTCACCTCTTTTTACTCATTCTATAGATATTTAAATAGAGGTATATACATCCTCACTTGCATTCAAATGTGTGTTCATATACTATGTCATATACATATTGACATCCACATATTCATATTGCTAGCTACTTAACCTCATATATTGTCATGCTTATTAGCACCCTCTTCTAGACATTTTCTTATATATATTTTACTCTCTTATTAAAAACTACTTGCACATAGATATGGGAAAATAAACCCTATATTATATCTTTTACAATATAATTTATTTTTTTCCTTTCAATCTAACAATTTTCTCATAGCATAATAATACTTCAACTAGAAAAGATGTGAAACTACTATCCCATGCCTTTAATATATAGGCAAATAGAATAAATGATACCATACATTTTCAAAAAATGAACTCAAGCCACAAGTCAAATAGTCAAAATGTACAAGAGACCTTATGATATATGTCCAAGATTTACAAGCATTTTTCTAGAAGTTTCAAGACATTTTGTATGAATTTGTTTGTCCAACTTTACTAGAGGACAAAAACAACTCACAAATAATCCACTATAGGACAATATAACTACTTTTAAGTCCAAAAAACACAAAAACAACGCACAAATAATTCATTAGATGACACTATAACAACTTTTAAGTCCAAAATACGCAAACTTCTTCTTACACATTGTCATATATATGTTTACACCTTTTATAATTCACATGTCTTTACATATTTCATGACATAAATTGTGATAGATTATTTTGACTTCATATCCAATGATGCTTTACAATATTTTCTCCCACATTGTGTCCCTTACACATATTCCAAATCATTGTAAATACTCTTTCAAATCCAATACTGTAATGCCAATGGCAGAATATTTGGAATACATAGCAGCCCAAAATATCTGCATTTAAGCACACAGAAAGTGTGACTATCATCCATTACAAATTGAGAGATTTTGGAAAAACTCCTCCCCATTCCATAGTTGTTTTCAGAAACAGCAGTGGTTGTCTAAGGAAAAACAATTAGTGAGGTTTCTATTACTTGTGCTGTTACTGGGGTGGGTGAGTTTTTGAAATATTTTATTTTGGTGTTTGGTTTAAGAGTAGGGAAAATGTTTTTTTGGGGGCAGCCATAAATTAATGTGCCTGTAGTAAGATAGTCTCCATTTTATGCTGCATTTGAATGACTGTTAATAAGTGGCTGGTTTGTCGATTGACATTTTCTAAAGCGTTATATGTTGGGTGTGTTTTGTTTTCCATGGCAATTGGATGGCAATCTCTGTTTCCCACTGAGGAGTTGGCAGGCCTGGTGTGTGTTTTTTCAGATAGATGTGAAGGGTAAGAAAAGAAACATGCAACTACCACAGAATAACAAAGTCAAACTCCAAAGTACCCTTATTTCTGTAACTTGAACCTTGAATTATTTCCATATATAAATATGATGTCTGCAGCTGTTCTAACTTCTAAGCTTGCTGCACAAGGTTTGACATAAATTCAGGAGCTCTAAGGCTGAGGTCCTATGCAGGGGCTTCATCTATTTCGAAAGTTTAAGAGGTCTTACGAAGAAAAGAAAAATCTTACAGAATTAATTAGAATCTTTCTTTCAATAATAGCAGTCCTTTCTTTAGTTTAAAGATTTAAGTGAGTGCATTTGGGGTGGAGCTAGAAATTGCCCCGCAAGCTTAGGCTTTTTTCTACCACTTTCATATGAGGTTTTTAAATTCTTACCAATTATTTTTTTATTATGTTATACTTGTTTACTCTGTTGAATTGAATATGAAAAATATTATATTCATCAGACCACCAGATTTCATAAATTTAAGAGCTTAAACTTTTAAATTTAAACTGCATGAGACCACTCACTTAAAAAATTTCCTAAAAATTCTGAACAGCACCCGCTGAAACTTTTAAGAAGCCTCCTCCATGGAATCTCATCCTAATTTGAGAGGCATTGAAAAAAGCCAAGCAGTTCACACTTTAGGACAGCTGCTTTGGTAAGAAAAGACTGGTTGTCACCTTGCAATCTTGATCCTGCGGTAACAACAAATCCTTCAATATAAGTTCCTCAATCTTTTTTAATTTCCATCTCAGCAACTAATTTCACGTACGTACCTGACGTCATCACAGTTGGTTGCTGAGAATTTGCATTAAGTGTTGTTTACAAGTAAAGCACATGATATGTGGAGAACTGTATGATTTAAAATTCCCTTAGTAAGAATCCCATTGATTGATTCTTGCTCTGTTCCCAGATTCACATTCTCAAGTATTTCAGACACTTAACTAGACACTGAAGTATCCCTACGAATTGTGAAGTCAAAATCATTAGTTAGGTCGTCATTTGTGGTTACTAGGATAGAGGTTCATTTAACAGAGGTAAAATTAACTGAAATCTATGAACTAATACATGTGATTTACAATAACTCTGGAATCCACTGGAAGGATTAAGAGTTTGAGACAGATTTAGAAGTGTGTCTACACAACTTGAAAAGATATATTATAGGAAGTAGGAATTACAGAGATGCATTTCCTTTCAATTTCAGAAAAAATTACACATGAAATCCTACTAGACAACTCTTATGACCCAACGTAGTTAATGAACATGCCGTAGAGATGGCCTGACCTACAAGGAATGCAGCAAAACAATATCACTAGTAGTACAACAGGGGGAATGCAAACACATCAGAATTAGCAAAGAACTCAGAGAAAATATATCTAAAAGTATTAATGATGACAGTGCAGTTGAAAATATGAGAATAATGTCTGCAAGACAGCTAGAACAAGCAGTGTACATGCTCCCACCACCGAAGCAGCTCGCCATGGGTTTGAGAAATGTTCCTGCAGAAACTCGCCCAGTAAAACTCGATATCTACTTCTATAATAATCATTGACATCCTTGATAGTTTGGTCAATAGGCTCATAAGCACTCCTCCATATTGACCTGCGAATGCCATTCCACAGATTGCTTATTTCTTTATCACTTCCCAAGTCACTGCTGATGATTCCATGCCTTTTTAGCACCGCAACATCACTAGGAGTGTCAATGAGTCTGTCCATCAGATCTGCATAGCAAATAAACACTCTGGTTTTCCACATCATGAATGCTTCCACTGCCACCATATTTCTCAAGAAAACATCCGTTCTGTAATCCATTTCTATACAGGGGAGGAACAGTGTAGAGCTCGCTCTATCAAACCTTATTTTTTCAGATGCCCATGTAAAAGGAGCAAATTTTACTCCTCTCCTGTGTAATTCTGTGGCCGCAGGCAGATTTTTGTCAGCTTTGACATATGATTTCGGAGACCGAGACAAAAACTCTATAAATCTCGATGTTAACTGGCGAAGAAAGTGAAAACTTTTGAACCTCGCCATGGTTCTATTCTGTTCATCTTCAACAGAAACATTAACCTGACCAGGATTTTCATTTGGGATGACAAAATTGTAAAGGCATTCCAGTAAATGTCTTTCTTCAAGTGAAATACTAAAGTGTGCTCGTGTAAGGGAACGGTATGAATCTCCAACCGGTATGAAAGGGGAGAAATTCTTACAGGCACTTGAAATTGTCATTTTAAGTCTGTTCAAAGCTTGATCTTCTGAGCCAGTCTCCCATGTCAGAACTTTTTTCAAAATGAAGAGTGGGACTTGGTTCTCGAGCTTAAAAATATCAGCCTGAAACGGGAAGAACAATGGGCTCTTTCTTTCTGGGTGAAAAACTGCATCCACGCATTGAAGATAAGGGTTTGCTTCTTGAAATCGTGGGCTCTGACATTGGTTATAGCAGCCAAGAAACTTCAGAATAAACACAGCATCTCGAGCCATCATCCACCCTAATACTTCATCTCCGCATTCAATAGGATCATTATAGCTGTTCCTTATCTCCTCTGCCATTTTAATGATCTCTTTAACCAAAGCATCAAAAGTCCCTTTCTTTGCTCTTTTCTCAACTTGGATAGTAAGCCGAGATTTATATCTTTCAGCCTCATACAGTTCAAGTTTAAGGTGATGATATGGTCCTAGAGAAGCTACTTGAGGCAGGTAGGCTTCTGGCCTTTCAATACGCAAGGACTCTGGTACAGTGAAAATGTATGGATGCACATGAGATGCCATCACCTGTTCTCCATGATTTTGTGTGTTCTTAACTTGCTCTAGCCATTGAGTAGCCCCTACTTTAGGAACAGGCATCTTTTCTAGTTTTCAAACGCCTAAAGCAGGAAATTAAAAGAGGATCCAGCACCTTATCAAGGTCTTCAGAGATTTTTACAGTGCTCTACCTTGTGGCACTCATGTTATTGGACAAAGAATTGTTATTTCTGACAAGGTTATGAAACGAGCTTTACCTTTGATTTGAGCAGGGATTTTAGCATTCCATTAGAACCAATTGCATTGTGTGGTAGTTGTTGAATTGCGACAATAAGGTAAAAATCTGATCCTTTAGAATGCATTTTTTAAAATTATATATAGAAGCAAATCAATTTGTTATAGCAATTATATGAAAATTGTAATTATACCGATAGTTTTTTCCTGTGGATGTTTCCATGACATATTATCAGGATTTTACAACATAAATCTATGTTGATTGAATGTTATTATGTTATTTTATTTTTTATTTTTTTTATTTCTTCGTAGCTAATTTGTGCTGCAGTTTTATATGATACTGTAGGCTCATGTTTTCTCAACAGTAAGCCTGGTCAGCACTCCAACTTCACTACTATAAATGCCAGGGAAAAATGTTATGTTGATGTGATTTAACACCCTATATACCTTTCTTTCTTGGTATTGATGGAATATCTAGATTTCCATAGAAATGAAAAGCTATTTTAGCTATTTCATGTTGATAGCCTTTAGTCCCTAGCCAAACATGCAATATGATATTCCATAAGAAATTACTATAGTAAATTTTAATCAAACAATTAGACTAACTTAGTAGAAGATTTCGCATGCTAGGGGAGAGGACCTAGTGGCCACTCACCCTAACTTCATGCACTCTAAACTCCTAAACAAAACATTAGATTTTTTAAAAAAATTTAAAATGGGTTTCTTTAGATTTCAAATTTTTGGTAGTTATGATGTTTGTAAGATGAATTGTTACATGCACAAAAGTTCAGATTTGGTCATTTGGAGGTGTGACTAATCCCCCTAGTAACTATGTGCTACAACCACCAAAAAGATTGCACAACTCCTCTAATTAATATTATCTCAATTGTGCATAGATATACTTAAAGAAAAAATAAAATTTATTGTCACCTAAATAATCAAACGAAGGCACTAAAGGTTTAGGGTGTCTTATTTTTTGGTTCTAAATACCATGTTAGGGATTTGTGTTGGTATGGACTGCACTCCTATTAGTATCCACTTTATAACATTTCAATTTTGAATTTATAATGCCTTATGCACCCATTGCAAGACCTAGATTTTCACCCTAATCATTTTTCAACATGCTTCCTTCACAAACATCACACTCTCCATCATTCCAAAAGCTTGTCGATTTCTCTCCACTTAATTGAAGGCATTGACATGGGCGTTCCAAGTAACAAATTCCATCATTTCTCTACTTGTATTATAAATTTTATCAGCTTCTCAACTTTTGTTATTTTGTAATGTGAAAAACAATAACGATAAATAAAATTACAGCTACATGCTTAGATACATACATGGTTATGATGGAAATTCAGATACTTATATGCTTTTACAAGTTTTTCTTATGAGAGAAATTTACATCATATATTTTCTTACACGCTAATGTTATGCTAGGAATTTGGATACTTCTAAATACACCATGATAGATATATTATATTCATATTTAGAGTTTCATTATATATTCAAGGTTTCATATTTTTATATATTATCAAGCAATAATCTCTCTTTTAGAGATATGTGTGTATAAGATCATGCTATTGTATTGCTATTGTTGTGTCAAGGTTTTGTGTTGCCATGAACCACACTCCTATTAGTATCCACTTTATAACATCTCAATCCAAATATATAATTCCTTTTGTACTCAATGCAAAACCTATCTTTTCACTCTAATCATTTTTCAGCATGCTTCATTCACGACCATTGCACTCTTCATCATTCTAGAAGCTTGTTGAATCCTTTCTACTCAATTGAATGTGTTGACATGACCATTCCAAGTAATTACTTCCATGATTTCTTCTTCCAATTATATATATATGATAAGAATTTACATAGTTATATTTATTTTACATATTTTTGTATAGATGTTCACACACACATGCACACTTATAATATATAGATGTGTGTGTGCATATAGCTATATATGTATATAGTTGTTCATAGCTAAATATCTATATAGATAGATTATATATGTAAACGCATAGACACACACATATAATAGTTATTATAGATAGATGTGTGAGTATATACAACTATATATAGTATATAGTTGATATATGTAAACAACTTTATTCAGATGTGCACGTTGTAACTCTAACATATTGTAGACATTTTTTTCTATAATAATCTCTCGTATGTTTTATAATGTACCTCTATTTTGGTTTATTTAGAATAATATATGTCAATTTTTTGTACTAATGGTTTGAAGCTCATATTTTTTATAGTTATGAAGACACGTGTATGGTTTAAAAAATTTATCTATGGTATTTGTTTCTTTACACGAGTGCATGATACTTAGACCACTCAATGTGGAATTGTATTATGGATTTGTGTAAATTGTTAACACACTACAATTATTGGGATGTTTTTTCTCTAATGGCTACTATTTGGATTATTTATAGTCTAATTATGTGCAATTGTATATTTATTTTAGTGCATCATACTTAGACCACTCCATGTGGAATTGTATTATGGATTTGTGTAAATTGTTAACACAATACAACTATTGGGATATTTTTCTCTAATGGCCACTATTTGGATTATTTATAGTCTAATTATGTGCAATTGTATATTTATTTTATAATTACGTAAATGTGTTTTAATACTTGTATACAAATTTTCAATTGTACATATGGTATAGAATTTTGTTGGAACCTCAAATTGACATTGTTAGAAAAAATCTAGTTGTAGGCATGTGAATATGGTGAGGAGATTATATATATAGTAATTGGAGGAGTTGTGAAACATTTTTGGTGGATACTAGTTAACATTCGCATCAAGATCATTCAAATTGCAAGGATAAGTAGAAAACTTGAAATCAATTTTTGATTGGATTTACATATAATATCTTCTTTTTGAAGCTATAAATTTTGATCGAAATAAATTGGAACATAATTTTAAAATTTTACCAATACACTTATCTAATATTTTATTCTCCCACTTAAAATATGCTAATAGCGCAGGCAAATTGAGATGACACTCTAATGTTAAATTCTTTTTTCTCTTTCTATTTATATCTTCTCTATTTCTTTTTGTTGATTATCATGTCAATTCATACAATTTTTTATCATATCTAATATCTTTTAACTTTAATATGTTGTCAAGAATGATATTTTATTAACATTATATAAAATAAATCTAATAAATAATAGATTCACCAATTATGTTATAAATTTATATCTACCAAAGAGATTTTTATTTAATAATATGTTATATATTATTTTTTAAATTCGTCTAGAATATTACAAACTCGAATTTATCAAATATTATATATACATATATTCACCAACATTTATATAAATAAATATTACAAATAACAGTAATTTTAAAAATAATAATAATCAGTCCAAGCTGATTAAGGCCACAAATATATTTTTATATTTGATGAAAGCACAAATTATTACTGTCGAAACTCATTCTTTACTTTAGCACTATAAATATTGTTGGATATCTGTTGTGGACGTAGGCGTTGATAAGATGATATGGACTGACAGACAGAGACTATATTGACATTGCAATTTTAAGACAAACGAGACAGAGACTGTATTGACCGGCAGACTGAGACTATATTGACAATGATAAAATAATACAGTTTGAAGGGAGGACTGTATAAAGAATGAACAAAACAATACTAGAGACAACAATGGTACAGTTCACAAGATACCTGGTTATCCATCTCAACAAGTAATAACAAAGAAGTCTAAATCAACTGTCATTACAATTAACCCGTGATATGAAGTGTCAAAGTCTCCCTTACACACTAAACTTGAACAAGTATTGCAGCTGCTTGGCACAACTGAATTCCCCTTTTGGCGATATAGAAATTGATATTTGATCACCTCTAAACGTTCATTATAATCAACATCTCCTTTGTGCCCCTTCTTTAGCTAAGAAAATAGAATGAATTGAAATATTATGTCAGAATAAAACTTTTGAATGTTTGTTTCCCAATGTAAATTGTAATTAGAAAACATAGCTAAACATCTACTTTTCTATAGGTGCAGAAAAACACATTGTCTTATAGAATCAACAATTAAACTTTTATGAAGTCTAACACAAAACATTGCTTCTTTCCATCGTAGTGCATGATAGAAAATAGCAGAAAAGTGGTCAAATACAATGTTCCATTTTTTTTGCTCTATAACTGTCCCAAAAAAATATGTTTCAAATTTTCATTGCCCTAACAAAAAGGACTTCTGGCAACTTGTATCTTTAAATATTTTATTTTGTCCCCTACATGTAATTTATGATGCAAGATTTTATAGGCCGAAATTTGGGCATTCACTTCTGCCTGGGACTTCCAAACTTGAGCAGTTAACATTCTCCATTTCTTTTCTGGAAACTTACAATATCATTTCCTATTAAGTCTCGGATTCAAATTCATATTTGGAAGAAATTTAAAGTAGATTTTCTTCAAAGGAAAACATAAAAAGGGTTACTTTCCAAGCCACAACCAGTTCTTGAAGAAGTTACAATGTAAAGGAGTACAAATTTTCATAAGAAGCTCTATAGGAACCAACAACTTCACAAAGACCATGAATCCTTTAAACCTCTTGCTTAAATTAAAAGCTTGCTTGGACTCTTTCCAGCTGACCCAATCAAGGGAATTGAAGTCTCAAATGTCCCCAAAATGTTGTACTCTTTTACTAAATAGATAATGAGATTGTTAAGGAAAGGAAATAGCAAGTGGTTGTCCATGATATTGAACAAGCTTATTTCATCAAATGAAAGAGGTAGCAAATTTGAAGTCATGTTGTAAAGAGTCTTCTCTCCAATATAATAATTTATAGACTTGTTGCCAAGCCTTCCATATGGATTGTAGCTAGAAAGATGCTTTAACACGTAAAAAAGGAGCAAGCAAAATTTTATCTTGCCATCCCACATTTTGCCACCTATAATTTATCGTAGTAAGAGCAATACAGTGTCTTACCCAAAATTTCCATGGTTCTTCTCTGACATAACTCTTACTACCCATTTAGTTGATAAGTAAACCCCTTGAATCCTAGGATCTAGCAAGCCGAACCCCACTTGATCTTAGGTTGTACATAGTGTAGCCATGAAGAGGCCCTAAAACCCATTTTTCCATCCCAATTAGTCCACAAAAATTGTCGAATGAGTTTATTTAAATCTTCATAGCCTTTTTTAGAGGGCATCCAACATGAGGAATAGTAGACATGAGAAGCCAAAAATATCTAATTTATCACCTGTATTTTGCCCCCTAATGATAAGAATTTATTTCCTCAATTAAAGATTTTGTTTTTCAATTTATTGATAAACTAGTTCCACATATCGTGAAGCGTAACTCCTAGTACAAATGGAATACCAAGGTATCTAGGATAATATTTAATTGTTCTCCACCAACCCAAAATAATATTTAAAAAAATAAATTAATAGGGATCAACCCGTACAATGAGCCAATCTTGTTATGAAAGACTACAAAATGTTATTCAACATGTATAAAACTTCTTTCAATCATCGATACAAAATTAAAATAGATAGGTATGATTGAATTTTGAAATATATTTATTTTGATGTTTGATAGGAAAGTCTTACATCATTTATTGTTTGTGTAAGTGCTTATATTAAATAGACAAGTCATATGACTGTGAGAGCAAGTATGAAAGAATGTACCTTTGACAACCCATCTAGTTGATAGGGGCTTGAATTTATGGTGGCTCACAAACAATAAGAGAGCACTAAAATGTGTAAATATAAATTATTTGACTTTTGAATGCTTTCTAAGAGGTTGGTTATGTAATTAAATTTTGTAAGTAATTTAAAATGTGTCTAGTTTAATTTGAAGTGGCTCTAGGAAAATTTACCATCAACAATTCATAGATGGAAAAATCATCCATGACAACAATTCATTGTAGCGAAAAATTAATTGCATTCACACTTTTTAATATATATTTCAAAAACTTTGATTTTATTAAAAATATTCATGGAGTTAATTTTCCGCCTCGTGGTGAATTTTACTTGGCGGTGAATTTTCCATTGGTGAATTGTTGACGGTGAATTTATTACAAGTGCACTAACATGTATTTTGTCCATCTTCAATGGTAAATTACACATGCACAATTGCATAATTGTTAGTGCATTTGGAATAATTTATTGGTGATGCATCTATGGTTGTCAGTGAGCTTGCATCATCTAATTTTTTTAATCAATTGGTGTGAATAGTTTTTTTATTAATATTTCGAAGTATTTTAATGATTTTAATGTTCAAAAATTAGATTAATTAAATTAGACAATTTTTGGTTTGGAATTTGCATTGAGAAGTGTATCGTAAAATGCATTTTATTATTAAATTGTCAAAAAAGCGTATTGGAGTGTGGGATTTTGGGAAGTTGTGAAATTTTAATTAATGTGGGGTGAAGCCACAATAGTGGTTTACAATTGAAGTGAGGAAGGAAAACTCACAAAAAATGAATGCATGGAAAAAAAACTTGATTTTAGGGGTTCGTACGAACCTATTGGTTCAATCAAACCAATTAGGGGTTCGGTAGAACCTAGGTTCAACCGAACCCTCTTAATACTTTCCCGCCAAAAAACCCATCTAAACCCCTTATAGAAGGGGGTTCGAATGAACCTTGGTTTGAGCAAATCCCTAGGGGTTCGAACCCCCTTTATTCCTCATCTCCCCTGAGACAGAAAATAAAACTTGAATTTTGGCACTTTAGAGCTCGATTTGAGGATGAAAATGGAGGAATATTCACAAACCCAACTAGAATCAAGTAGTCCTCAAAACGAGCTATCCAACGAATACAATTTTAATATGTTTTGGTTTTATTATGTATTTGATATTTTAGTTTTATTAAACATAGGTTTTTCATCGAAAATGAAGGTCTTTGTTCTGCACATGTGGAAAAATAGCATATTATCAAAAAAATAAAAATGATTGCACCAGATATTGAAGTCTTTGATCCAATAGAAAAAAAAAATTGAATTTTGATATATACAAAAAAAGTTATGCGTTATACGGTTGCGCTATGTCTGAATTGTAATTAGTTTGACTTTGAAACTTGATTAAAGAAATAATATTCAATAAAAAACTATCTAACCAAGTGGAAGCACTATATATCGGAGTTACGAATCTAAATTCGAAAGAATTAGAATTTTATCCTTCATGGAAAAAAATTTAAGTGTTATACGGTGTGCGTCACTTTTTTAAAATGTTGTTTTTTGAAAAAAACCAATTTTTTTGGGAGATGGAAAAAGAAGTGGAATCTGATTCCAAAAATTTTGATTTTTTTTAGAATCTACAGACAAAATGTGACGAGACTCTAGTTTGCATCATCTTCAAATTATTCACGGTTTAGCCGCTATAGGTGCTCGAATGTGAAGATTTAGTTTAAAAAAATAATTTCAGTGTCCTGTTTGGCCAAAAATTGTAAACCACTATTGTGGGATCACCCTATGTCATGACACTACAACAAGAATGAGATGTTCAAGAGGTGTTTGACAGGAAATTTGAATTTGAAATTCAAATGGGAGAAATAGATGAATAATTGTGTTGGCTAGTGGAGGCCTGCCTAGTTGGAAGTGGTGCAAACATGCATCGAGGAGATAAAAATTGGTAAATGATGGAAACTATTGAATTTTTCAAAAGGGGGCATGGAGTTGGAGGTTTTTGAGTAGCTAGAGTTGTGGTTGTAGGAGTTTTGATTCTTGTTTTAGTTTTGTTTTCATTTTGAGTTCCAAATTTTGGGGAGTGGCAAACATGAGGCATATAGCTTTTCCTGAGGAAGCATTTTCAGATTGTATTTTGTATGTGGAAGGTGGAAAACCAACATCAACATCTTGGTGAATGTGTAGGAGTTGGTGTTCTTGATTTTTAGAATACATAGTTGTAGGTGAAGGAGAATTGCAAGAAAAAGGGGAAACAAGGAGACATACCTATAGATGACTTTGTTGTCTGCAACAAGTCATTTAATTTGAATTCTCATGTATTCCTTCAACCTTCAAGGTTGCATATGTAAATTCTTCCCATTTGAATGTGAACCTCATAAGTTGAAGGAGACTTTGAGCAAAAGAAATTCATTGTGAGTTATTGATTTTTGGTGTTTAATCTATTTAATTCTCAAATTGCTTGTGTGTGTCTGGATTTTTTGAGAGTTGTAGAAAACTCTCTTGCATCGGTTGTATTAGAGCAGGTTGTCTTGAGTTTACAGGTAGAGCGGCGAAGAGAGGCAGTTTGTAGTAGGACTTGTGAGTGTGAGCATTGTGAATTTGCCTCCAAGAGTGGCCCCAAGAGGTAGGTGTAGAGGTGGAAGTAGAAACCCTCTTGACATGAAAGATTTTAGAGCCCTTAGAAGGAAAGTTGAAACATTGCAAGAAGAGCTATGTAGAAGAGATGTGCATAGAGCAAGGGATGAGAGTGAAAAGAAAATTCTTCATACACAACCAAATTTATGGGATTACCCATACATGAGTAGATATGTCTAACACTTCTAGAATTTTGGCTCTTGCATTTGTTAGTTAAAACACACTTTGCAAGTTAGGTTAATTACTTGGATGCAATATTTTTTTATTACTAAAGCAAAGTGAGTATAACTAATTTCATATCACTAATAGAGAATAAATTCTCCCTTTGGCATCTTTAGGGAAAGCCTTTTCCTTCTATAACTAGCACATATCTTCCCATGTCCAATTTTCAATATTGGGATAGGTTGTTAACAATATGAATCTACGGGTGTTGGCTCTACGGCCAAAGCCAAGAAGTTTGCGAATCCCAAGCACGGATCTTTTGGCGGATTTATCGCAGCCAAGAATGCCATTTCAATGAAGCTGAAAGATGAAACAATAGAAGAAATTGAGGAGATTGTTGCTGACCTTTCCCTTTGTGGGGTGATTTGTTGGTTCAAAGGTTTTTGGCCTAACCTCCCTTAGTTGCATTCCTGGATCACCAACGAATGGGAGCCTTTAATTTCGAGTAAAGTTCATATTTATCCCTTGGCTAAGGAATTTTTTGTAGCTAAATTTGATAGTGCTCAGGATAGAAATGTAATTTTGTGTGAAAAAAATTTTAGCTGGGAAGATAAATATTTGTTGATGATCAAACCTTGGCACTCTGATTTCAACCCTGGTTCTGAAACTTTTAACAAATTCTCGATTTGGGTTAGATTTCCTAATCTCCCCCTTCACCTTTGGCATGACTCTCTTCTGGAGGAATTGGGTGATGCCCTTGGTGATTTTTTGATGGTGGATGATGAATCTTCTCACATTCTTCATTCCACTTATGCTCGCATACTACTTGAAATAAATGTTTCAAAAGGGCTGCCTATTGAGGTCCTACTTAAATCTTCTAAAGGCTTTTGGGTCCAGTCTTTGGATTATGAAGGGATACCCTTCCGATGTAGACGATGCTTCAATACTGGACATGCTACTGCACCTTGCGGATTTGAGAAAAAAGAAAAGACAGCTACTTGGTGGAAAGGTGCTTCTCAACAACATTATACGGTTGAGAAGAAAGTTGATCAGAATAGGAGTTTTTCAGAGGTGGTTGCTTCTGAATCACTGGGTATTGGGATGCCCCCTCTGGTTGTCTCAAACGGCGAGGTCGCTAGGGCTACCCCTATTGAGTCAAAGGTCGCCATTTCAAGTGAAAGTGCATCGGCTTTCCTTTCTGGTGGCTCTTCAGAAAAGTCTTTATCTACACAAAGGAATCAAGATGAAACCCCAAATAATTTGGCTACTGGCTTTCATCTTCATGAAAGTAGCGAGCTGATTTGGCATGGTAAGGCAACGCAAGTGGAAGAAGGTTGGATCACAATTAAGGGAAAAAAAGATAAATCCTCAAGGCCTTCTTTCGACATGACTCTTTGCTCCCACAAGAAAAGTGTAAAATGTAAATCTTGAATGGTCTTGTTTTGGAGCTGGTTTTTTTTTGTTGGCTGCATGCTGTCTTTTTTGCAGCCTTTCTCTTTTTGTTAAAGGGTTTCGGGTCCCTTCAAAATATGTTTTTTCCTTTATCAAAAACAATATGAATCTATGGTTGTCTCATTTATATCTCAATAGGTAGGTTGGTGAGGTGATTTTGTTAAAAAAATAAGGCAAAAGTCCTAGCATTAAAGATGACCTCTAGAAAGAATCTTTCTCTTAGGATTGATATAATTCCAAGAGTATTAAAAATGATTAAAAATAATCTTTCTAGAACTACATTGAATTTGATTATCCCATATTGATGTTGATTGTCACAAGGGAGGCTAAAAGATATTATAGGCACCAAAATATTTGTCAATGTGGAACACGCTTTGCACATAAAAGGTCTTGGGTTGGTCTGTTGGTATCTTCATTCTCTCCAACAATAACATCATTGAAGTGTTGTTATCTAGGTGAAAATAGAATAGTAGCAATTACATTTTTAGTGATCAAATTCTTTAACAATGATAGACTATTAATGAAAATGAAAAAATAAGTGCAACAATAAAAACTAACAAACCACAAGTAGGAAAAACTCTTTTGAGTACAAATTCCACCATTAAAGAGAGTACAAGCTTGTATTAATTTTCAAATATAGAGTACATCAATATAATTTATCTTTTCCTTTCAATCTAACAGTATTCTCATAGCGTAAAAATACTTCAAGTGGTAAAGATGTTAAACTACTATCCCATGCCTTCAATATATAGGCAACTAGAATATATGATACCATATAATTTTCAAAAAGTGGACTCAAAACACTAGTCAAATAGTCAAAATGTACAAAACACCTTATGGTATGTTTCTAAGATTTACAAACATTTTTCTAGAAGTTTCAAGACATTTTGTATGAATTTGTCTATCCAACTTTAATAGAGGACAAAAACGACCCACAAATAATCCACTAAAGAACAATATAACAACTTTTAAGTCCAAAAAATACAAGCAACTTCTTGCACGTTGTTATATATTTTTACATCTCTAATAATGTCATATGTGTTTTTTACATATTTTACAACATAAATTGTGGTAGATTCCCTTTTCCTTCATGTCAAGTATCCAATGATGCTTTACAATGTTTTCTCCCACGTTGTGTCCCTATTACATATTCCAAATCAATATAAATACTCTTTAAAACCCAAATTGACATTTTCGATGATCTTTAAAAGTGTGGACATAATTAATTAATTATTAACTAAATTTCAATAATTTAAAATGAATATCACACTTAATACATGGTTACATATCTCATAAAACAAGACATTAAACGTATTTATCAAGATCAACATACAAAGCGTAAAACTGGGTCGCAGTGATCTTACATTGATAATGATAAACTAATTCAAAGTTGATTTTGGAAGTTCAAATAATTTACAAAATTAAAGACTTGGGTTGTGGTTATTCATCATTGATAATGATTTAGCAGCAAGCTTTGGATTGTGGGTACCCTGCACTGTTACTGGATTAGAATCAAGCTTTGGGTTGTATATCCGATTGTTCTGGTTGAAACTGATGATTGCTTATAGTTCCATGAAGTAACATTGGCTCTTGGAAGCAATTACCAAAAATGCCTTGAATTACTAGGACATAAGCTATTCAGCTCTCCAAGGCTGATGCTGTCAGCACTAGTTTTAGTGATTTTTTAACTTGGAGACCATTGTTATTATAGACGTAGAAAATGAAGCTTGTGTGATGCCAATATTTCTTAATACCAGTGGCAGAATTTTCGGGACACAGAGCAGTCCAAAATATCTTCATGTAAACGCACAGAAAGTGTGACTATCATCCATAACAAAGTGAGAGATTTTGGAGAAACCCGTCCCTATTCCATAGGTGTTTTTAGAAACAGCAGTGGTTGTTTAAGGAAAAACAATTAGTGAGGTTTTTTATTAGTTGTGCCGTTACCGGGGTGGGTGAGCTTTTGAATTTTCATTTCGGTGTCTGGTTTAAGAGAAGGGAAAATGCTTTTTTGGGGCAGCCAAAACTAATGTGCCTGTAGTAAGATACTATCCATTTTATGCTGGATTTGAATGGAGCAATAAATGAGTTGCTGGCTTGTCAGTGACTTTTTCTAAAGCGTTGTATGTTGGGTGTGTTTTTTCTTCCATGGCATCTGGATGGCAATCTCTGTTTCCCATTGAGGAGGAGTTGACAGACCTGGTGTGTGTTTTTCACAGATACATGTGAAGGATAAGAAAAGAAACCTGCAAATACCACAGAAAAACAAAGCCAAACTCCAGAGTGGGTATATCTGAACTAAAATCCTAGAGGGAATTGTTGTTTCTTATTTGCTTATATAAATTTGATGTCTGCAGCTGTTCTAACTTCTAAGTTTGCTGCATAAGTTTGGTATAAAATTAGGAGTCTTATGGTTGGGGTCTTATGCGGGGTTTCAGAATCTATTTTAAAGAAGCACGTGTCTCTTATGAAGCAAAAAAATAAAATGCTACAGAATTAATTAGAATCTTTCCTTCAATGATAGCAGTGAAATTAGAAATTATCTCACCATTCATAAATTCACAGATTTTATAAATTTAAGAACTTAAACTTCACTACAAAAATCATCATACCACCCCCTTTAAAATATTCCTAAATTTCAGAGGCATTGAAAAAAGCCAAGCAGTTAACACTTTAGGACACTTTAGGACAGTTGCTTTGGTAAACAAAAACTGGTTGTCGCCTTGTAATCTTGATCCTGCAGTAAACAACAAATACTTCAATATAAGTTCTTCAATCTTTTTTAATGCCCATCTCAGCGACTAATTTCACAAATGTACCTGACGTCGTCACAGTTGGTTGCTGAGAATTTGCAACAAAGTAATGTTTATAAGTAAAACACAGAATATGTGGAGAACTGCATGATTTAAAATTCCCTTAGTAAGAATCTCATCGATTGATTCGTGTTCTGTTCCCAAAGTCACATTCTGAAGTATTTCACACTTAACTAGACACTGAAGTATCCCTAGAAATTGTGAAGTCAAAATCATCAAATAGGTCATCATTTGTGGTTACTTGGATAGAGGTTCCTGTAATAGAGTTAAAATTAACTGAAATATATGAACTAATACATGTGATTTACAATAACACTGGAATCCACTGGAAGGAGTAAGAGTTTGAGAAAGATTGTTGAAAAGATATATTATAGGAAGTAGGAATTACAGAGATGCATTTCCTTTCAGTTTCAGAAAAAATTACACATGAAATCCTACTACACAACTCTTAATGACCCAACGTAGTTAATGACCATGCCGTAGAGATGGCCTGACCTACAAGTGACCTACAAGGCATGCAGCAAAACAATATCAATAGTAGTACAACAGAGGGAATGCAAACACATCAGAATTAGCAAAGCACTCGGAGAAAATTTATCTAAAAGTGTTTAGGATGACGGGGCAGTTGAAAATATGAGAATAATGTCTGCAAGAAAGCTAGAACAAGCAGAGTACATGCTCCCACCACCGATGCAGCTCGCCATGGGTTTGAGAAATGTTCCTGCATAAACTCACCCAGTAAAACTCCATATCTACTTCTGTAATAAGCATTGACATCCTTAATAGTTTGGTCAATAGGCTCATAAGTACTCCTCCATATTGATCTACGAATGCCATTCCACAGATTGCTTATTTCTTTATCACTTCCCAAGTCGCTGGTGATGATTCCATACCTTTTCAGCACCGCAACATCACTAGGAGTGTCAATGAGTCTGTCCATCAGATCTGCATAGCAAGTAAACACTCTTTCTTTCCAAATCATGAATGCTTCCACTGCCACCATATTTCTCAAGAAAATATCCGTTCTGTAATCCATTTCTATACAGGGGAGGAACAGAGTAGAGCTCGCTCTATCAAACCTTATTTTTTCAGATGCCCATGTAAAAGGAGCAAATTTTACTCCTCTCCTGTGTAATTCTGTGGCCGAAGGCAGATTTTTGTCAGCTTTGACATATGATTTTGGAGACCGAGACAAAAACTCTCTAAATCTCGATGTTATCTGGCGAAGAAAGTGGAAACTTTTGACCCTCGCCATGGTTCTATTCTGATCGTCCTCAACAGAAACATTAACCTGACCAGGATTTTCTTTTGGGATGACAAAATTGTAAAGGCATTCCAGTATATGCCTTTCATCAAGTGAAATGCTAGAGTGTGCTCGTGTAAGGGGACGATATGAATCTCTAACGGGTATGAAAGGGGAGAACTTCTTACAGGCACTTGAAATTGTCATTTTAAGTCTGTCCAATGCTTGATCTTCTGAGCCAGTCTCCCATGCCAGAACTTTTTTCAAAATGAAGAGTGGGACTTGGTTCTCGAGCTTAAAAATATCAGCTTGGAACGGGAAGAACAATGGGCTCTTTCTTTCTGGGTGAAAAACTGCATCCACGCATTGAAGATAAGGGTTTGCCTCTTGAAATCGTGGGCTCTGACATTGGTTATAGCAGCCAAGAAACTCCAGAATAAACACAGCATCTCGAGCCATCATCCACCCTAATACTTCATCTCCGCACTCAATAGGATCATTGTAGCTGTTCCTTATCTCCTTTGCCATATTAATGATCTCTTTAACCAAAGCCTCAAATTTCCCCTTCTTTGCTCTTTTCTCAACTTGGATAGTAAGCCGAGATTTATATCTTTCAGCTTCATACAGTTCAAGTTTAAGGTGATGATAAGGTCCTAGAGAAGCTACCTGAGGCAGGTAAGCTTCTGGCCTTTCAGTACGCAAGGACTCTGGTACAGTGAAAATGTATGGATGCACATTAGGTGCCATCTCCTGTTCTTCTCCATGATTTTGTGTTTTCTTTATTTGCTCTAGCCATTGAATAGCCCCTACTTTAGGAACAGACATCTTTTCTAGTTTTCAAACTCCTAAAGCAGGAAATTCGGAAAGGATCCAGCACCTTATCAAGGTCTTCAGAGATTTTTACAGTAGTCTACCTTGTGGGCACTCATGTAATTGGACAAAGAATTGTTATTTCAGACAAGGCTATGAAACGAGCTTTACCTTTAAATTGAGCAGGGATTTTAGCATTCCATTAGAACCAATTGCATACTGTGGTAGTTGTTGAATTGTCACAGCAATAAAATAAAAATCTTATTTTATTCTTTAATTTTTATTTTTTTTAAAGAGATAATTTATAATTTTTTAAGAGAAAAGTCTATTTTTTTCTAAGTTTGATGGTGATTTTTTTAAGAAGATATTATATATACCTTTGTAGCTTTTGAAGGTAAATCAAGTTGTAATAGGTGGAAATTGTAATTTTTCCTCTAAACAATATGAATATCGATAGTTTGTTTCATGGATGTTTCCATCACATATTGTCAGAGTTCTATAACATAATCTGTTTTCAACTAATTAGTGCTGAAATATTATATGATTTTGTGGGCTCATGTTTTCTCAACAATAGGCTTAGTCAGCACTCCACCTTCATTGCTACAAATGTGAGGGAAAAATTCTATGTTGATGTGATTTGACATCTTGCATACCTTTTTCTTCTTGATATTGATAGAATTTGTGTTAGAATATTTGGTAATTTCTACCAGCTGTAGGTTAAGTTTTTTGTTTTTATTCTTTTATGTTGGTTGGTTAGATAAATTCTAGAAGTCTAGGGTTAGGTAAATTCTAGAAACTTATTTTATGTCGACCAAGGTAAAATAATAAAAATATAATATGTCGGCCTATATTCTAGATTTTTCTAAATGTATCTAAAGTCCACTATATAAAGAACTCATGTAAATCATTTTTTATGCAAGCAATATGAATGAAGAATTTGGTTATTGTGTAGCAGCACGAATATTTTATTTTTTTGTTTAATTTTTTTGCCTCTAACCACTATCAATTTGTAGATGATTTCAACCCACAAAAATGAAAAAGTAATTTTGGCTATTTCATGTTGATAGCCTTTGTGCCGAGCCAAACATGCACAAAGATATTCCATAATAACAATTTATAAAAAAAATTAATCAAACAATTAGATTAACTCAATAGAAGATTTCATGTGCTAGGGGAGAGGACTTAGTGACCACCCACACTAACTTCATGCACCCTAAGCTCCTAAACGAAACATAGAATTTCAACATTTTTTTGGGTTTCTTCATATGTGACTTTAGATATTAAAGCTATTGTTTCAAATTTTGAGTAGTTACAACGGTTGTGGATGAGTTGTTACATGCATAAAAGTCCAAAAGTGGTCATTTGGAGGTGTGGTCGATACCCATGTATACATGCCTAAAAACCGTGTGCTACGACCACCAAAAAAGTCATACAACTCCTTTAATTAGTATATATTATTGTGTCACCTAATTAAATCAAATTAAGGCATTAAAGGTTTAGGGCGTCTTGGTTTTTGGTTCCAAATGTCATGTTAAGGATTTGTGTTCGTATGGAATTTTTTTGTTTTCTCGTGTCACATAATTAAATCAAATTAAGGCATTAAAGGTTTAGGATGTCTTATTTTTTGGTTCCAAATTCCAATTTAGGGATTTACGTTGGTATGGACTACACTCCTATTAGTATCCACTTTAGAACATTTCAATTCTAAATACATAATACCTTTTGCACCCATTGCAAGACCGAGCTTTTCACCTCAATCATTGTTCAACATGCTTGAACCTTCACAACTGTCACACTCTCCATCATTCCAAAAGCTTGTTGAATCCTCTCAACTCAATTAAAGGCATTGACATAGGTGTTCCAAGTAACAAGTTCCATCATTTCTAAACTTATATTATAAATTTTATGAGCTCCTTAATTTTTTTAAATTTGTAATGTGAAAAATAACAAGGATGTTAAATATAATTATAGCTACATGTTTATATGTGCATAATGAGAGTTTACATATATATTTTTACAAGTTTTTTTTATGATAGGAATTTACATGCTTATAGTTTTTAACATGCTAATGTTATGATGGGAACTTACATACTTCTAAATACAAAATGATAGATATTCTTATATTCATATGCAAAGTTTCATTGTTTATATGTGTGTGTTGGTGGGTGGGTAGGTTTCATAATATATTTCGGGTTTGATATTTTTATATATTATTGCAATAATCTCTCTTTTAGAAATTTGTCTGTATAAGGTCATGTTATTGTGTTCTTGTTTCCATCTTAGGATCTTTTTCATGGGCCACACTCCTATTGGTATCCACTTTATAACTGTTCAAGTCTAAAGACATAATACCTTTTTCATCCATTGTGAAACCTAACTTTTCACTCTAATCATTTTTCAACATGCTTCATTCATGCTCACTGCACTCTTCATCATTTCAGGTGCTTGTTGAATCCCTCCACTCAATTGAAAGAATTGACATGACTGTTCCAAGTAACGACTTCCATCATTTCTCCTTCCAATTTCTAGTTACATGTCTATATACATACATGATTATAATGAGAATTTACATGTATTATTTTTACATATTTTGTTATATAGATGTCCACACACACATATATAATAGATAGATATGTGTGTATATATACATATATATATATATGTGTGTGTGTGTGTATAGTTGATATATGTAAACAACTATATTCATCTGTGTACATTATAAATCTATCATATTGTAGACAATTTTTCATTGTAATAATCTCTTGTATGTTTTACAATGTACCTCTATTCTAGTTTATTTAGAATAATATATGTCAAATTTTTATACTAATGGATTGAAGCTCATATTTGTTATAGTTTTGAAGATAGATGTCTAATTCAAAAAAATTATCTATGGTATTTGTTTCTTAGCACAAGTGTATCATACTTAGACCATTGAACGTGGAATTGTACTATGAATTTGTGTTTTCTCACACTACCACTATTGGGATATTTTCCCTAATGGCTACTTCTTGGATTATTTAAAGTCTAACTATGCAATTGTATATGTGTTTTTATCATTATGCAAATGTGTTTTAATACTTGTATATAAATTTTTAGTTGTACATGTAGCATATAATTTTGTTGGAACCTCAAACTAACATTGTTGGGATTTTTTTTTGTTTTTCATTACTACCTATGTGTAGGCATCTGAGAATGATGAGAGGATTATATATAGATTAATTGGAAGAGTTGTGAAACTTTTTTGGTGGATACTAGTTAAAATTCACATCAAGATCATTCAAATTGTAAGGATAGGTAGAGAACTTGAAATTAGATTTGATCTAATTTACATGTAATATCTTTTTCTTGAAGCCATAAATTCTAATTGAAATAAATTGGAACACAATTTTAAAATTTTACCATTACACTTATCTAATATTTTTGTTTCTCCTAGTTCAAATATTCTAATAGTGAACACACACTCAGATGACCTTCTAATCTAATGTTAAATCATTTTCCTTCTCTTTCTATTGATATCTTCTCTATTTATTTTTGTTGATTATCTTGTCAAATAAAGTAAGTGTATCAAATACTTTCATACAATTCTATTTATCATATGTAATATCTTTAAACTTTAGTATGTTGCGAGAAATGGTATTTTATTAACATTATATATTTTATAAATACCCTTTATTCTTTAATAAAAATAATATCATTCTTTCCATTTAACAATTTGGGTATCCATCAAAATACTTGATTTAATAAGAATATAGTCTTTGCAAGATCAATCACTAACTACTATTTAAGAATAATAAAAGGTTGTTTTCTATATTCACATCAATGAATTGAATTTCATAAGCCCCAAGCTATTTACAAATATTAAAAAGACAATTACATCACAAATTGAAAAATATTTTTAGGAAAGGTTAATTGTATGCATTGTGACCTTATATCATATTGTATGTGGGTGAAATTTATCCCACATGTTCTCCTTTATATAAATATATTCATATGTATTGGCATTCATATACATAATATGTATTTAATACATGTAGAAAATTGGGATTTACATTTGAGATTGTTATTGTAAAAAAAATAATCTATGAATTTGGAGGTGATAAAAAATATGTGAGATTGATTTTTTTTTTTTAAATATTATGAATGAAAATTCAACATACAAAGACTTAAAAATACTCATACATCAAATTAACATGATATTGAGCCTTTAAGAGTATGCATTGTTTGATTCATATATGTTTTGTATCCAAATTTTTTTTTGTCATACTTCATAACAAGGAAACACTAAATCCATTCTCAACAAGTTTATTACATGTGTATTGTTTCCATACATACTAGCTACTTCAAATTTTAGGGTGTTGAAGATGAATAATGTTAGAACAACAAAGCATTATTGTTTGTTGGACAATGTGTAATGTTGGTTTGTAATATTTGATAGAGGATGGGATGGCCAATGATAGACTTGATACTATAAAAAAATACTTTAATGGTAACGGTTGTAGACTTACTTGAATTCCCAATGTACAAGATTGTGAAGTTTGATAGTTATGAAGACATGCCCATTTTCTTGATATGAATGTAAATGCCACATATTACAAGAGGCAACCTTACACAAATCTTATTAAATGACATTGACCCTAGAACCATAAATAAGTAACAATATTTTATATGTTAAAAGAAGTTTTTATATAAATTGGTGATGTTAAGAGACCAAAGTTGACATTCACTCCCATCTTACAAGTCAAATTTGTTGATTCACTAAGAGTATCACTTAAATTTTTGTTTGAACATTATTCCAAGATTAAAAAATACACAGTATGAGACAAATGAGAAAAATGAATCATTAACATGATATGTGGTAGCTTCTTGAATATTCATTCATCATAAAATGATTGCTTCTAGCACAATTCATTGAGGTATTAAAGTCATAAGGTTGTCTTGATACATACAATCATACTTACAATCACATTTCCTTTTCAATCTATGTGGTATGCACTATCTACATAAAAAATTGCAAAATATTAAAGTTAAAGCTATTGACTTGCCATGTTTATAGAGTTTGATATACACTATATTATTGAAATTTATATATATTAGAATTCTAATTAAGCATATAGTTATCATGTGTATGTCATGTTGATAAATATTTTGTTGATGTTGATGTTAACCAATATAATAATAATTCATATAATTTTTTGTGGAGTGATAGTTGTTAATTGTTGAATGATTTCTGGATTTGATTGTGTGATAATTTTTTGCATCACACAATTGAATCTAGAAATCATTTAACAATTAGCAATATGGATTGTGGAAACTTATTATCTTTTAATGATATTTGTCTAACCATTAATACCACAAATTTTTAAGAATATATAATGATGTTTATATCATGTTAGATTTATTAAATCTAATAAATAGATTCACCAATTATATTACAAATTTATATCTACCAAAGATTTATTTAACAATATAATATATATTAATTTTTAGATTCAACAATTATATTATAAACTTATATTTACCAAATATTACATATTTTATATTTAAATTTTTATATATTCACAAACATTTACATATAAATAAATATTACACATTAAAAATAATAATAATCAGTACAAGCTGATAAGGCCACAAATATATTTTTTATATTTGATGGAACCACAAATAATTATTGCCCAAACTGACTCTTTAGCACAATAAATATTGGTAGATATCTCCTCTGACGTAGGCATTAATAGACTGTATGAACCGGCAGACATATTACAGTGAAAGACGAATGGCTCATTATCCTCCTCTTCTTTTCCACGGCAAGAAACACGTGAACTTACATCCTCCACTAAAAATATTCCAGACCAACAAGTACAGTGATTTCATTGTCTTTTGTTCGTCCCTTTTTCTGCCTTTTTCTGACATTTTTTGACAGTTTTCCACAAAATTTCCCAGATGCTCTGTAGTGAGGATTATAGGGGAGAGGACCCAGTACCTGAGCATGTTTCAATAGTTGTTATAGTAGTTGTTTATATAATGTCCAATGTTTTTATCAATATTGGACCAATAGTTGTGACTTCAAAGTTGTTAGTGTTGATGATGACTACCCATAATTAAACAAAATGTATTCCTTTGATCTAAAAAGCAACCAATCATGTGATTCCACATCAGCGCTCAATAAAACAAGCTGTGAATTCACAAGTAGTGAGGATAATAGTTTATTGCTCTCCACCAATCCCCCAAAAAATAAAACTTGTTATATGAGGCTACGAAATGTTATGGGACATGTATAAAATCTTATTCATATAAAATCTAAGATGATATGATTGAATTTTGAAATATTTATTTTGATGTTTAGTAGGGGCACCTTATATTATTTATTGTTTGTTATAGGTATTTATACTAAACAGGCATGAGTCATGTGGATGTGAGAGTAAGTATGGAAGAATGTGTCTTAGAGAACCCATCTAATTTTTAGGGGCTTAAATTTATGATAGCGGAGGGACCAATGAGTGAGTAATAAGATGTATAACTACTAGCAATCACACCTTGTGCAATGGGTACCCCGAAGAGGTGTGGAAGGTCAATTAAGGAGAATTTCGGTTTTTCTTTGAATACATTTGTGTAGTACATGAGATCAATTGGTAGGAAATAAAAGCAAATGGTGTTGTTTATGCAACAAAGGTCTCAATGGAGACGTGATAGCTTCAAATCAACTATGCATCCACTTACAATGATCCAAACATGACTGAAACAAAACCTCTAAATCAAGAAGATAATTAGTCTCCATTACCAATAGGCTCATGTTATCTTTGCAATAGGGAGAGAGAGAGAGATAATTATAGAAAGAGAGAGAGATAGAGAGGGAAATATTGAGAGAGAGATGCAAGGAGATAGAGATAGAGAGGAAGATAGAGATAGAGTTGAAGATGGAGGAGAGGGAGATGTAAAGAGAACGATAAATATAGAGACAAGAATTGTTATATAGAGAGAGGGAGAGCTATAGGGGTAGAGAGAGATGGAAATACAATTAGATAAAGATAAAGGGAGAGGTGTTACTGAAGTAATTGAACATAAACTCTAAGTTCCCTTATTTTACTTTAACATAATGCTCATTTTCATTCTGAACACATAATTCTCAATATCATGTTTATATAAGCATTAGTTGATACCTAAAACCAAAAAAATTATTAGATTAGTAGAGAAAAAAATCAGAAGCTGATTTGTTAGTGTAATTGAGATTATGAAAGATAGGACCTTTTGACGGCATAGGTTGAGGTTATGAAACATAGGTCGTATATTCTGAATGCACGATGATAAAGCAAATTTTTAGGAATCCAGGTTCAATTAGTCTGCTCTTTTTCCTTAAAGTTTCCTTTTCTAATATACTATGCTAACAAGTTTCTTTTTTATGGGTATGCTAGAGAACATTGTAGATTTCTTGATATTTGGTATATATTTGTAAATATTTTTACTAAGCTTGTGTTACCATCCGAAAAAATTAAAATAATGTTCAGAAAGCTCAACTTTAACAGAGCATCCTTCCACCTAGTGAAATATACTTGCAGTTATGGCTTTGTAGGAACAGATCTAACATTTTAAACATATCTTTGCTATATCTGTTTATCAGTAAGGAAACTGCTGCTTGTTAATTTTAGCTTTTAAATCATCTATTGATGATCATGTCATTGACTGTATCAAAGTGAGATTCTATTCAAGGCTGAAGTGAATATATGTTTAATTTTGTATGGTATTGTAAACGTTGAAAGAGAATAAGAGAAACCTGGTAAATTCACTCAAAAACATTTTTCTACTCATAATAAACCATACCGAGGCCTCACTTTGCATCATTGTTGACTTCCACCAACTAAATTATCAGTTAAGCTGGTTTAAAAAGAATAGTAGGGCTTTGTCGTAACCAAATTCGTCTCCTTCAAGGTTTTCTGAAACAAATAATTGTTAGGATGCTAGGGACCAGGTTTAACTAGCTACTCTTCCTGTTTTGAATCTACTCAACTGAATGGATCTTTGCAATCTTTTGCCCCCCGAACATGGTAGAGAAGCAAAAAGATTTTGGATTTAGATTGGGATATTCAAGTGTGCTAAGGCTTTATATAGAAATAGTCTTCTATTTGAAGATAACTGAGTAGAATCTATTGGAGTTTTAGAGTGAATTGACTATTTTTCCTAATTATATTATTGTCTCTTATCACTTAGCTGAAATGCAGTACAATGTTGGATGTGACATGTAAGTCTATTGACTGGCCATGCTAGAATCTTATAGGCATGTTAGAGTTTTTACCTTGAGTTGCTTGGCTGGTGTTCCCACAGTAATGTCACAAAAATGACAGCAGCAGATTAAGACCTGTGTACAAAAGAGAGATCAGCATGGAGAGGATGTAGTTATATAGGAGAATAACTACATCTATTTGAGGCTTGAGTGATCTGTGTATGTAACTTAGTCTCAACTTTTTTGTTTAGGAGATCAGTTATTATACTACATGATTGATTGGTCAGACTTTTTCAGTGTCACTCTAGTGAGTTGTAAAGCTCAACTTGGAGCTTCATTTGACACCTCATCTGGTTTCTGTTAGATTCATAGGGCACTTGTCTATTTAAAGAGTACATATTCTAATTTTAATCATGATGTATATAGTCACTATCCTAAAATTTCATTTCAGTCCAGGGTACTTATTTTCAGTTTTATAGAAGATAGCTGTAGTATTGAGAGTTCACTATTAATATTTTCGACAGTATGTGTTCATAGATTAGTGCAGCCAGATCTGGGGTTCTTTGTTTTAAGCTTGTGTAGTTGGGTTTAAAATTTTCGAGTGCAGAATCTGCTTAGCATGGTCATAAAACTAATAGTTTATGGGCAATTGGATTAGGCCAATATGATTCGCAGTTCAATATTAATTTGTATAATGATTTATGGCACGTTAGTATTGCTGATAAATGCAGTTTTTTGAAGTATAGTTAGGTTGGTTTGGAGAAGATTTTAAGTTGAACCCAGAGAGATGTGAATCAAAATGCTAGTTTCTAGAAGACAGGCTGTAAAGGCGCCTGCTGATTTGTAACTAGATTGATATACAGCGTTTTGTACTAAGAGGAAGTAGAAGCAGAAGTATACTTTTGGAAAAACAACTTATGCCCAAGAATGAAATATCTCGAGGTGAATAAAGGGGCAGTGCCGAAATTGTTATAAGAGAATTTGAATTATCAATTAATAGATAGATTGAACTTTTAGCAAAAATGGATTAATACTAGCTATGATTGTGATGGTATTGAAGGCCAGACAAATAGTTTGATCAAGTTTGAAAATGATCACATTATGTTTAGAAAGTGCAAATAAAAGATGTTTTTTAGCAGCTTAGCTCATCAAAATTCATCAAAATTGATAGGAATGGACACAACAATATCGGTGAAGCAATGAATACCACAGGTTCAGTCCAAAATACAACACTGGTATAATTAATGGTAGGCTTGTTGGTGCTCTAGGCTCAATTTTGGAAATTTCATAATTTGGATATATGTCAAGTACAACATTTATTTAAGCTTTACAACACAAGCAAATTTGGGCCAACTAATAAGAGATGTTATGACTTTTCTCTACTTAGGTTTTGTAAATAGGGAAGTTTCTTATATAGATTACATATACTATTAGAAATAAATGCATAAAACCATTTTGTAGGAAAAGGCTCTTCACATTTAATGAAGGATAACTCAAATATTGCTATTTACTAAAGAAGTAAATTTGGGTCAATTGATAAAAGTGTGACTTTTCTATTCTTGGATTTTGCAAAGCTTAGAAAGATTTTTATTTTATTTTAAATTTTACATAATTGTTAAATAGAAATGCTTAAATGTTATGTTGACAAAGAGCAATCCCATTTAATGCAAAAATAACTTGAAATTGGGTGTTAACAATTCTCTTCATTGACCTTTGTGATTCTATGATGTAATTGTTCTCTTCAATGACCTTTGTGATTCTATGTAGTATTTTATCAACAAATACAACTAAAGGTTTTTGTATAAATTTAAGAGAACTATGAAAGATAAATGCTTAAAAAAGTATAGAGATAAAAATGCAAAGATAACTTTAAATTGTTAACTACTTGCTTCCTTGGCCCTTGTGATTCTATAGTTTAGGATCTCATCAACAAATAAATATAAAGGCTTTTCTATGAATTAAGAGAACTAGTAAAGAGAAGTACTAAAACATTATATTGACGAAGATAGACAACTAACTTCAAATTTGTTGTAAACTACTCCCTTCATTAACCCTTGTGAGTTTGTAGTTTAGAATCTTATCAACAAATAAAACTAACAC